>UESW01003950.1:1362092-1417138 GCA_900491605.1 Calamus simplicifolius
GATTTAATCATACGGTAACCGTTCATGGACAGGTATTGTTGATGGTCACATCAACAAAACCTTTAGTAGTTGGATGGTAATGATGCTTTGCTAGAGGCCTCTCATGATCTATAATCATATTGTTGACTTGGACAAAGAGTTGTCCAATCATTCCTAGGGTCTGTGATTAGGACATGATTATTGCCAACATGTTAAAGGGCCTAATGAGTCATACGCATTAAGGAGAATTTTGTATAAATTAAATTAGATTTAATTCAAATAAGATGATCAATTAAATAATTAGATAAAACCCAATTTAAAGAAGATAAAATAATAATGAATATGATCCATTATAGTAAAAGCAATGTTAAGGAGAAATTATTTGTGCATATGATGAACAAATAATTGGATACCCAAATATGACTTGATCCATATGATGGATGGCTCTGATTATTCGGGTATGGATGAAAAATCTCAGCCATGTGAAGATGAAATCATGCCCATGGGATGAGGCATGATGAATCTCTACGGTTCGATGATGAACATGTACAGATTGGGGCATGTAGTTATGAGATAACTAACTCCTAATTTCAAAGGCTGAGATTGTGACACTTGGATTAACGTTACCATAAGAATGAAAGTTTCTTCTGTTTCATTGGATTAACGTTACCATGACGTTACTATAAAAAGAGGTCTCTTCTGTTTCCTTGGATTAACGTTACCATGAAAAGATGTCTCTTCTTCTCCCTTGGAACATTTCTTTCTCTCCCTTTCTCTATAAATATGGTTCCTAGTTCCTTCTTCCTATGAAGAGAGAGCGTGAGAAGAAAAAGATTAGATCTTTTAGATCTTCGGAGATATCTTCTGTTTTGAATATTTCTATAAGGGGATTTAAGAGGCGCTAGCACCCCTCTCTCCCTAAGTGTCATCTTCATACCTTGAAGGTCTTCATCCACTCTTCTCCGCGTGGATCATTGTTAGAGACCGGACACGTGGATGGCTAGTGACAGAGGATTCACCAGCTTCATCCTGTTCTGCATTGATAAAGGACTATGATATTAATAAATCTAATATTTTAGATTTTATTTGTAATTTAATGAATCCGTTCCTAAGGATCCTAGTTTGAATCCGTTCCTAAGGATCCTAGGCATCTGGAAATTTTATTTTATATCTTCTGCTATGTTTTCATAAATTTGATTCATATCTAGAATACATAATTCCCAACAGTTTTGAATTCCAAAGTCCCCCCTTTATTAATGGATGTTCTCGGTTTATTGCCTATAAAAGGGAGAAGCATAAGGTGTTTAAGCACATCCGAAAAAAGGCTTTCTTACTTTGTGAATTTAAAAGAAACTTTAATGGCTTCTTTCTTATTGAGATTAAGGGTGGTGAGGTTGAATTTTTCTTTTGAGATTTGGCCTAACCCTGATAGTTGGGGCAATGAGAAAGTTGATGAAGAGCAAATAACCCTCAGAGGAGTAGTCTCGGAGGTCATACGGAGAATGCATAAGGGTGGATACAGGGGTCATACAGGGAGCGCATGCATGTGCTCTCTCTATGGCTCCTTTCACTTGCCATGGGGCCCTACAGACAACTGGAAATGCAATCTTTTAGGGGCCCCGGCTTTTACGGGCTTTCCTTCATCCTCAGTCCTTTAAATGGGTGTCATTTTGGATCCCTCAGTTCATCCACTCGAGGGTTCATCATTCGGCTTTTAACGAGAAAGAAGGTAAGCAGCACTGGGATGCTTTCTTTGTTCTTTGGCATTGACCAGTAACTCAATGAACTCAATGGAGTCTGGTCTCTCTGATTTCTTGGATCGAAAGTGGAAGCGATGTTATCGGTTGGGTCTGTTTGTTCAAGCTTTTCAATTCATTTTCTTTTATCTCTTACGCTGCAATGCACTTATAATGCCTCTCAAGATGTTGTAATTTTTTTGAGCAATAAATAAAGGGTTCTTTTTGTACCTCTATCTTTTTGCTACTTTATTTTTTTATACCAGGTATTAATTTCTTTGTCATGCTGACGTATTTGTGTCGTCCCAACATAAGAATTGTTTGTACATTCCAAACTAAACGGGATGCAGGACGAAAGCCCGGGGCCTCCGAAACATAGGAATACCCAGCGGGTATCCTTTGTGATGTAGAAAAAAGGGAAAACGAACATTTAATGTTCCCAGACCTCGCCTTTCAAATGATAGCACCAGTTCATAATCGTTAGTAATGTTTTAGGCACTTTGCTTTGGTTAGGCGTTTTAGCGATCTGGTTTCGTTCAGTCCTTTATGGAGAGGGTATTTATTTCTATTTAGGTTAGAGGGAGGCCTGGGTGGCCCTGCCAATTCTTAATATATACTCGGTCATGCGAAAGATAAAATAGGTCTTACCTTACTTTGGTGAGGTAAGAAACGCTTGTTCAAATTTGTCGAAGCACAAGGAAAAGTCATTTAACCTTGCCGAAGCTTAGTATGGCAGTTTAGCCATGCTAAAATATTGGGAGAATCAATCGGTCTTGCCGAGACTTTGAAAGAATCACTCGATCGTGCTGAGGCTTGGAAAGACTATATTTTACTTGGCGCTGCCAAGGTACGGAGAGATCATTCGGCTCTGCTGAGGCTTGAGAGATTATATTTTACTTGGCGCTGCCAAGGTATAGAGAGATCACTTGGCCCTGCTAAGGCTTGAAGAAATTTATTCGATCATACCGAGGCTTGAGAGAATCACTCGGTCGTGCCGAGGCTTGTGAGATTATTTTACTTGGCGTTGCCAAGGTACGGAGAGATCACTCAGTCCTATCGAGGCTTGAAGAGATTATATTTTGCTTGGCGCTGCCAAAGTACGGAGGGATCACTTGGCCCTACCAAGGCTTGAAGAGATTAATTTTACTTGACGCTACCAAGGTATAGAGAGATCACTTGGCCCTGCCGAGGCTTGGAGAAATTACTCGGTCATGTCGAGGCTTATGAGATTATATTTTATTGGTACTGCCAAGGTACGAGAGATTACTCGGCCCTGTCGAGGCTTGAAGAGATTATATTTTACTTGGTGCTGCCAAGGCACGAGAGATCACTCGGCTTTGCCGAGGCTTAAAGAGATTATATTTTACTTGGTGCTGCTAAGGCACGGAGAGATCACTCGGCCTACCGAGGCTTGAAGAGATTATATTTTACTTGGCATGCCAAGGTATGGAGAGGTCACTTGGCCCTGCCGAGGCTTGAAGAGATTCACTCGGTCATGCCAAGGCTTGAGAGAATCACTCGGTCATGCCGAGACTTGTGAGATTATATTTTACTTAGCGCTGCCAAGGTACGGAGAGATCACTCGGCCCTATCGAGGCTTGAAGAGATTATATTTTACTTGGCGCTGCCAAGGTACGAAGAGATCACTCGGTCCTGTTGAGGCTTGAAGATATTATACTTTACTTGGCGCTGCCAAGGTACGGAGAGATCACTCGGCCCTACCGAGGCTTAAAGAGATTATATTTTACTTGGTGCTGCCAAGGTATGGAGAGGTCACTCGGTCCTACCGAGGCTTGAAGATATTATATTTTACTTGGCGCTACTAAGGTACGGAGAGGTCACTTGGCCCGCTGAGGCTTGAAAAGATTATTGAGCAAAATCCGCTTCTCATTACAGCCTTTGGGAAAAGCAATTGGAACAAGAATATTGCAGATTTTGAAAATAAAATTTTGTTTCTGTAAATAGAGTGAGTTTAGTGGAGGCATACTTCATTGGTGATATATACAAAGATTATCCGAGCTCCATGTCCTGAGGATAGATTTTCCATCCAGATCCTGAAGTTTGTAAGTGCTGAGCCTAATTACCTCAACAACTTGATAGGGGCCTTTCCAATTTGGAGAGAATTTTCCTTGTCCCAACGGCTTTGAAACTGATGCCTTCCGAAGTACTAAATCGCCGAGGAGAAAGGATTTTCCTTTAACTCTGGTGGAATAGTAATGGGCTACTTTTTGTTGATAGGCTGTCATTCGGATCCGGGCTTTCTCCCTGACTTCTTCTATCAGGTCAAGATTGGTTCGGAGTTACTCGTCATTGGATTCCTCCGAATAACTCTCCACCCGAGAGGAGGGGAGTCGATTTCTACGGGGATGACGGCTTCCATGCCAAAAGCCATTCTAAACGGAGTCTAGCCGTGGGAACCCTCTCAGTGGTTCAATAAGCCCACAGTACATGATGAAGCTCTTCCATCCATATGCCTTGCGCTTTGCCGAGCCAGGCCTTAATTCCTTGCTGAAGGGTCCGATTGGTTACCTCGGCCTCTCCATTGGCTTGAGGATGTCCAACTGAAGTGAGACGGTGAAGGATGCCATGATCCTCGCAGAACTCCCAAAATTTAGGATTGTCAAACTGTCTTTCATTGTTAGTGATAATGGTGTACGGAAGGCCAAAACGACAAATGATAGATTTTCATACAAAGTCCCTAGCCCAAGCCTAGTTATTTGAGCGACTGCTTCGGCCTCAAACCACTCGGTGAAATAGTTGATTGCTACAAACAAGAATTTCTTTGTCCCATGGTGAGGAGAAAAGGACCAAAAATGTTCATTCCCCACTTGGCAAAGGGCCAGGTAGATGATATCGGTGTTAGGTGGGCAGAGGGGAGCCTCTGAACATTTGAATGTCATTGGCATGAATCACAAGCTCGGACTAGGTCGTTAGCATCCCTTTGTATGGTGGGCCAATAATATCCTTGACGCAGCACTTTGTGGCACAGAGCTTGGCCGCCAAGATGATTACCATAGATCCTTCGTGAACCTCTCAAAGAGTATAATCAGCCTCTGACGGGCGAAGGCATTTAAGTAACGGCATGGAGAAGGATCGCCTATATAGTCGATCATCAAGTAGGATATAATGAGATTGATCTCTTCAGTTTCCTTGCTTCTTTTCTGTCAGCAAGAGCAGCCCCTCTTTGAGGTACTTGAGTATAGGGTCTAACCAGGATGGTTCAGCATTGATCTGCATTATTTGATTAGCATCGGTAATGTGGACTTTTCCAAGACCTCCAAGTGGAACTTTCGCTCGAGATCCATCGAGTCCGTGGTTGCCATGTGGGATAAAAGGTCGGCACGCGCATTCTTAGCCCTTGGAATCTAAATAACTTTAAATTCAGCAAAGCAGAAGGATAGATCGCACACATTTTGAAGATACTGAACCATGTTCGGCTCCCGAGCATCAAACTCTCTCCGCACCTGGCCAGCCATCAACTAAGAGTCAGTGTAGGCATTCAGCTTTTCAACTTTGAGCTCATGGGCAATGCGAAGTACAACAAGCAGAGCTTCATACTCTGCTTTGTTGTTAGAGGCTGGAAATGAGAAACGGATGCCATACTCGAAGGTTGTCCCCTCCGGGCTAGTGAGGACCAAACCAGCGCCAGAACCGCTTGCACTGGAGGACTTATCGGCATGGAGCAGCCACAGAGCACTGGGCCTTGGTTGCTCGGAAGTGTCCGGAGTGGAACCATCTTCATGTATGGTGCATTCAAGAAGAAAATCCACCAGGACCTATGCTTTGATGGCTAGACGAGGTTGATATTGAATGTCATGCTCACTCAATTCAACAGCCCATTTGGTCATTCTTTTCGACGCTTTCGGATGATGGATAATTGACTTGATAGTTTGGTCAGTTAAAACCGTCACAGTGTGCTTGAAAATATGGTCATAACTTTCGGACTGATGTTATCAAAACCAATACCATCTTTTCGATTCAAGTATACCTCATCTCAGCGTCTCGAAGTAATTGACAAACATAATAGATCAGCTTTTAAATTTTGTTTTCCTTTATGACCAACACAGAGCCAATAGTGCCCTCTAGGCATGGGCACTGGGCCGTGTCGTGCCAGGCACGGCCCAGGCCCGTCGTGCCAGAAAAATTACCGTACCGTGCCTGGCATGACCCATTAACAAATGGGCCATGCCAGGTACGGCCCACTAAAAAAAATTCAAATTCGCACGGCCCGTGACCCATCAAGAAATGGGCCACGGGCCGTGCCTGGCACGGCCTAGCAGGGCCGTTGCTGGCCGTGCCAAAACGGCCCTTCTGGGCCGTGCCATGGCATGGCCCAGCAGGGCCGTTGCTGGGCCGTGCCATGGCACGGCCCAGAAGGGCCGTTTGGCACGGCCCAGCAACGGCCCTGTTGGGCCGTTCAAGGCCCAGCAACGGCCCTGCTGGGCCGTGCCAGAACGGCCTTGCTGGGCCATTTTGTAGGCCGTGCCATGGCACGGCTGGTGCCAGGAGCACATTGTGCACCTAGGCACCAGCCAGCTGATTGAAGCCATGATCCTGATCGGCGATGATGGATCCGACGATTGCGATCGATCTGATCGGAGATGATCCGACGGTTGCGATCGATCCATGCCATAATCCTGATCGGCGATGATCGATCCGACGGTTGCGATCCATCCGATCGGCGATGATCCGATGGTTGCGATCGATCCAAGTCATGATCCCGATCGGCGATGATCGATCAGACCATTGCGATCAATTCGATCGAGACGATCCGACGGTTGCGATCGATCCAAGCCATGATCCCGATCAGGGATGATCGATCCGACAGTTGCGATCCATCCGATCGGCGATGATCCGACGATTGCGATCGATCCAAGCCATGATCCCGATCGACGATGATCGATTGGATTGTTGCGATCAATCCAATCGGAGACGATCCGATGGTTGCGATCGATCCAAGCCATGATCCCAATCGGGATGATCGATCCGATGGTTGCAATCCATCCAATTGGAGATGATCCGATGGTTGCGATCGATCCAAGCCATGATCCGATCGGCGATGATCAATCCAATAGTTGCGATCCATCCGATCGGAGACGATCCGATGGTTGCGATCGATACAAGCCATGATCCCGATCGACAATGATCGATCGGACTGTTGTGATCAATCCGATCGGAGACGATCCGATGTCTGCGATCGATCCAAGCCATGATCATGATCGGCGATGATCAATCCGACGGTTGCGATCCATCTGATCAGAGATGATCCGATGTCTGCGATCGATCCAAGCCATGATCCCGATCGGTGATGATCAATCCGACGGTTGCGATCCATCCGATTGGAGATGATCCGACGGTTGCGATCAATCCGATCGGAGATGATCCGATGGTTGCGATCGATCCAAGCATGATCCCGATCGGTGATGATCAATCCAACAGTTGCGATCCATCCGATCGGAGATGATCCGATGGTTGCGACCGATCCAAGCCATGATCCGATCGACAATGATCGATCGGACTATTGCGATCCATCTGATCGAAGATGATCCAACGTCTGCGATCGATCCAAGCCATGATCCCAATCAGGGATGATCGATCCGACGGTTGCGATCGATCCGATCGGAGATGATCCGATGGTTGCGATCGATCCATGCCATGATCTGATCGGCGATGATCGATCCGACGGTTGCGATCCATTCGATCGGCGATGATCCGACGGTTGCGATTGATCCAAGCCATGATCCGATCGCGATGATCGATCTGATCAGAGACGATCCGACGGTTGCGATCGATCCATGCCATGATCCTGATCTGCTATTATCGATCGAACGGTTGCGATCTATCCAATCGGAGACGATCCGACGATTGCGATCGATCCAAGCTATGATCCCGATCGGCGATGATCGATCGGACCATTGTGATCAATCCGATCGGAGACGATCCGACGTCTTCGATCGATCCAAGCCATGATCCCGATCGGCGATGATCAATCCGACGTTGTGATCGATCCAAGCCATGATCCCGATCGGCGATGATCGATCCGACGGTTGCGATCAATCCAAGCCATGATCCCGATTGGTGATGATCGATCGAACCGTTGTGATCGATCCGATCGGAGACGATCCGACGGTTGCGATCGATTCAAGCCATGATCCCGATCGGGATGATCAATCCAACGGTTGCGATCTATCCCATCGAAGATGATCCGACAGTTGCGATCGATCCAAGCCATGATCCCGATCGGCGATGATCGATCCGACGGTTGCGATCCATCCGATCGGCGATGATCCGATGGTTGCGATCTTTCTATTTTTTTCTTCTTACTTATTGTATTATGTTCTAGAGGTCAGGCCTAGCCCCCTCCTTCTGTACCATTTTAATTTTAAATTAATAAACTGGTAGGGGTCTGTGCCAAACCCCCACCATTATGGTGGCTTATATTAATAAAATTTCTTTATTCCTAATAATTTTTTAATTTATCAAAAAAAATATTTTTTATAAATTTTTTTATTTGAGCATGGCCCACCTGGGCGGCATGGCTCAGGCCCACCTGGGCCGTGCCAGGCACGGCCCACCTGGGTGGCACGGCTCATGCCCACCTGGGCCATGCCAGGCACAGCCCAGGTGGGCCGTGTCGGCACGGCACGACGGGCCGGCCCAGGCCCGTCATGGCCGTGCCGTGCTGGGCCAACAAAAAATTTTCTGGGCCGGCACGGCCCGGTACTGTAGCAGTGCCGGGCCATGCCTGGCACCCATCAGGGCCTGGGCCGTGCCGTGCCATGGGCGGCACGGCCCAGTGCCCTCTGAGACTGTTGAAAATAGACATAGCATTTCTTCCGACCTCTACTAAGGAGAGGTGGTGAGCCGAGGTATTTTTTAAGATATTCGAGAGATTTCTGGTAGTCCGGGGTCCATTGTAAGTTCTTGGCCGACTGAGCACTTTGAAAAAGGGCAAACATCTCTGAGCTGACTGAGTGACAAAATGATTGAGAGTTGCTCCTCCCGGTGAGACGTTGCACTTCTTTGATCGACCCCGAAGGTACCATCTATTATAGGGCTTGGATTTTTTATGGATTCGCCTTAATACCTCATTGAGAGACCATGAAACCCAAAACTTTTCAGAATTAACTCCGAAAGCACATTTGGTTGGGTTAAGCTTCATCTGATACCTTCGGAGTGTTGCAAAACTTTTTGTAAAATCTTCAATATGCCGGAATGCTTCTTTGCTCTTTCCAACATGTCATCAACATACACCTCCATGTTTTAACTGATTTGCTTTTTAAAAACTTTATTGACTAGCATTTGGTAGGTTGCACCTACATTTTTTAAACCAAAAGGCATAACTCGATAGCAATAAATACCTCGATCGGTGATGAAAGCAGTCTTTTCTTCATCCTCGGGCGCCATTCAAATTGGTTGTAGCCTGAATAAGTATCCATGAAAGTCAGCATCTGGTGGCCCGAGGTTGAATCCACAAGTTGATCAATCCGGGGAAGAGGAAAGCTGTCATTCGGGCAGGGCCTTATTGAGGTCAGTGAAGTCGATGCAGATCCTCTATTTGCCATTTGATTTATTTACCATAACAACATTTGCCATCCAGTCGGGATAGTTTACTTCTCAGATGAAGTTGGCTTTAATGAGCTCGTTTACCTCTTCCTCGATAGCCTTTTGGCACTCGGGGGCAAAGCTTCTTTTCTTCTTCTTGATTGGCCAAGACGCCTTATCCACATTGAGGCAGTGGATCAGGACATCCGAGTTGATTCCAGGCATGTTCAAAGCGGACCAAGCAAAGACATCAGCATTTCTTCGATGGAACTCGATCAAATCCTGTTGAGGCTTTTCCTTTAGCTGTAATCCGACCCTTATGGTTCGGTCGGCCAAGCTTCATCGAGTGGCATCTCTTCAACTCTTCGGCTGGCTCTCCCCGTTGCTCGGCAAAGTCCTTCCGAGCATCTAGCCCATCAACTTCGGGCTTCCTGGACTGAAGATCGCAACAAAGCAGTGCCGAGCCATAGCCTGACTTCCTCGGACAACCCCCACTCCCCATTCGGTGGAAAACTTCATGGTGAGATGGGGAATGGAGATAATAGCCTTGAGAGGTATTTGCCCTGGCCTACCGAGGATAACATTGTAAGGGGACCGAAGCTTGGTCATTAGAAAGTCCATGAGTGTAGTGGCTACGCTGGGCCAAGTGCTTGCTCGGACTGACAAGGTGACAACCTCCTCGGGGACTATGGCATTGCCTGTAAAACCCACTAGAGTATATTATATGGCTCAAAGGTTTTTCACCCGCAATTTCAATCTCACAAAGGCATCAACATACAAAATATTAACAGAGCTTCCACTATCAATTAAAATGTGGTGTACATCGTAGTCGTTCACATTAAGGGATACAACCAGGGCATCATTATTGGGGTACTGTACCTTCCAGAGATCCTCATCAGAAAAATAAAGCTCATCAACTCAAAATCTCTTTGGTGGATTCTCCTCCTCGTCCGGCCAGGTTGACGAAAAGTCGACCGCCACTATCATATTAACATTGCCAATGACTAGAGGATTCGGTGGAGGGAGTTGGCAAGGTTCAGGCTGGCGATCTCCTTCATTGTTCAGCTCAGGTGCCCTCTTGAATTGGTCCAGCCTACCCCATCGGATGAGTTGCTCAATCTCATTCTGAAGCTGCCAACACTCCTCGGTGTTGTGCCCATGGTCTCGATGGAAGCAACAGTACTTGGTCATATTTCGCCGAGCTGCATTGCCACGGAGAGAAGGAGGCCGAGGAATTTGACGCTCAATCTCCATCAAGATTTGCACCCTTGATGCGGTGAGGGGGGTGTACCGATCAAACCTTCATGCCGGGCTATGAGTTTGATCTCAAGGTGGTGGAGGAGCTCTTTAGCGACGAGGTGGGCTTGCATGGTGGATGGATCAATGCTTTTCCAAGCCTTTCACCTCCTTCTTCTTTGAGTGCTGGCTCGGGCCGATCTCCGTGACTCTTTAACTCTGGCGTACTTATCGCCAAGACCATCATATCAGAGAGGTTTTTTGGATAATTAACTTCTAGAGCTAAGTAAAGTTGCCTTCCTTCAACACTCCCTCCCCAAAGTGGACATGGCCACCTCATGATTGAGGTGGTCGACCTCCAACAGGGCCGTGTTGAAGCGGTCGAGGTAATTCTTCAAGGATTCCCCTCCCACTGCTTGACCTTAAAAGGGAATTAGCTCTTCATCGATGGCGACGGCTGCTGACGAACTGGCTGATGAATAAGCGACTCAGCTGTCGAAAGAATCAATGGAACCTGGCTTTAGGATGTTAAACCAGTCTAGCAGACCCTCTAAGGGTAGAGGGGAAGGCTCGGCATAGGATCGCATCTGACGCTCGTGAACATCATGATGGATCTGAAACTGCTCAGGTGGTCATCGGGATCATAGATTCATGATACGGTTCGATATGGGGAGCTTGACATTAGGAGGGATCACCTCTCGCATGATCTCCTCAAAGAAAGGAATGCCCTACTCCGCCTTTGGCTGGGACAAAGGGGCTTGCCTAGCGGCGTCTAGCTCTGGCGCCATTCCCGATGCATCTCCTGCATCTGTCACCTGATCCCTTCATCTATAGTGGCATAAGAGAGCTGGTCGAAGGGAGGACGACAGTGCATCGAATCTTAGGAAGACATTGGAGAGAAAGAACAAGCTCACCGAGATCTAGGTAGCCTTTTTCCTCTAGCCCATTGCGGTGCCAGTCTGGCCCCTGCGGGTCGATGAAGATGACCCGTGGCTTCAGGCGGATTGGAAGAAGAAATTGCCGGTGGAGCGGGGGCAGCGACCACCTCAGGGAGTCGCAAAACAGGGATAGCTAGGCAGGGGGCTCCATAGAGCCCTTGGACTAGCTGAGTTAGAGCTTGGACCTGTTGAACCAGTGTAGCAAACTAGTCCTGAGTCACTGCGGTCGCCGGTGTGAAGGAGTCTCGGTCGGTGGTGGTAGCGAAGGTGCTACACTGTTTATTGGATATGGCCTCTGAGAGGCGGTCTAATCCTGAGCATCAGAAGTGGCTCTCTTTCGCTTGGCCATTAGAGGATTCTTCTTCTGATCTTGAACCTTGTCTCCTGATTACAAGTTTACGGGACTTGAGGTCCTTCCTCTAGCGCTAATCTGTTGCTGCGGAAATCACTCTCCAACTCGGGTGCAGTTCGACTCCAGATTTAAACGCTGATCTCTCATCCGGGCGAAACCTGCAAATAGTCCTCATGCAAAGAATGTGGGGGTGATCCTCCGTGGAAGACCCTCCGATGCCCAAGTCAATGGAGATTCACAACAAACAGATGTGAGAAGAAGGCTCTTGCAGAGGAGTCCCTCAAGAAATGGCCTCTTGAGAGCTCAGAGCTCTGCTTGAGCTTCAATGGAGTTTTTTTGTAAGAGTGTGAGTGTAAGCGTAAAAGTAAGTGTTACCTAAGGAGCTTTAGGACAAGGGTATTTATAGGCGATCATCTGATTCCTTGGACGTGTCACAGGGGGGTCCAAAATCGTTAGGATTCGAATCAGATTCGAATCAAGTTGGTTACGAGGCCGGTAGCATCAGTATCTGGTTAGTTAGAGAATCGATGGCTAAAGGAATTGGTTGATGCTTTGAGATTCGGTGATTTTATAGGCTCTAAGCCACTTCTGATATTATTAATGTATTTTTTCGCTTGAGATCGTTGGGGGCCTATGGGGCTAGGATCTTGTCGAACTATCATGAATTTGAATTCTCCCGTGCTCTTTGGTTCCGCGAGGAATAGAGAATAACTCAGCCTCGCCGAAACATATGACTACCTTAGTTCGGCGAGAGTATAAGGATGCCTCGGCTCTGCCGAGGCGTATGAATAATTCGGTCCGACCGAGATAAGAGGATAGCTCGAGCTTGTCGAGGCGTGAGAATGGTTCGAAATGATTCAGTCTGAGGATGGCTTGGTCCGAGGATAGTTCGGTCTTATCGAGGATGGTTCGGCTCTGTTGTTTTCTAGATATGATAGCTGGCTGATCGAAAATCAAGAGTGGTCTCGACTTTTTTGTCGTATGCACGAGCGTTGGTGCAATGATAATTTTACCCCTCATCAAGACTGATTTTATTTTGAATTCAATTTTAAGATTTATTTCAAATGCATGAATTCTATCTTTTTAATTTAATTATATTAATAAAATTTTATTATATTTTATTGTAAATTTTTTTTCACATGGAGTGTTAAGTCAAAACTATTCTTAGAGAGAAAAAAACTTTTATTGAATGAAAAAAAGCAGACATGAGATAATAGCTTGAAATCCTTTTTCGATCCAATAAAAAAAGAAAAAAGAAAAGCTTCCTTTCTTTTCATTTTTTTCATTAAAAATAAAAAAAAGAACATGAATAAACAGGTTAATGTTAAAAAAGAAGGGAAAAAAAAGAAAAGAAGCTTCCTTTCCAATGGAAAAAAAAAGTTTTTATTGAAAAAGGAAAACATTATATATGAAAATCAAATCCTAATCAATGTGAAAAATTAGCACACCATGATACGATTCTGCTGAGGGGTAAAATCGCCATTGCATTGATAACCGTGCGAGAGGCCAGGGTAAGCCCTGACCCCACTCACTACACCGTGCCCGTGAAGAATAAGCTAACCGGTATGATTTGGCGGGCCAGAACACCTTGACTTCTCACCGAACCAAGGATCCCTCAGGTTCGAATCCCATTCCCGTAGCTCGGCCGCTCCGAGCAACCCATTGCTCGGCTGCTCCGAGCAACCGCTCGACTGCTCCGAGCAACCCATAGCTTGGCTGCCCCGAGCGTTCCATGGCTCGGCCGCCTCGAGCATTCCATGGCTGACTGCCCCGAGCATTCCATAGCTCGGCCTCCCCGAGCGTTCCATGGCTCGGCTGCCCCGAACGTTCCATGGCTCGGCTTTCCATGGCTCGAGGCTCGGCCTCGAGCATTTAATGGCTCGACTGCCCCGAGCATTCCATGGCTCGGCTGCCCCGAGCATTCCATCGCTCGGCTGCCCTGAGTGTTCCATAGCTCGGCCTCCCTGAGCATTCCATGGCTCGGCCTCCCCGAGCATCCCATGGCTCGGCCTCTCCGAGCAATCCAAGGCTCGGCCTTTCGAGCAACCTCATAGCTCAACCGCATCTCTGCGGAACGAAACAGTCTTCACAACCCACTCATTTTCCCATCATATCTCGGCTACCCAAGCCATGCTTACCCTCCGGCGGCACAAGCTATCTGCACGCTCCAGCTATCAGGGATAGATCATTCCTCGGCCGTCTGGGCCAAGTTTTTCTACGCCCCTACAAGGTCTGACGTGGGAGAGTCTAAACTCATTGTAATAGAATTCCCAACGAGGGATCATATTGAGACATGGCCTAGGATCTACGATAACGGCCTAGGACCTACGCAATCATTGGATCTCAAACCACTGGAAGGCTCTCCCAGCCACCAATCCTCTAACAGACAGGATGCGGATCGTACCGGCATCATAACAACTTGATTCGAATCCTAACAACCTTCGAACCTTTCAGAAGGCGCTCAAGATTCAGGTGATTACCTATAAATAAGACACTCTTAGATTCTCTCATGTACGCAATATGCGACTCTGGTCTCAGCATCTCCCTTACTTTCTCCCTCTCTCACTGCTCTCCGCCATTGGCGCTCTGCTTGAGCTCCCAATTGGCCATTCCCGGAGAGGCTCTTCAGCGGGGACCTTCTCCCTACATTTGTTGTCTCCTGATCTCCACTGACTTGAGCGTCGGAGGGTCTTCCGCGGAGGGCCACTCCCAATGCCTCCCGCATGAGGACTTTTTTGCAGGTCCACCCAGGAGGAAGCCCGATCGGAGGATCGATCGCACCCGAGTCAGAGGACGGAATCCGGCGACAACAGATTGTTGCTAGAGGAAGGGCCTCAAGTCCCATTAAAACTTGAAGAAAGGGGACAAGGACCTTGATCTGAAAGAGAACCTCTCCAATGGCCAACCGAAGAAGGGCGATTTCTGACGCCCAGGACTAGGTCGCCTCCCAGAGACCTGATCCGATAGGCGGCGCAGCGCTGCCACCTCCACCAGCTGAGACTCCGTCGCCACCAGCTGCCCCAGTGACCCAGGACCAGTTCACCACGCTGGTCCAGCAGGTCCAAGCTTGACCCATCTGGTCCAGGAGCGCCTTACAGCTCTCCCACCGACTGCAGCTACCCCTGCTGCACGTGTCCCGAGGAGGCCACGACTCCCTTTCTCTAGCTGCCTCTTCTTCTGGTCCGCGTGGAGTCGCGGACCCCCCACCTCGACCTAAGGAGGCCAAACCAATCCCGCAAGGGGGCTACAACAGGGATCTCCCCAGATCTCGGTGGGCCCGGTCCCTCTCTCCGGTGTTATCTCACCATGACTCAACCCCATCTCCGCATTCTCCCCGTCCAGCCCCTCCTGCCATGCCTGAGGAGGAGATCTGACGACAGCTCCGGAAGATGCGCCAGGAGTTGGATGCCGCCAAGCAGGCCCATCCGCTCCAGCCAAAGATGGAGCAGGGCATCCCCTTCTCCAAGAAGACATGGAAGAAGTGATTCCCTCCCATGTCAAGCTGCCTACCATCGAGCCTTACCATGGCTCCTCCGACCCCGACGACCACCTCAGCAGCTTCCGGTCGATCATGATGTTCCACGGGGCATCGGATGCGATCCTTTGCCGCACCTTCCCCTCCACTCTTAGGGGATCCGCGTGAACCTGGTTCAACGCTCTATAACCAGGTTCCGTTGATTCATTTGATGAGCTGAGCCGTCTTTTTATCGGCCAGTTTGTCAGCAGCCGCCGCCATCGGGAGATTTGACTCCCTCTCTGAAGTCAAGCAGAGAGAGGGGGAGTCCTTGAAGACTTACCTCGGCCGTTTCAATAAGGCCATGTTGGAGGTAGATCACCTCAACCACGAGATGGCCATATCCGCCCTAGCGGGTGGAGTGCTAAAGGAAACTGACTTCTACCTAGCAATAGAGGTCAGCTACCCCCCGAACCTCTCCAAAATGATGGCCCTGGCAGACAAATATGCCAGAGTCAAAGTATCGCGGAGGGATGCCCGCATCGAGCAGGCAAAGAAGAAAGAGTCAAAGGGCTCGGACAGACATCGGCCTACCCGTTAGCCTAGCCCATCTCGTCGCCAAAGAACTCCCCCGCCGCCATCGAGGAACTGCTCCCGGAGCCCACCTAGGTGATTTGATCGGTACACCCCGCTTACCGCTCCCAGGGCTAGATCCTCATGGAGATAGAGCGCCAACTCCCTCGACCAGCTCCTCTCTAAGGGAATCCAACCATGAGAGACCCCACCAAATATTGTCGCTACCACCGGGAGCATGGCCACGATACTGAGGATTGCTGGCAGTTGAAGAATGAGATTGAGAGGCTGATCCAACGAGGCCGACTGAACCAGTTCAGGAGGGCACCCGAGCCAGGACAGGGGGGTGACCGCCGCCCGGGAGATCGCCAGCCCGAACCTTAGCAACTTCCTCCTCCGAATCCGCCTGTCATTGGCCATATCAATGTAATTGAGGAAGCTGATGGTTCGTCGAGCTTCAACAATGACGAGGAAGTTTCGACGCCAAAGAGGGTGCGAACTGGCGAGCTTTCCTTCTTCGACGATGATCTCCGAGGGATACAGTTCCCACATGACGATGCATTAGTTGTATCTCTCAATGTGAATAACTATGATGTAAGTCGAATCCTTGTTGATAGTGGAAGCTCTATAAAAGTTTTGTACCTCGATGTGTTCACCAAAATGAAGTTGCTCATGGAAAATCTCCGGGCTGTGGCTCCACCTTAATGGGGTTCATCGGCGATGTGATCGTCCCGAAAGGGGTCGTGACGTTGACGGTTCGGGCCGGAGCCTAGCCCCTTGTAGCCACCGTCCATACAGACTTTCTGGTGACTAAGCTTCAGTCGCCCTACAATGCGATATTTGGGAGACCTGGCCTAATGTCCCTCAAAGCTGCCGTCTCCATCCCGCATTTATCCATGAAGTTTCCCACCGAGCGAGGAGTTGGTGTTGTCCAAGGAAGCCAAGCCATGGCTCGGCAGTTTTGTCACCAGCCTCCAATCTAGGATGCCCGACGTTGATGGGCTGGACGCTCGAGAGGATTTTGCCGAGCGACGAGGAGAACCAGCCGAAGAGCTGGAGGAAGTACTGCTGGACGAAGCTCGGCCCGACCGAACTATAAGGGTTGGGTCGCTGCTGAAGGAAGAACTTTGGCGGGAGCTGATCAACTTCCTCCGAAAAAACACAGATGTCTTCACCTGGTCCGCCTCCGACATGCCAGGAATCAGCCATGATGTTCTCGTCCACCGCCTCAACGTGGACGAGATGTACCGGCCTGTCAAGCAAAAGAAAAGAAACTTCGCACATGAGCGACAGAAGGCGATTGAGGAGGAGGTCGACAAACTCATAAAAGCAAACTTTATTCGGGAGGTGAACTACCCAAGCTGGCTGGCGAACGTTGTCATGGTGAAGAAGTCGAATGGCAAGTGGCAGATATGCATCGACTTCACCGATCTTAACAAAGCTTGCCCGAAGGACAGCTTTCCTCTTCCTCAGATTGACCAGCTGGTGGACGCTACGTCCGAGCACCAAATGCTGACCTTCATGGATGCATATTCTGGCTATAACCAGATCCGGATGGCACCCAAAGATGAAAAAAGACCGCCTTCATCACTGACCAAGGTACTTACTGTTACCGAGTTATGCCTTTCGGCCTCAAAAATGCAGGTGCCACCTACCAAAGGCTGGTCAACAAGGTCTTCAAGGAGCAAATCGGCTGAAACATGGAAGTGTATGTTGATGACATGCTAGTCAAGAGCAAAGAGGCATCACGGCACATTGAGGACCTCTCCGAGAGCTTTGCAACGCTTCGGAAGTACCGGATGAAGCTCAATCCCACCAAGTGTGCCTTCGACATCAACTCAGGGAAGTTCTTGGGCTTCATGGTCTCCCAGCGGGGCATCGAGGCCAACCCCCAGAAGATCTAGGCTCTCCAACAAATGGCACCCCCAGCATCTATTAAAGAAGTCCAGTGCCTGACCGGGAGGATAGCGGCCCTCAACCGCTTCGTAGCTCGGTCTGCTGAGAGATGCCTCCCTTTCTTCAAAACTCTTCGATCGGCTAAGAACTTTTAGTGGACTCCTGAGTGCCAGAAATCATTTGAAGATCTCAAAAGATACCTCGGTTCTCCCCCTCTCCTCAGTAGTCCAAATCCCGGAGAAACACTGTTCCTATATCTTGCTGTCTTGGAAAGCGCCATCGGCTCGGTACTGGTCAGAGAAGAAAACAAGGCCCAAAAGCCATTTACTATTCAGCAAACTGCTTCAAGACGCAGAGACGAGGTATGCTCGGATTGAGAAGATGGTGTTGGCTTTGATAATCTCAGTCCGAAAACTGCGCCCATACTTCCAGGCACATTTTGTGGCGATCCTGACCGACCAACCCATCAAGGCGGTGGTCCATCGCCCGGAGACATTGGGAGGATGACCAAGTGGGCCGTAGAGCTAAGTGAGCACGACATTCAATTTCAGCCTCGCCCGGCATCAAAGCTCAAGTACTCGCAGACTTCCTCCTTGAATATACTATCCTTGAGGATGGCTCCACTCCTGACTCCTCCGAACACACAAAATCCGACGCCCGATGGCTCCTCCACGTCAACGGGTCATCCAATGCCCAAGGCTCTGGCACTGGCCTAATTCTTACCAGTCCGGAGGGGGCAACCTTCGAGTATGGTGTCCGCTTCTCCTTCCCGGCCTCCAACAATGAAGCTGAGTACGAAGCCCTGCTCACTAGACTCCGGATCGCCCACAACCTCCAAATAAAGAAGCTAAATGCCTTCACCGACTCCCAGCTGGTTGCCGGCCATGTGCGGGCGGAGTTCGAGGCATGGGAGCCAAACATGATCCGATATCTCCAAGAGGTGCGCAATCATCTTTCTCACTTTACTGAGTTTGAGGTTATCCAAATCCCAAGATCGGAGAATGCGCGCGCCGACCTATTGTCCCGGCTTGCAACCTCGGAATCGATGAACTCCGAGCAAAAATTTCCTCTCGAAACTCTGGAGAGGCCGAGCATCACGGAGGCCGATCGAGTGATGCAAGTTGAGGCCGAACCATCATGGTTCGACCCCATACTGAGACACCTCAAAGAAGGATCGCTTCCAGTCGATCGGAAGGAGGCCAGAAGATTAAAGCTGCAGGCCACCCATTACGTGCTTATTGGTGACCAGCTCTACAAGCGGTCTTTCTCTATGCCGCTGCTCAGATGCCTTCGCTCATATAAGCTGACTACACCCTCCGGAGGTACATAAGGGAATCTGCGGCAACCACCTGGGAGGCCGATCCTTATGCCACAAAGTGCTGCGCCAGGGGTACTACTGGCCCACCATGCAGAAGGACGCCAACGATCTTGTTGAGCTTGCGACTCATGCCAGAGACATTCCAACATTCAGAGGCTCCCCTCCGCCAGTCTGATCCCCATTTCTTCCGCTTGGCCCTTTGCCAAGTGGGGAATGGACATCCTCGGCCCATTTCCGATTGCCACAGAACAGCGGAAATTTTTATTCGTCGCCATAGACTACTTCATCAAATGGGTTGAGGCCGAAGCAGTTGCTCAAATAACTGAGGCTCGAGCCAGGGACTTCGTATGGAGGTCCATTATTTGTCGCTTTGGACTCCCACATACTATCGTCACCGACAATGGGAAGCAGTTTGATAATCCCAAGTTTCGGGAGTTTTGCAAAGACCATGGTATCGTTCACCACCTTACCTCGGTGGGACACCCGCAAGCCAACGGAGAAGCCGAAGTGACCAACCGGACCTGCTCCAAGGGATCAAAGCTCGGCTCTCCAGAGCCCGAGGCAGATGGGCGGACGAGTTGCATCATGTCCTGTGGGCCTACCGCACCACTCCAAGAGTGCCCACGGGTGAGACTCCATTTTGAATGGCCTTTGGCACAGAAGCTATCATTCCCGTGGAGATAGGGCTCCCTTCCCTACGAGTAGAAGGTTACTCAGAGGAGGCCAGTGACGAGCAGCTCTGCACCAACCTTGACCTGATAGAATAAATCAGAGAAAAGGCGCAGATCAGAACAGCCGCTTACCAACAAAGGGTGGCCCGTTACCACGCCTCCAGAGTTAAAGGGAAGGCTTTCTCGCCTGGCGACCTCGTCCTCCGAAAAGCATCTATCTCCAAGCCGCTGGAGCAAGGAAAGCTAGCCCCAAATTGGAAGGCCCCTACCAAGTGACGGAAGTTGTCGGACCCGCTACCTACAGACTGTAAGATCTGGATGGGAAATCCATCCCTTGAACATGGAATTCGGATAACCTCCGCAAGTATTATCAGTAGGGTACGCCTCTTACAGGCCCACCTCCTTAATTTTTTGTTGACATATCACTTTTACCATTCATAGCATGTTCACCACAATTGTTTCACCAAAAGTTGTAAAAGAAACGATGCTGCTTACCGATTCTCGGTACAACCGAGCTACCTGTTTGAACAGGAAATCTTCGAACCTCGCTGGGCCGAGCAACTATCTCTGAACCTCGGTTGGGCCGAGCAACCGAGCAACTATTCCGAACCTCGGCTGGGCGAGCAAATTCCTCCGAACCTAGGCTGGGCCGAGCGAATTCCTCCGAATCTCGGCTGGACCGAGCAAATTCTCCGAACCTTGGCTTGGCCGAGCAACAAATTCTCGAAGCTCGGCTGGGCCGAGCTTCGGATTAAACCTCCGCACCTTGCCTAGGCCGAGTCAAATGACCCTCAAGACTTCGTCCGGATTTGGGCAGCTTACAAGCCCTGACCGGACCAAATGTTCTCCTAAACGTCGTTCGAATTCGGGTAGCTTGCAAGCCCCGACTAAACCAAACCATGCTCGAACAAATCTCCGAACTTCGACGAGGTTGAGAGACATTCCCCACGCCATAACGTCACCAGGGATACACCCCATGATTCTTCAAACCCCATCACAACCGGGTAATAAATTTCTAGAGGTTCAGCTACAGCCAAGCAATGCTCCTGCGCCCTAGCCGTGCCTAATGTGTGAATCCTTGGGCCGAACTGAGCGATGCTTCTGTGCCTTAGCCGCGCCTAGCGACTAAATCTTCGGGCCAGGACGAACTAAGTCTCCACACCTTGGCCGCGACCTAAAGCCTTGGTTAAACCGAGCAACTTCTCAGATACAGAAACATCTCCTGGTACCCGATAGAGGTAAAAGACCTCCTTCTGATCAGAGGTAAAGACGAGCTACGGGCCGCCTCCTCCTTAAGAGATACCTACCCCATTGTATGAACAAAGAAAGTCATACTTGCTACACGAGTTGGCAGGACCACCCAGGTCCGCTTTCGATCCAAACAAGGATAGACTTTCCTTCCGCTGAAAGCCGAACGTCGGCCCAGTAAAAATAAAACTTTCCTTATTCAACAAAAGAATTACAACCTCCTGAGAGGCATTACAAGTGCATCATAGCACAGGAAATAAAGACAAGTCAATAAGTTGGCCGAACCATTAGCTTCGGTTGACAATGATGTCTGACCTGAGAAATCGGACAGACCAGTCAGCTCGCCTGATAAATAACGGGCCGGCCATCCATGGAGTCCTCGGACGAACTAAGAGATCCTAAAAGACCTATGGATGCAGATGCCGAGGCACTCCTTCAAATCGAGTGTGTACTGCTTGCCATTGCCCAAGACAAAAGGCAACGCACTAGTAGACAACACACCATCACCCCCCTCCTCACATGACGAATGATTCCCCAAGCGGATAGGCCCGGAATCCAAGACAGGGGAGGAGGAGAAATTCACGTAAACCATAGGGGATGTGTGTGAGCCTCCTACCCTACATCCCCCATGACAGAACGCAAAGAACACACATGAAGCGCATGTGTGCGCTCTCCATGTGACCTCTGTGGACCTCCTGTGCGCTCTCCATATGATCTCGAAGCTCCTCCCTTGAGGACGAACTGCTCCTAGTAGCTTCTTCATCACCCAACTATCCAGGGGAAAATAATTTGTAAAAAGAAAACTCAATTCCCCCGCTCTCAACCTCAAGGACACAGACATCTTGAATACTTTCACAGCTCACAAAGAGAAAAGTCTTGGGGATGGCCTAGCACACCCCCCTCCTCTCCGAACGCAAGAACACACTTGAAGCAGAAAGCCCCGAAATTTGAAATACCCCATCCATACTGCCACGTGGCCTCTCAGGGTGAAAAGAGCGCCCTTCGCTGTGTGCCAAAAATGCGTCGTTCAAAGCTATGACGCACGCCAGAATATTTCCCCTGATCTCGGATTAGGGCCTTAAATGCAGAAATCGCCCGCTGCTCCTTGAGATACGGGTGCCAGGGAAATCGCCCAGTGAAAACAACACCTTCTAGTGGCGAATAAATGCTTGTGTTGTGTGCAAGATGGACCCGCATTGGGAAAGGACGAACGTGGTAAATGCCCCTGGGAAACACCATGGCAACCTTTTGCTGGCAACAAAGCCAATTCATCCATTTCGGTAAAAAGAAGGCCGATTCTCCTGGGAAAAGATAAGACGCTGGCAGGATAGAAAAAAAAAGGGGGGGTGCAGAAGTCGAATGCCCTCCGATAAAGGCGCCCCAATATCCTACGCTCTGGCCCAACTGCCCGCTGCGCCATGATGTAAGCTAAGACTTTGCCGTGTGCTTCGACTCGAAGCCAAGGCCTCCTCCACATTTCAAAGTAAACTGAAGTGCCTTTTGACTCGGCAGAAACCGAATGTTCCTGTTACCCAAGCCAGACTGAGACAATAACTCCCGCACTGATGAAGGGACACCTTATGCTTCGGCAAAACCGAGCAAGGCCTACACCCCAACCAAAGCCTGCGAAGTCCTCCTTCGCCCTAGCTAAAACGGGACGCGCTGTAGACCCCGAGCAAGGTCGAAGCGCGCGGGCCTCAACCGGAGTCGGAGCACGTTTCCTATGATACAAAACCTCGGCTAAAGCCGAATGATGTGCAACGCTGGAACATACAGGTTCCATCTACTTCGGTCGAGACCGAAATACTGTACCATGGTCCCCCTATAGGGACATTCCGTCTCGCAAAACTCGAAAAAGGAGAACGTTTTGGAAATCATGGTAGTCAATGAGAAGTTTGCCAAGAAAGTTTCCCTTCATTCATTGTAAAAATAGGAAGACAAAAGACAAAAAGCAAAAGGAAAAAATACAAGAGCCCTCACTGGGGCTTGTTTTCTTCTTCGGGTCCCACCAGGCTCTCTCCGCGCTATGAGCTCGACTTGGCGGTGAGTATAGCGACCTGCCGCCGAAGGGTCGCCACTGTTCCTCCAGCCGCTCATTGGCCCGGATGAGGAGTTCATTTTCCCTCGTAGATACGGCCAGAAAATGCTCGGCCGCCTTCCGGAGCTGCTCACGGTCTGCGAGCACCGACGCCAGAAGCCCCCCGTCGACGGTCCCCATGGCGCGGCCTCTACCAGGCTCCCTGTAACCCCTGCTTCCACCATTCGACGCTCCGGCGAATCACCCGCCGCCTCTGGAAGCCATCTTGATGTCGAGAAATTTTAGGAGAGTAACAGAAGAGATGGTCGGCAATGGCGTGCGCCCGCCAGTATTTAAGCTATTTCGGGCGAGCATCCCGATCACCCGAACCATCGGCTCCAGCGCCACTACCATAAAATCTCGCACGTGTCATTATCTCAGTGGCCGCTTGCGGGAAACGAAGAATCGCATCTCCATTACCGAAAAGAATAAATACCGGCGAGGCGTTCAACACAAACGCCCCATTTCCCGGGACCTATCTTCCTCCAAAAGCGCGCCCGCTTCCTCGCCATGAGTGGGCCGAGCCATCTAACTTCGGTCCCAACCGAGCTATCCTCGAGTCTCGGTTCTGCCTGAACTGTCCTTATATCAATCTTGACCGAAGCGATTACTCAAGCTTTGTCCGAATCAACCTAAGGGCACGGACAAAATCGCGATCCGAAGAAAAGCTCGAAATAAAGGTCGATCAAAAAAGACAAACAAAAGGAAACGAAAGATTCGTTCACTAGCTCCCAGCCAAACTACAAAAGAAAAGAAACAGAGAATACATATCAGGGCCCCCAAGAAATCAAGGCTTGGGATCAAACCCGAAACCTTCTATGGCAGCATCAGTAGGGACATCACTCGGCTCCCTCTCCTTGACAGTATCCCGATGGGATACCTCGGCGGCCGCATCGACGCCCAGAACAGCCTCGAGATCCATGTCTGAGATCTCCTCATACTCGTCCTCCTCAGCTCCCGAGGTGCGGGCTTCGTAATACTCGGTTTCCAGACAGGACAAGTCCAGTTCAGGATAAGCTTGGGTGACCTTGGCTCGCGCCTCCTCCTCGCCAAACCAGAATGCATCGGCACAAGCCATCCTACATTCCTCGGAAAATTGTGCAGAGTTCTTATACTCCTCCACCGCTAAAGAGGCCCGCACATTCGCCTCGGCCAATTGTTTCTCCAATTCAGAAGTCCTTCGGTGCTTTGAAGCCATATCCTCCCCGAAGGCCTTCAGCCGCTCCTGGAACTCTAGACTCATCTTGTTCGCCTGCAGACAAGGATCCAGGTAAGACAAGGGTCGAAAGGCCAAAGGCAGACAAAATAGGGGACACCCTACCTGTTCGTCCCGCCGAGCCAGTTCATCACTCAATGCTCGAACCTTATCGAGAGCCTTCGATTTAGCCGATTGGTTTTGACGAAGACTCTCTTTGAGTTCATCAACCCGGGACTGTATGTCCCCAATCTCCTGATGAGCATAGTCGAGATCATCGGAGAGCCGAGCAGCTCGCGCATCCGACCACTTTAGCCGATCCTTCATTTCGGCGAGTTCTTTATTCAAACAGGTAAGCTGGTCTTGCTGCTGCCGGGACTTATGCTTCTCCTCCTCGAATTTCTTGCTCCAGTTGTTCTCGTCTTCAGCGTGACTAGCCTTCAGCTGATCCCATCTCTTCTCGAAAAACCACTGCATGGCCTTGACCTCATCTTCGTGCTCCGCCCTAATTTGGGATAATTCCCGGTTTGCCTTGTCGGACTGTTTGCATAAGCCCTGAAGTTCGCTAACTTGAGCTGCAAGTCGGGAGGCTCTTTCGCTCTCGACCGTGAGTGTCCTACCCATCTCCTCGAGCCTCCTTTGGGAGATCATCAGACCTTGGGAAAGACTGGTTGTCGAATCCACCCTCTTTTTGAGGTCATCGATTTCTTTACGGGCCCGAGCCCAAGCCCTGACAGCCAAATGTAGATGCCATTTTAACGCCCTCATGATCAAAGCATTCTGCAAAAAGAATCAAACATATGAAAACACAATCGAATTAACTGATTAAAAACTCAGCTTCGGTACGATGGCTTACCCGAGACACATAATCGGAAGCAATCCTTGCGAGGGCAAAGTCATCGATCCCGATAAGGAGGAAAGCTTCATCCGGCACTCCAGTATGTCTGAAGGCCACATCGACAAGATCCTCCGGATCGTTTCCTCCCACCGAAGAACTCTCCCCATCATGGAACATGGATCTCATCAAAGCAGTGAACATGGCACTAACCTCCGGATCGCGTGAGTGTAAATCTGCACTCAGGGGGCTGGTTTGGGAAGCCGCATCCCTAGAAGCCCTCATCTGGCTGGCCTCCTCCAAAACCCTTATTTGAGAGGCCTCGGGCATTTCAGCTCCTGCAAAGGGGGCTTCAGCCCGAACGTCTCTTTCGCTTAGCAACTCCTCTTCTTCTTCTTCTTCTAACATTTCTCTGCCCTCAGTAGACTCCTTTTGAACTTCGACCTCTTTCGAGGCCTCCAATGCCTTGGTAGAAGGCCTCTCGCCAGAAGACGTCCCGCGATGTTCCGTCATTGGTTCAACCGGTCCGACCGCCCCCTCGTCTTCCGTCGGCTCTTCCGCAGTCGGCCCAGGCTAAACTTCGGTAGCTACAGCCGTCTCTCCCACCTCGGGTGAAGCGGAGACTGCTCCTGCATCCGTCTGCACCGCCTCCGAACCATCGACCTCCAATGAGGGAGATCGGACCTCTGCCATGGGAGCCTCCGAGTGAACTGACGTCGCTCCCTCGCCATCGTCTAACAAAACGACAACAAGGGGAGGAAACTTTGGCAGCCTCCTCTGAAACCCCTGCAGTATCCCGGCCTCCCTCTGTTGACGGACCTCCCTTCGACGCTGAAGGACCATGTGCCGCTGCTGAAGTTTCAATACCTTCACCCCGCAGCGGCGAGGGACGGCGATCATCGCCATATCTCCTGAACCCCCCGAGCTAAGATCCGGAAGGACGAGACCTTTTCTCAGCCCTATGCTTACTGCTGAAACCAGACCTCCTGTGGTGTTTGCCTAGGTCCTCCCTCATCTGGTCTACGAACGCCGACCTTTCGGCTGCAGGCACAACACGCTCGCCCATTAGCTCGGGCAAAAATCGAAATTAAAATTATCTTAGCCCATCAGCGGTAGGATAATACTTACCACGAGGATCAATGGGGCTTAACCCAGCAGCGAAGAGAGCATCCTCTGATAGGAGGGTGCTGGCTGGAAGCACTTGACTGTTACGCAAAACAATCAGATCCTTCTTTTCCTGCTCGGATAACTCGGGATGCGCTTCTGGATCCTTCATGTAGCATCCCCATACCCGAGGAAAATCGGAGCCAATGTTCCCTTCAACTATGAAGAATCGCGACTTCCATTCCTTTATCGACGACGGGTTATCCGAGATCATCTTGAAAGACCTCCGGGGACCAATGTAAGGCCACTCAGAGGCCCTCACAGAAACCAAGTTGTAGCACACCCTGAACATCGGGAGGGTCGCGGTTACCCCAACACGGTTGCACAACGAGATGAAGCCGATAAGGTTGCACCAGCTATTAGGAGCCACCATGGTGAGGCATATGTTGTAGAACCTCATTACCTCCCGCACCAACAGGTGAAGAGGAAACCTAAGGCCTGCCCTCAGACTTTCCTCATAACAGAATGCTCCGTCCCCCAGCTCAAATGTCACTCTGTCGTCGGCCCTCGGGAACAACAGGGCAACATCTTGAGGAACTCGATATCGGTGGCGTATCCGCTCCAGATCCGCCAATGTCACGTCCGAAGCCAAATCGCTTGGACTCACCATGCTCTCGATCGAAAGAGGTACTGAGCAAGGTCGCAAGGGAGATAGAGGAACGAAATCTTTCAAGGGAAGGCAAAAGAGCGCTGCAAATAGGGGGGGGGGGGGGGGGGGGGCGCCGCCTCAACTCTGTTTTCTCCAAAAGAAACCGCCTCGTGAAAAAGATAAGGCGTTTCAACCAAGGCGTCCAAAACCGCCGCTGCAGCGCCGTGAAAGTCGAGATTTCCTATGTGGCCTTTCCCCAACCGTTGCCATCACTCCTCAGAAGCGATGGATCCACCTCGAAAAGGTGAGATGGTCACACAGCATTAATTAGGGGATCATTGCGCAGGCTACCGGATTCAAATCCCCCCATTTAGATCGCGCCACCTGGACCTATACTCCCTACGCCCGAACCTGTGCTTCGAACTAGGGAGTGGGGGGCATGTATTGAGGGGTAAAATCACCATTACATTGATAACCGTGCGAGAGGGCTAGGGTCAGCCCTGACCCCACTCACTACATCGTGCCCGCGAAGAATAAGCTAACCAGTATGATTCGGTGGGCCGGAACACCTTGACTTCTCACCGAACCAAGGATCCCTCAGGTTCGGATCCCATTCCCGTAGCTCGGCCGCTCCGAGCAACCCATAGCTTGGCTGCCCCGAGCGTTCCATGACTCGGCTACTCCGAGCATTCCATGGCTCGGCTGCCCCGAGCATTCCATAGCTCGGCCTCCCTGAGCGTTCCATGGCTCGGTTGCCCCGAGCGTTCCATGGCTCTGCTGCCCCGAGCATTCCATAGCTCGGCCTCCCCGACCATTCCATAGCTCGGCCTTCTCGAGCATTCCATGGGTCGGCTGCCCCGAGCATTCCATGGTTCGTCTGCCCCGAGCATTCCATGGCTCGGCTGCCCCGAGCGTTCCATAACTCGGCCTTCCCGAGCATTCCATGGCTCGGCCTCTCCGAGCAATCCATGGCTCGGCCTTTCGAGCAACCTCATAGCTCAACCCACATCTATGCGGAACGAAACAGTCTTCACAACCCGCTCATTTTCCCATCATATCTCGGCTACCCAAGCCATGCTTACCCTCCAGTGGCACAAGCTATATGCACGCTTCGGCTATCAGGGATAGATCATTCCTCGGCCGTCTGGGCCAAGTTTTTCTACGCCCCTGCGAGGTCTGACGCAGGAGACTCTAAACTCATTGTAACAGAATTCCCAACAAGGGATCATATCGAGACGTGGCCTAGGATCTACGATAACGGCCTAGGACCTATGCAATCATTGGATCTCAGACCACTGGAAGGCTCTCCCAGCCACCAATCCTCTAACAGACAGGATGCGGATCGTACCGGCCTCATAACAGCTTGATTCGAATCCTAACAACCTTCGAACCTTCCAGAAGACGCTCAAGATTCAGGTGATTACCTATAAATAAGACACTCCCAGATTCTCTCAGGTACGCAACATGCGACTATGGTCTCAGCATCTCCCTCACTCCCTCCCTCTCTCACTGCTCTCCGCCATTGGCGCTCTGCTTGAGCTCCCAATTGGCCGTTCCTGAAGAGGCTCTTTAGTGGGGACCTTCTCCCCACATTTGTTGTCTCCTGATCTCCATTGACTTGAGCGTCGAAGGGTCTTCCGCGGAGGGCCACCCCCAACGCCTCCCGCGTGAGGACTTTTTTGCAGGTCCGCCCAGAAGGAAGCCCGATCGAAGGATCGATCGCGTCCGAGTCAGAGGACGGATTCCGGCGACAACAGATTCCATTAAATGCAACTTATTCAAAAGCTTGTGAAGGAGAAATTTTAAATATGCATTTTTTATATTAAAATCTATTTAATGCTGATATATATGTAGCATAAAAAAGAAAAAAAAACTAAAAGCTCTCAGCTTTATTATATTATATTAAATTATAAAATTCACTCGTCGTAGCTAATATCGATATAAAGGTTATTGTACATGAATTTTTATTTCCTTGGTTATCAGAATAAAACTAACACCTCATGGTTTAATTGGCATGGGTGAGTGCCTCCTGCTTAATCTAGTTGATGCCCATTGTTTCAATGATTTTAATGATTTTTATTTTTTTTTGATAATTAAACTCATCTCTTTTACGAAATAAAAAAAAATTTATCTCATTATATAATAACGAAAGATGCAGCATAAGTGCAAGTTGCAAAATAAGTCATTAATCAAATGATAAGTATTATTCTTTCTGTCTCCATTAAAAATCATATATTGCGTTGAGAAAAATGAAAGTTAGAGATTGAAAAGGAGTACAAAAAAAGAAAAGAGCTTGCTCAATTGCATAAAACTGGGGGTGTTTCCGAGGCTTTTTTTATTTAAAAATAAAAAAAAGAGTTCCAAACCAATACTAAAAAAAAATAATCAGAAAACTATACCTTCAAGCCTGTTAAATTTGCATCAGATTTGAAAATCATGTTTGTATCATTTTTTTTCAAAATAAAATAATATTTTTTATATTTTTTACTATCGAGTTTGGTGCCCTGATAAAAGGCTCTTCGCTGCTAACATCCACACGGCCCTTTCTTTTTAATATTTTAAATTTAAAAAGATTTCTTATTCTTTTTTATCTTTAAATTTAAAAAAAATTCCTTACTTAGAAAAAAAATAAACGAATGCGTTTTGCTTTTTTTTTTTTTTTTTTTCTTTCCTCCAGAGAGACGCACCTGGGCTTTTTGAACACAGGCCTGAGGCCCTGTCCTGCGATTGGCCCAGCCCATCAAGCTACAAAGCAAGCCGCGGTCCAAGCGCACCGCGCGCGCAAGGGACGATCGCGCGGCGAGCCTTATTTTATAAAAAAATAATTTTTGTTAAAATTTGCGCGCGAACGAAACAACCCGCATGATAAAACCGACGTTTGATGAAATTGATATCTCTGGCCCACTACAAGATTTCCGAGAACCGGCGCATCATAAGCGCAGGACATCGAACAAACGGCCAGAAAAAGAATGCTGTGGCCCTCGACTCCGAATAGACGATTCTAGAAAAAGCCATCCCTCGACGATTTAATTACGTCTTCGCGTCTGATCCCTCCCACCAACGCAACGACGAAGGCTTTGATCCGAGTTATGCGATTCCCAGCAGGTCCGTCACAAAACCCTTCTTTTGCCTCTTCACCCTCTATTTTTTGCTAGATCTTATACTCCTAAACCCTGATTCCAAGCAACCAGTATCTTGGATCCATCTCGGCAATCGAAAAAGTCGACCCCCTTGCATGTTTTCCTTGGTTTTTCTTTGGATTCGCATTCCTAATTTGATTTTATAAGGAATCCATCTCGCTAGCTATTATTAGATCGCGCCTCTGATGGGCAAGAAGGTCGTTCTTTTAGCGGTAGATTGATGGTGTCTTATATCGATTTTCTCATATCATACCCGTCCTGATTCGATCTCAACATTTTATTTTCGTTTTTTTCCGTTGTAAATACAGATCTTCCCGTTGCTCTGCCGTATATAAATTAATCCGTTTAAGGCGAGATAAGAAGGAAGATGAGCGTTGTTGGCTTTGATATTGGAAACGAGAGCTGCGTTGTCGCCGTCGCCCGGCAACGGGGCGTTGATGTTGTCCTCAATGACGAATCCAAACGTGAAAACCCGGCCGTGGTGAGCTTCGGCGAGAAGCAGCGGTTTATCGGAACAGCTGGAGCCGCCTCCTCTACGATGAACCCCAAGAATTCAATCTCTCAAGTGAAGCGCCTCATCGGCCGTAGGTTCTCCGACCCCGAGCTCCAGCGAGACATTCAAAGCCTTCCCTTTTTGGTGACGGAAGGGCCGGATGGGTACCCGCTGATCCACGCAAGGTATCTCGGAGAGCAGAGAACCTTTACGCCGACCCAGGTCCTAGGAATGTTCCTTTCCAATCGAAGGCGATCGCTGAGAGTAATCTCAATGCAGCAGTCGTGGATTGTTGTATCGGCATCCCGGCCTATTTCACCGATCTCCAGAGAAGGGCTGTTATGGATGCGGCCACTGTGGCCGGGCTGCGGCCTCTCCGTTTATTCCATGAGACCGCAGCAACAGCTCTGGCTTATGGCATCTACAAGACTTTTGTTGATGTGGGCCATGCGAGCATGCAGGTCTGCATTGCCGGTTTCAAGAAGGGACAGCTGAGGATTTTGGCTCACGCTTATGATCGGTCCCTTGGAGGGAGGAATTTTGATGAGGCCCTTTTCAAACACTTTGCAGCAAAGTTCAAGGAGGAGTACAAGATCGATGTGTACCAGAATGCACGTGCCTGCATCCGGCTCCGGGCAGCATGTGAGAAGCTGAAGAAGATCCTGAGTGCCAACCCTGAGGCACCTTTGAATATTGAGTGCTTGATGGATGACAAGGATGTGAAGGGGTTCATCAAGAGGGACGAGTTTGAGCAGATCAGCTCTCCGATATTGGAGCGTGTGGAGGGGCCATTGGAGAAGGCACTGGCAGAAGCCAAGCTGAGTGTTGAGAACATTCACTCTATTGAGGTTGTAGGGTCAGCTTCTCGTGTTCCGGCGATAATTAGGATACTAACAGAGTTCTTTGGCAAGGAGCCTAGGCGCACCATGAATGCAAGCGAGTGTATTGCCCGTGGTTGTGCGCTTCAATGTGCCATTCTTAGCCCCACATTCAGAGTGCGAGAGTTCCAGGTGATACTCCTTAATGCTTCAGCTCAGTCAATTTTGTCATATTTTCTTTTAGTTTACAGTTGAATCTGCTGCATTGCTTTTATACATGACATGTTTAAGTTCTGTATAGCTTAAATGGATGGCTATCTCTGTTGAAAATGCAAATAATTTATTTTATGATTATCTCGAACAATTTCCTGTATGGTCCACTAGTCTGCCGGATCTATCATGACTTCTTCGGTTATGATTTTTAAAGGTTCACGAGAGCTTCCCCTTTCCGATTGCTTTGTCCTGGAAGGGCTCTGCTTCTGAGACACAGAATGGGCCAACAGAAAATCTGCAGAGTTCTATTGTGTTTCCCAAAGGAACTGTTATTCCTAGTGTCAAAGCTTTGACATTCTACAGATCTAGTACATTTTCAGTCGATGTTCGTTATGCTGACGTTGGTGATTTGCAAGTGCCAGCAAAGATAAGCACATACACGGTGAGGACGGTATAGCTAGTGTTACTATGGAAATCAATTATATTATCCATTTAAGCTTGAAATTTACCTCTTCTTTCTCTTTGTGGTAATCATGGATACTGTTGGATAGATCGGTCCTTTCCAGTCGACCACAGGTGAAAAGGCTAAGCTGAAAGTGAAAATTCGTTTGAATCTCCATGGGATTGTGTCTGTTGAATCAGCAACTGTAAGTTTGATGTTGCTGTAGGTTATACACAAGGTTCTTTAGTGCTTATTTACTTTATAACATTGTCTGACTAAATTTATGTGATTTCTCTAGATGTTGGAAGAGGAAGAAGTTGAGGTTCCAGTATTAGCGACAAAGGAGCCACCAGAGGAATCTACCAAGATGGACACAGATGAAGCCACAAATAACTCCATGGCTGAAAATAATGTAAACATGCAGGATGCTAAAGCTACAATAGATGGATCTGGTTCTGGGGTCAAAAATGGTTCACAAGAGTCTGAAGAACAGCCTGTGAAGATGGAAACAGATGCTAAGGTCTGCAATGATGTCTTATTGGAACATTGATGAATTGCAATGTCATTTTAGGGCATTGCTTACTCTAGTAATGTTTAAAAGAGAGCTAGAAAACTGGTGAAGTCATTTATAAATGGACCTTTATGAAGTGTCCAGTACCTTATGTTGTGTTGTCTCATTATGTGATTTGATGTTTTATGTTAGTTATGGATATTGTAATTGATATGGACAATTGACTTTCATTTATTAGTTATTTTGATGCTTATCCTTTGTTGTCATTGTGTAAAAAAATTGTATATGTAATGGGTATTGTATGTAAAGAATATATATTTTTATTGATACAGTTTTTAATATTTTAAAAAAATACGAAACAAACAAATTATATTCTATTTAAATAAAATATGCAAAATATTAAAAATTTTAAAATAGAAATATAATTTTAAAATATTAAAAAAAATTTAAAATAGAATAAATATAACTTTTCTATACGATTTTAGACATATCTTGTAGGGAAAAAAAGAAAAAAAATTTGTATTTATTATTTTTTCCTACGATTTAATTTATATTTGCAGGTAAAAATGGTTAAAAAATAATAATTTGAAAAAGAATCATTAAAAATGATTATTAGCTAATTTTTTCTATGATTTTTAGAAAAGTCGTAGGGAATGATGTGGATAAAAAATATTTTTTTAATTTTTTTCTATGATTTTGGGGTTTTTTTTTGTAGGGAAAGGAATATTAAACAAATTTATTAGCTAATTTTTTCCTACGATTTTAAGAATTTCGTAGGGAAAGATGTGGATAAAAAAATATTTTTTTTGATTTTTGCCTACGATTTTGAGGCTTTTTGTAGGGAAAAATTATTTAAAATAATTATTAGCTAATTTTTCCCTACGATTTTAAGAATTTTCGTAGGGAAAAATGTGAATAAAAAAATATTTTTTTATTTTTCCCTACGATTTTGGGGTTTCTCGTAGGGAAAGAAATTATTAAAAATTATTATTACCCAACTTTTCCCTACGATTTTAAGAATTTCGTAGGGAAAGATGTAGATAAAAAAATATATTTTTTTGATTTTTCCCTACGATTTTTTATCTTCGTAGGCAAAAGTTTTCAAAATTCAAATTTATATTTCAAATTCTAGTCACTCTATCCCTACGAAATATGAACTTTTCCCTACGAAAAAAATCGTAGGGAAAAGGTATAATCTTTGCCTACGATTTTGAAAGTCGTAGGCAAAGGCTTTCCATACGCATCTTTGCCTACGATTTTTTTTTCGTAGGGAAAAGTTCAAAAATCGTAGGGAAAGGCTTTTCCTACGATTTTTTCTATCTTTCCCTACGAAAAAATCGTAGGCAAAAGTCATGTTTCTTGTAGTGGCATCATATTGCATCAACTCTTGTTTGTATATATAATATTACTCAGCCTCCTAATTAACAGGATTATAAAACCCTCAAGTTCTTTGTACTTTCCTGAACTCCAATATATATATATATATATATATATATATATATATATATATATAACATATGGAGGTTGGAACCAGACATATCAAACGAAAACAATCTGCAATTAGCTTGACACTATATCCCTCCAACACATGTAAGCAATTCATTTAAGGAATTCAATGTTCCACACTACCTTTGTGAAGTCAGTTAGACAATAATAAATCTCATTTAATAATGTCAATCCCCAAACTTACAGCTCTTTGAAGGGAAAAAGGGGGAAAAACTCGTTTTCAGGAATCAAAATAAGAAATGCACCGGTCTTTTAAGAGAAAACGTAAACTCATTCTAATGAATCGACATCAGAGAAACCAAACCGATTATACATGCCTAAGACATCGATTACATATATTTTAGACCCCAAGACACGAACTTTATAAGGGGAGGAAAAACCCTAAATTTTGCCAAAACAAGAGCAGTAGATCTAATGAAAAATGATAAATATACGAAAACAAATAGGGAAAAAAACACAAAAAAAAATCATTATCAATTAGAACAACAGTCGGCTCACCTCAAATCCCCCAAGCGGTACTACTCAGAATCCTTCTTCGGACCTAGAAAACACAAGAGATTCTAATTCAATAACAAAAACAAATAGATTGATGAGGGGAAACAAGAAAATTAAAATAAAATAAAATAAAATAAAAAAGAGAGATCGAATAAAGAATAAGAAGAAGAAGATAAAATGGAAGCTGTACAAAAATAGAAGAACAGATTGAAGACTACTTACTCAAGATTTCTAAGACACACTGCTCTGCATCAGCTGGAATATCTCTGCCTGGGACACTGACCTTCAGAAGGCTGGAATACCTGTCAAAGCCCCTTCCCTAGATCCTTCCACTACAATTCAAAAAACTTCTTCATTAGATCAAACCGAATACAAAAGAGATCAAACCAATGCCGACGATTGGATCAGAGGTAAACCTAGCTTGGGGGATCATAGAAGAATCTGGAGAATCTGGGGGGATCAGAGAAGGAGCCTGCCGAGGGGGGGATCAGAGGTAAACCTAGCTTGGGGGGGGGATCAGAGAAGGAGCCTACTGCATCTAGGGGGGAGACAGAACGCGGGCACGGCGGGAGGTAAACCTAGCTTCAGAACGCGGGAGGAACCTAGCATCGGCGGGGATATCAAAACGCTGCGAGGGGGGGGGGTTATCAAAGGAGAGGAAACCTAGTCACCCGACTCTGATATTTATGGGCCGGGAAGTTTTCGGCCCAGGGGTGGAAATGGCTTATAAATGTTCTCCTACGTTTCCAAATTTATTTATTTTATATTTTATATTTTTTTTTTATATTAACATTTAACAACAAACAAAATTAAATATATTTTTATTTATTCTTTTAAAAGTTATTATTTATAATAAAATAAATACTAATTTTTATTAAATATTTCTTTAAAAATAGAAAATAAAAAATATATTTTTTTTCCAAAATTAAAATACGATCTTAAAGCGGTTCATAGGTGTTGAGAATTCCAAGGGACGTCTCTCAACACTCCCTTCCTCTAGGCAAGCAACGTGCCCTGTTTGACGGCCAACGGCATCCCCTCTCCGTCCACGCGCAGCTTAGCAAATTCCAAAATCCCAATTTCAATGCTTCGTATATCCACTAATTACAATTTCTACGCGTCGGTTTAATACTATAATTTTGTTTAACGTTATATAATATGTTAATAAGAGTAAATGCTGTAGTGGTTCAAAAAGATCGCTCAAGACAAAGAAAGACATTGAGACTGCCTTCCACCGCTACTTCATTAATTGTGGGGCCTTGAGGGTACGAGATTAGGTAACAACTCTAAACGGTGATAAAGCTTGCACTGTGTTTGATGGAGAGGCAAGTAAGAAAGAAAAAAAAAAAAAGAGAAGAAAGAAATAAAAAAAAATAAAATTAAAAAAATGTTAGATTGTTAATTTTTTTTAAAAAAATTAAAGCGATTATGAAGAAAAATTTAAAAATATTTATTATTTTTTATTTTAATATTAATTCTTTTAAAAAAATATTAGACATGCAATTATTTATAATAAAAATTTTATTATTATTATAAATTATTAAATTTTTTATTTTACTTTCTTTCTTCTCATTCAAATAAAAAAATATTAAAAGTATAAATTTGGTGACAGAAGGGCAATCCGTCACTAATTCGTTACTAATATAGTGATGGATTGCTCTTTCGTCACTAATTTTATGACGGATTAGTGACGGAAGGGCAATATGTCACTAAATTAGTGATGGATGAAGAAATCCGTCACTAAATTAGTGACGGATTGCTCTTTCATCACTAAATTAGTGACGGATTAGTGACGGAAGGCCAATCCGTTACTAAATTAGTGACGGATGGGGCAATCCATCACTAATTTAGTGACGGATTGCTCTTCCGTCACTAATTAGTGATGTATTTCCCATCCATCACTAATGTTGATGGATTAGTGATGGAAAATAATTCGTCATTGTTTTTCATCACTAATTTGTGATGGATTAGTGATGAAAAAGTAATCCATCACTAAGTTAGTGACGGATTGCCTCATCCGTCACAAAATTAGTGACGATTTTTCATCCGTCACTAATTTAGTGATGAATTTTCCATCCATCACTAATTTTAATGGATTAGTGACGGAAAATAATTCGTCACTAATTAGTGACGATTATTTTTCATCACTAATTTATGATGGATTAGTGATAAAAAGCAATCCATCACTAAGTTAGTGACGGATTGCCTCATCCGTCACAAAATTAGTGACGGATTGTTTTATCCGTCACTAATTTGTGACGGATTAGTGACGGAAGAAATATTCATCACTAATCTGTCACTAATTTAGTGACGGATTGCTCTTCCTCACTAAATTGTTATGGATTAGTGACGGAAGGGCAATCCGTCACTAAAATAGCGATGGATTTCCCATTCATCACTAATTTTGATGGATTAGTGACGGAAAATAATTCGTCACTAATTAGTGACGATTGTTTTCCATCGCTAATTTGTGACGGATTAGTGACGAAAAAGTAATTCATCATCAAGTTAGTGATGGATTGCTCTTCCATCACTAATTTGTTATGGATTAGTGACGGAAGGGCAATCCGTCACTAAATTAGTGACGGATGTAATAGTCCGTCACTAATTTAGTGATAGTTTAGTGACGAAAAATTAATCTGTCACTGATTTTAATTTTTTGTCACTATTTTGTTACTAAACCGTCACAATTTAGTGACAAAATTTCCATCACTAATTTTCATCACTATTTTGACATTTTCTGTAGTGATATCCCATGGTTAACCATGGTTAACCATGGATTATCCCTTTGGTTAACTTTATTCTCCGCTATCCCTTATAGTTATGGCTTTTGAGAATAAGAGGGGATATCTAGGGGATATCCCCTCTTATCCCCTATTTCAAACACTACCTAAGAGTCAGTGTTTTAGAGCTGCGCATTATAACTTGAAGAAGCCATGTAAACTTGCCTGCCGAGAGAAACTATCAATTTCTTTATTCATGGTTCTTTATGTGTCTTCTGGTCCGTCAGGCAAATCGGTCCATGAGACTGAAGCAGTGGAAGCTTGATGTGCGCGCGATGACAGCAATGGCTTTCTCAAGGTGCAATTTTTGGAAATTTTTTTCCATCTTTTTATTTTTTAAATGTTTTAAATCTCAGATGTTGGTGATTTGCTAGATAAGCTGAACACTAAGTTTTAGGTAGTATTTGAAATAGGGGATAAGAAGGGATATCTCCTGGATATCCCTTTTTATTTCCAAAAGCCATAACTATAAGGGATAGCTGGAAATAAAGTTAACCAATGGGATAATCAATGGTTAACCATGGGATATCCTCTCAATTTATTCCCTAAAATGCAGGAATAGCTGGTTATCCCTCCAAACAAGAGTAAAAAAAAAAGTTATCCTATGGATTTACCTTTTTGCATTTGATATGATCAATGGGATAGCCAAGGGATATCCGTAGGGATAGCCAGGGGACAAACTCTATCCCGTACATTTATCCATGGATAATATTTTTTTTATCAAACACTACCTTAGAGTTTTACGCTTTTACTTGATTTTGTATAAAGTCGTTTCGTTTTTTTGGCTTTTATTTCGCGGACGGGCATTTGCTCATATATGTTTTCAAAATTTGATTTCCCTTCGTTTTACTCAAAACAATGATCCTTCCAAGTTTCACTCGAACCTCTCTGGTTTGTTTTCTCATAAAAAATAAAAATTTATCAATACTTTGGAATGGGGAATTAACGCCTTTTGGTGCATAAAGCCGTGCACCGAGCATGCGCATTGGTCGCGAGCCCTTACACGCGCGTATGAGGCGCACCGCGGTCCAATGAGCCGTGGCATATATGCATACACAAGCGCATGGCCAATGGCCCATCAAGTGCATGGCTTTGTGCATCGGAGGCTGTGCACAAAGTATTTTCCCAGGTTAATTTATCGACTTCACCTAAGAATCGAGTAGGCTTTGCCCGTGGTCCTAGAGATGAAAAAGTAAAATAAAAATATTTTTTATTTTAAAAGCCTATTTAAAGGATAGCTATGTTAAATTTTGTAGTGGAGCTTCTACTTCCACTTTTAAATTTAAAGCAAAAAAAGAAAGAAGGAAAGAAAGAATACCAAACAATGGGTTAAAGAAGGAAAGAAAGAATCCCTGGTACTGATGATGGTGCAGGGTACATTATTTGGACCAACGATAGGAGACTTATGGCGGCCGATGGAGCCTTCTTTCAAGACCCTTATATTTCGAAAGCTGAACTCAGAGGAGCATGGGTTAGCATCATCAGAGCGACCTGACAGCTGTGGGCTCAGAGGCTCCTCATCGAGAAAGGACCCTTCTACAGTCATTGGATGAATTGAAGATAGAGCGGATCGTGACGATGACCATCCGCTCATTTGTGATATTTGGTAACTTTTGCAGGATTCAGTGGTTATCATAGTCCGTCATGTTTACCGAAAGGCAAACTGTATAGCCGACTAGGTTGCCTTCTATGTAGCTTAGCATTCCACTGATTGGATTTAGACTCAGAAAAATAAAAAAAAATTTATTTTTTTTTAATCTTTTGAACTGTTCTCACATCAAAATTGTGTCATCGTCCATAAAAAAAAAGAAAAGAAAAAAAAGGGTTAAAGTAGGTTACATCAGCCTTGTAAGGAACGACAGCAAATTCACGAAGCTGCAGCCCAACCCATAAGCCACCCTATTAAATAAAGTAATAATTTTAAAAATTGAAAGTATTATAAGCAATAGCCACAACAAATAATGATAATTATAATTCATCCATAGAGCAAGCCAAAAAAATGATTGTTATTATTTCGAGAAAAGTGCTAGAGAGCACTAACCCACATCGTCTTAAGTAAATTACATATGTTATTAAAGAAAACAATGATCTTGTATTGATTGTTTGAGGATGTTTATGCTATAAACAATTAAATAAACTTTATACAATTGCACAAAAAATTTGTATGCATGCAACAATTAATATAAAAAATATCAATTAATCTATCTTTTATGTTTAACTAACAAAAAAAAAAAATTAATAGTTTAATAAAAATTCAGGTATGCTATTCATCTCCAAAAAAAGCCAAAATAGCATAAAGAATGCATCGGATGATGACTTTAACGAGACTGATAAACAGCAACTGTCAAAGCTAAAAGGACAATGAGATAACAACTTTGAACTTAAAAATGGAGTTATTTCTTTTCTAGCACAGCCAATGTTATGTTAATTAATACTTTGCTTTTTTTTTTTTAGGATAAAAAAGAGCATATATAAACTATTGTTAGCATGCATATATGTTAGGTTTAACTATATGATGATGATATATATGTTGATGTGTATATGTTTAAATGTTGCTATGTACGTCAACATCCTCCAACAAAGGCATGCCAGTATCTGCATGTGCGACCCAATTTTCAATGTGCGTTGTATGTGATCATAAATAGTTACCGGTAAAGGTTATTAAACCTCTTCATCTTACTGCCATGTACGTCAACATCCTCCAACAAAGGCATGCCAGTATCTGCATCTGCTGTTTCATCCTCATCAATCCTGACAATTGGGAGGGGCATCAATCTACCCCCTTAACAGAGGCGACGTCGGGCCCGGGTCGTTACAATAAAGCAAGACGGACAAGGTCCACACCAACTTGGGCCACCACAGCCCAAAAGGGATCCAATTGGTGCCTGTCCTTCTTACTTTACTACATATAAACCACTTAACCAACTCTCATTTCTCGATGTGGGACTATTGGGAGGGTTATCACAATCTACCCCCTTACAAAGGCGACATCCTCGTCGCCAGGGTCAATTGATCACAATCACCAGGCAGGCAGAATTCTAGAGGTGGCCCCCACAGGTTCAAGAGGTGGCTCCCATCCCCCATGGATGTAGCACTTTGTCCTGTGTGGCACTTAGTTCCTGCACTTCCGACTGGTGCAAGGCTTGATACCATATTGTAACGATCCGGGCCCACGGGCCCGTTTCGTTACAAAAAAGTAAGACGAACAAGGTCCACACCACTTGGGCCACCACAGCCCAAAAGGGATTCAATTGGTGCCTTGTCCTTCTTACTTTACTACATATAAACCACTTAACCAACTCCCAATTTCTCGATGTCGGACTATTGGGAGGGTTATCACATCTTGTCTGCCTTTGCTTGCTTCCTCAACTCCTCCATGATGGGGTTCTTCGGATTAATGACCAACCTATTTTCTCATGAAAAAAAACATACACCCAACGATTAACCCAGTGGAAAAGTCTTTGTGCGTGATGATTCGTCCATCTAAAGGTTCATGCATCAGCGATGTGAAACCTATAAACAGGCTTTCTAGTATAGGCTTATGCATGGCGAATAACCATACCTTACAGATCATTCTACATCAAAGGCGATGTACAAAGACTTTCCCTTAACCCATCATAGCAGCGTGAGCGTGGGGATCATCTAAGGGTGCATATGGACTGTGCTTAGCCCATTCCAGCCTTCCTCCAGTAGGCTTTGCTCATGTATGGCCATCTCCTGTTGGAGAAACTAAAATGTGTTTGTTTGATACTAAAATTTATGGGTGCTGGCAAAGGAGAAATGTGCAAAATAAATTAACATTGATAATATATGTGTAAATTTTGATTTTTTGAGAATAAATTAGATAGTAAGTATATCTGTTGCTATTAAGTTAAATAAAAAAATTATTATTGCAATTTTATACTATTAAATTTAACTTATAAAATTAAATAATTTTAAATTAAAAATAATAATAAGATAAAAAATAAATATATTATATAAAAATAAATTTAAATAGAATTTAATTCATTTGGAAATATAGATTAAAAATAAATGAAATATTTCTTAAAAAATAAAGTTTAGTTAGAATTAAAAAAATTCAAATGAAATAAAATTCTTTGGGATAAAAAATTGATCATTACATAAATAAATATTATAGTTCTAATATGTAAGCAACTCTCTCACATATGAGGTTTTTCTTAGCTAACGTTGTAGAATAGGTCACTGGCTTGGTGCAAATCAATTAAACTAGCAAACGTACACACACTGCCATAAAATTTTGCAAGTAGATTAGCTCAATATTATATGTGTGTATCGTACCATAGCATAACGCATGATTTTTAGACATAATTCTTGAATCACTATATAAGAGCAATTTAAATGTCTAAACAAAATGTTATAAATGGATTTCATCTTAAGAAAAGTATTTATGAATTCCATTTTCATGTACCCATATTTATGGTTGTTGCCCATGCCCACAATATATATTTTAATAAGATATTAAATATTCATTAAATATATAGACATATATAAGATTTTCATGAGATGCATATTTTTTATTTTTTTTAATAAAAAAGCAAAAGCAGCCAACCAATCCATCAAAGTCAGTAGTAGTCGCACGCATTTGAGAATTCTATTTTTGTAAAGCATCATGTGTAAGCAGGCTAAAATTTCGTAATTCCTTCAATTCACCTACAAAAGGTTGTACATATATGTCAATGCCATTTGTAGGTTGTACATTATCAGCTGGCCATGCACTGGGAGCAATGCTCATTATGTGAAATGGATTAAAATCACCACTTGCTAACCCAAGTATGATATTGCAAGGCTCTGGAGGAGAGAGAGAGAGAGAGAGAGAGAGAGAGGATGCAAGTAGTCAAACATTTAAAGCTAGAGAGTTGGCAAGATGCCTTAACATTCCATCTTATGTGCACTTTTTTATGCCATGTCATTAATGAATTTATTTTTGATTACATGAATAACCTTTGAAGTCTTGGTATCAAAGGAAAGTAGCATAAAATATTTGTGATACTTTCTACTCATATTTTAATGAAGTCCTCTCATCTTCATCTGATAACTCCTTAATTGATATCCACCTAAAGGCACCATATGTGGAATATGATGATGCATTAGTGTACTCCTTTCCAATATAATATACAATCACTAGTGCATGCATCAATATTGATATTCTAATCTCCAGTCTCCAATTATCATCTTTATTTCATTGAAGTCTCTTGAATATGTTTTACCATCCAAGAATGCCACCTTTAGAAATTAAAGCAGCAATGTGAGAGAAGTATTGATCCAACTATTGCCACACTTTAGAGTAATAAAACTATAAAAGACAACTTATCAAACCTCTTACAACCTGAATACAACTCTTTTTTGGCCTCTTTAGTAAGCTAATAAAACTTATTGGCTTCTATGTTTGGCTTTTCTACATATTTAATGCTAGGATCCTCTACATTACTATCTCAATTCAACATTGCAAATGCATCGTCCAACATTTCATGCATCTCATCAAGATTATGTGGTTCATCTTATACAAGAGAGTCAAAAGTAAATGAAATAAAAGATGTAATTCTCTATGATGTATTATGTAGCTCAAGGCAACTCAAGAAAGGAGGTGAATTTGATTTTATAAAATTAAAACTAAAGTTTGATAAAGCAAGTTCAACAATTAAAATCTAAGCACAAGTCATAGATATATCAAACTAAAAGCATGCGCAAGAAATCCAATATAAGAACAAGCAAACGTAAATGCAAGTAAATAAATGAATAAATAAAGTAAATGAAGCATAAGAGATTTATATTGATTCGGCATCCTTTGCTTTCATCTATAATTACCTAAGACATCTTCTTGAGATTTCTATTGTACTAATCCTTTTTAATTAAGTGAAGACCAAATCCTTATACTTCTCCTTTTTTACAAGCTTAAGAGAAACTCTCATAATCCTTTTAATGAGCTTAGGATAAATCCTCTTTATCATTTCATGAGCTTAGAATGAACATGATTATTTTATGAACTAAAGATGAACCCTACACTCTCTTGAATGATGCAAGAGAAACAAGAACAAAAATCAAGCTTTGTCAAAGAATGAAGATCTACAAATGAAACATTAAACTTGGATTGAGAAAATTTGCACTCAAGGCTTAAAATAATCTTTCTACAAGTGTTTGTCTTTACTTTGATGGTTCAAAACCTATTTTAGAAGGCTTCATTTATGTAGATTGAGCACAAGAACTAAATCAAAGAAAGTCTACTTCTAATTTATATTTGAAGAGGGAGCAATTTTATGGCATCTTAGCTACAAAATTGCATTGCTATCTTCATAGCTGAAGCAGAATATATTGTAGCTACAGAAGCAGAAAAGGATATGCTATGAATGAAGACATTTCTTGAAGAGTAAGGCTTAAAACAAGATAACTTTGTAATATACTGTAATAGCCAATGTACCTTAAACCTAAGCAAGAATATCTTATATCATTTTAGAGCAAAGTATGTTAATGTCAAATATCATATGAATCCGAGATGTGCTAGAGAAGGATTTGATGAAAATTAAGAAAATTCGTATAGAGAAGAATCCATTGAACATGATGACAAAAATTATACCAAAAAAGAAGTCGTGTTATGTAAGAACTTGCAAGCTTGGTAGAACCTCCCACATAAATCAGGAGGGAGAGATATATTGGGCTAGGTCCTACTTTTATGTAGACCCATAATCCAATAAAATAATAAAGTTAAGTAACCCTTTGAAAAAAAAGAGTATAAAAAAAATAAAAGTTCAAAGGAAAAAAGTGACCGAGAGAATAAATGTTTGTGAATTGTTCTTCACATCTAATGATTCTATTTTTTTCTAAGTATATTTTCTTGATCCTAATTTGAATGCTTTTTGTTTCATTCTTCTATTGAAATTTATTTATGTTGGGTATGCAAATAATTTTTTGATAATCTTTGGCATCGCTAGCTAGAAGGATTTTTATAATCACATTATTAATATGAATAATGGAAGAATTTTTTGTCTAGCTTTGTAATTTTTTTCATTATATTGAAGGGCTTTTCATGTTAAACCTTAACGCCTTGTGATTATATTTTTATAATTTTATATTATTATTTTTAAATTATAAGTACAAATTAAATATATATATTTTAGATGTCCAACACTTTTTGCCCACTCATCGGTCTCGTACGTTACATTGGCCGTCTGGCACTAGCGTGAACCGTAGTTCCATTGGCCAAGAAAGGGATTTTTTTTTAGCTGCATCTCCAAATTTCCTACGGCATAAACCACAGCGATGGTGACTGGGCTTGGGGACCCTTGGAGAGAAGACCAACTGTTTCTCTGTTGACAGGTTTAACAGCTTGTCATGGTCTTTTTCTCTCTTTTAAGGAAAAAAGTAAAATATGGCAGTTTCATGTTTGATTCACTGTAAAACAAAACCAAGTGATATGGCTGATCAAATCATATTAGATTTGACGAATGAGGCTGACTGAGAAAGGTAAAATCAAATAATTAAAATCCTTCATTGCGGTCTAGCATGTCACCTCTAGCCTCGGCCTCAATACTGCCTCCAAGTTGGCTTCAGCACCGACTCCAGAGTTGACCCCCAGTACTGACTCCCAACCTTGGCCTCAATACTGCCTCAAGAGTCGGCCCCCAGTACTGACCCGAAGTCGGCCCCTATACCAACTTCAGAGTCAGCCTCAGCATCGACTCTAGAGTCAGCTCCCAACACCGACCCGGAGTTGGCCCCGCTGCCAACTCCAGAGTCGGCCTCATCAACACAGCCCGCTACCGCCTGCAGTCCCACGCAGCCCACCTACTGCATACGACCCCACGTGTCCCACCGTAGCTCCACATGTCCCACCTACCGGTTGCAACGCACGCCTGACAAGACTGGCCTGCCAACCGTCTGCAACGCCGCGCCTGACAAGACATGGCCCACCAACTGGTTGTAGCCGCCCATATCAGACAAAGAGGTGGCCTGCCAGCTCTGACAGACCATGAGGTGGATGCCACCTGCCGCTGCTAGCCTTACCGCTTGTTCTATGTCAGGACGTGGTATCTTGGAATCAACAACTGTCCAAAAAGGATAAGAGAGACTTCGACCAAGTATAAGAACCTTCGCTCATGAGGAGAGGGGGGGTTCAACTTCTTCAAATTCTAAAATTTCTCTAAGTCCTTAGCTAACTCCCAAAGAGGGAGATACACTGTTGTTTCCTAGACCATTCACTTGAGCATCGGAGGGTCGCTGCTGGAACAATCGCCCATGGGGACTTTTTTGCAGGATCCCAGTCTGAGATTAAGGCATTGGAAGACTCTCAGTTCCCTCCTCATCGGCTATCAGGGTTCCGGATCTTACCTGGTGCTTCCAAGAAGGTGATTTGGCGACAACAAATTGGCACATCAGGTAGGGGCTAAGAGGTGAAATACCTGCGAAGGCTAGTAGCAGATCTGCATTCCCCTCCAAGAAGGAAATGGTGGTTACACATGCTCGGAAGGCCTCCACTAGCCATGCTGGGGGGCATCCTCTGCAAGCTAAGCAGCTGGAGGTTAACCTTCCTGCTCCACCTCCACCACCGCCATTAGTTACCCAACCTAACCAATTCTCCACCCTTGCCCAACAAGTCCAAGACCTTGTGGCTATGGTCCGAAAGCTACAAGAGCAACATTCTATAGCCACACAACAACAACCTCCGCCTTCTCTACCTCAGGCGGCAGGCCCCCAGGATAGCCAGCAATCCACTAGCGGTAGACTCCCTTTGCAGAAGCCCCACCACCATGTTCCGCCAAGGCCTCATCGCCTGAAGGCCTCCAAGAGGCTACGATCTCTCACCCACTATTCTCGCAGCCTTCCCAGACGACGGCATGGGAAGGTGTTGACCCAATTATTGATTTTGATGATTAACAAAAGACATGAGTATATTCACTATGTTTCTGATAAATTTAATAAGTGTTTCAGGGATTAAAAATGTTTAATCAGTCAAAAGGTATAAGGAAATAAGTTCTGAATTAAAATTGAAAAGAAAATATGTAAGTTCAGAACTTAGAGTCGACACCCAAGCAGTCAGGAGCCGACCCCAGGGCGTATCAGAACTTTTCTGGAATTTCGGCACGGTCTAGAGTCGACAACTACAGTTTCGGAGCCGACTCCAACCTGAGATACAGAGAAGTATTTTTTGGATCAGTTTCTGGAGCCGACACTTGGAATTCTGAAGCCGACACCTGAATGTTCGGGAGCCGACACTTGAGTATCTGGAGCCGACTCTAACCTGAGATACAGAGAACATGTTTTTGTGGACATTATTGGAGTCGACACTCTTGGATTCTAGAGCCGACTCCCGAAAGCGTCAAGCCGACACTTAACTTTTTTCAGAGCCGACTCCTCAATGAACTTTTGTTACAATTTTTGGACACCCGACTTGGAGCCGACACCTGAAAAGTTGGAGCTGACTCCAACCTGTCAGGAACGGATTCTTTCAGATGTCAGATCAGCTCCAATGGTAATATTTTTTCTACCTAATTTCTAACGGCTATTTCTTTTTGTGTGTAGAAACATTCAAGCATCTCATAACGGCTATATTTTCCACCTAACCTTGGATTGAAGACTATAAAAAGGAGATATCCATCTGTTTGAAAATAAGAGAGATATACATAAATATGAGCAAAAAGGAGAGAAATCAAAAAGGAAAAACTCTGAGCTTAAGTCCATCAATCCCAGAGAGTTCAAAGAGAAATTCAAAAGCTTCTTAAGATCTAATCCAAGAGATTTCCAACATTTGACGAGAGAAAAAAAAAAAGCCCCAAAATCCTCAACTTCTCAACTGCGATTTTCTGTGAAGAATCTGAGCTGAGGCCTGATTCAATCTTTCAAAGGAGAAGAGGAAAAGAAGAAAAAAAAAAAAAAGCACACTTCCAAATCGCTTCAAACAGGCTTTTCTTACCTTTTTTTATTTATTATATTTGCTCATTTGAGGAGCTGCTTTGTATTCAAAACTCTATTTCTCATTATTGTTTGCTAATTCAATCGAAGGATTGAATTAGTGGAGGTAGTATACCTTGGTACAAGATAAGGATAGCTTGTGGTTGGGTTTTGTGCTGGTGAGCCTCGAAAAACCAGCTGGGTTCGTTGTGATCCTGGGCAAAAAACAAAGTTGGGTTGTGAGCTTGTAAAACAACTCGACTGTAATCAAGTGGATTATAGTGTGGACCCAAGTATTGCTTGGGAGTGGACGTAGGTGTTGGGTACACCGAACCACTATAAAATTTTTGTGTTTGCCATGCATATTCTTTCTCTCTCTCTCTTTTAATCTCACTTGTGCTTTGCTTTAGTTAATTTAGTTCATTTAAGCATCTTAATATCAATCAAAATATTTTTAAAGAGTTAATTTTTTTTAAGAACCCAATTCACCCCCCTCTCTTGGGTTGCCATCTGGGCCAACAATTGGTATCAGAGCTTAGTACTCATTTTATTTGATCCAACGATCAAGAGTTAAAGATCCAAATGGCAGCTCAAGCTGGATCTTCATTTGCTGAAGGTCAATCCATAAATAGACCTCCTTTATTTAATGGTTCAAATTATTCTTATTGGAAAGCTAGAATGAGAATTTTTATTCAAGCTTTGATTATGAACTATGGAGTGTAATCACTAATGGACCTAGTACACCCACACACTTAGTAGATGGTTCAATGTTCCTAAACCCGAAAGGGATTGGAATGAATGATAGGAAAATGGCTCAGCTTAATGCTAAAGCCATGAATGTTTTATATTGTGCTTTAGATGCTAATGAATTTAATAGAATTTCTACATGTAATTCCGCAAAAGAAATTTGGGATAGACTAGAAGTTACCCATGAGGGTACTAATCAAGTTAAAGAATCTAAAATTAATATCTTAGTTCATAAATATGAATTGTTTAGCATGGAACAAAATGAAACTATCACATGCATGTACACTAGATTTACTGATATTTAAATGGTTTAAAAAGTCTTGGTAAGACCTATACTAACTCTGAATTGTTCGTAAAATTCTTAGGTCTCTTCCAAGATCATGGGAAGCAAAGTAACTGCCATCCAAGAAGCCAAAGACCTCAATACATTACCTTTGGAGGAGCTTCTTGGATCATTGATGACCCATGAACTGACCATGAAGCAACATCAAGAGGAGGTCAAAAAGAAGAGAACGATTGCCCTCAAAGCTGCAGAAAAGGAAGAAGCAGCAGTGATGAAGAAGATGAAGATGATGAGACAGCCCTTCTTGCAAAGAATTTAGAAAGTTTATGCAAAGAAGGAGACCCTTCCACAAGAAAAATTTGGAACAAAAATGGAAAGGAAAAAGAAAAGAGAAGGACAAGGACAAAGAGAAAGACCCCTCATATGTTATGAATGTAAGAAACCGGGGCACTTTAGATATGATTGTCCTCAATTGAAGAAAGCCTACAAAAAGAAGAAGGCTTATGTTGCAACATGGAGTGACAGCGAAGAATCTTCTTCCGAAGAAGGAACAAAAGGAAGTTGCAAACATTTGCTTTATGACAAATGAGGTAAGTTCCGAAACCGATGATTTACCTTTGATGAATTGTTTGATGCATTTAATGAATTGTTAGTGATTTTAAAGTTTGAAAAAGAAAAAAAATCTTTGAAAAATGAAATTAAATCTTTCAAAGAAAAGGATAAACTAACTCATGAAATTAAGAACTAAATCTGAAAATAAAAATTTGATAAAAGAAAAAGAATCAATTCAATGAAAATTAACTAAAGAAAGAAGTTGAAAAAATAAAATATAGTTGATAAATTTACATAAGTTCAAAAAACTTATGTTATTAATAGTCAAAAGCTGTTTTTGACAAAGCTGGATTAGGTATACCTTAAGAAACAAAAATTTGAAAAATATTTTTGTAAAAAACAAATAAAAATATTTTCATGTTTTTGTAATCAAAAAGGACATAAATCTTATGAATGCAATTTAAAAAAATAATAAAATTTAAATGTTAAAGGAAGAAAATATGGGTTCCGAAAGGAACAATTTTATTGCTACTAACCATGAAGGACCCAGAAAGCTTGGGTACCTAAACATAAGTTTGATATATTGCAGGAATGTCTTGTAGCCAAAAGATCAAAAGAAAGTGGTATCTTGATAGTGGCTGCTCAAGACATATGACGGGTGACAAAGATGAATTCATCACCCTTGAAGAAAGAAAGGAGGAGTTGTTACATTTGGCGATAATGGTAAAGGTCAAATTATGGGCCTTGGTAAAATTCAAATAACTCCATCCACATTTATTGATAATGTACTTTATGTTGATGGTTTAAAGCATAATCTAATTAGTATAAGCCAATTATGTGATAAAGGTTTAAAGTTTCATTTGAATCTTCTATGCACTGTCTAATCCATTGATAATAGCATTGTTTTACTGGTTATAAATGGCAATGTATACTTAGTTGATTTAGACAATTGTCTAAGTAATCATTGCTTATTGCTGATAATGCTAATATAAATGAGATTGGTTGGTTGTGGCATCGTAGATTAGGTCATGCAAGCACACACCTTATTTCAAAACTAATTAAAATGGATTTAGTTAAAGGTTTACCTAAATTAGATTTTGAAAATAACAAAATATGTGATGCATGTCAATTTGGAAAACAAACTAGAAGTTCTTTCAAATCTAAAAAATTGTTTCAACTTCTAGGCCACTAGAGCTACTTCACATGGACCTTTTTGGACCAACTAGAACCACAAGTCTAGGAGGAAAGAAATATGGTCTTGTGATTGTAGATGATTATTCTAGATTCACTTGGGTAATTTTTAGCTCACAAAGATGAGACTTTCTCGATATTCTGAAATTCTTCAAGAAAGTCACAAATGAGAAAAACACTACCATAGTGTCTCTAAGAAGTGATCATGGAACAGAATTTGAAAATCACTTATTTGAAAATTTTGCATGAAAATGGAATTAATCATAATTTTTCTGCACCTAGGACCACAACAAAATGGTGTAGTTGAAAGAAAAATAGGACTCTAGAAGACATGGCCCGTACCATGCTATGTGAAAGCAACTACCAAAGTACTTTTGGGCGGAAGCTATTAACACAGCATGTTACATCTTAAATAGAGCTTTAATAAGACCAATTAAAGAAAACACCTTATGAATTATGGAATGAATAGAAAACCAAATATAAAATATTTTCATGCATTTGGTTGTAAATTTTATTCATAATAATGGTAAAAATAACTTAAAAATTTGATGCTAAATCTGATGAAGGAATATTCTTAGGATATTCAACAACTAGTAAAGCATATAGAGTATTTAACAAGAAAACCTTAAGTTGAAGAATCCATTCATGTAGTTTTTGATGAATCTTTAGCATCAAGTTCTGAAAAGATTGATGATGAGGAAGATACAAACATAATTGAAAAAGATCTTGAAAAATTAATATTGATGTATCTTCAGATCATGAACAAGAAGCTAAAGATAATGATTCACCTAAGGGATGATGTTAATACTAATCATAATGATGTAGATCTTCCTAGATTGGAGATATGCTATAGTCATCCAAAGGAATTGATTATAGGTGATCCATCTCAAGGAATAAGAACTAGATCATCTATGAGAAATATTAGTAATCATCTTGCATTTGTATCACAAATTGAACCTAAAACTATTGAAGAAGCTGAAAAAGATAATAATTGGATGTTAGCTATGCAAGAAGAATTAAATCAATTTACTAGAAATAATGTATGGACCTTAGTTGAAAGACCTAAAAATCATTCAGTTATAGGATCAAAATGGGTTTTTAGAAATAAACTAGATGAAAATGGCATAGTAATTAGAAACAAAGCTAGATTAGTTGCAAAAGGATATAATCAAGAAGAAGGTATTGATTTTGATGAAACCTTTGCACCTGTAGCTAGATTAGAAGCCATTAGACTATTACTTGCATTTGCATGTCATATGAATTTTAACTTATTTCAAATGGATGTTAAAAGTGCATTTTTAAATGGATTTATAAATGAAGAAGTTTATGTAGAACAACCAGGTTTTGAAGATCATGAATTTTCAAATCACGTTTTTAAATTGCACAAAGCTTTATATGGTTTGAAACAAGCACCTAGAGCTTGGTATGATAGGTTAAGTAAATTTTAATTGAAAATGATTTTCAAGAGGAAATGTTGATAAAACCTTATTTTTGAAAAGAAAAGTAAAGATTTATTAGTAGTACAAATATATGTGATGACATTTTTTGGTGCTACTAACAATCTCTTATGTCAAGAATTTGCTAAGTTAATGCAGGGAGAATTCGAGATGAGCATGATGGGAGAACTCAACTTCTTCCTTGGACTCCAAATCAAACAAAGCAAAGAGGGAATTTTATCAACCAAACAAAGTACACAAAGAGAAATTCTAAAGAAGTTTGGTATGGAATCAATGAAACCCCTCGGAACACCAATGAGTCCTTCATGCAAGCTGGACAAAGATGAAGAAGGTAAGAAGGTTGATCAAAGTATATCGAGGTATAATCGGATCCCTACTTTACTTAACAGCAAGTAGACCAGATATTATGTTTGCTGTTTGTTTATGTGCTAGATTTCAATCTGAACCTAAAGAATCACATTTAATTGTTAAAAGAATACTAAGATATCTAAGTGGAACTAAAAATGTAGGTTTATGGTATTCTAGAGACTCAACATTAAATCTAATTGCTGATTCTGATTATGCTGGATGTAAATTAGATAGAAAAAGCACAAGTGGTGCATGCCAATTTTTAGGAAGTAACTTAATCTCATGGTTTAGCAAAAAGCAAAATTCAGTTGCATATACTACTGAAGCTGAATATGTTGCAGCTGGAAGTTGCTGTGCTCAAATCCTATGGATTAAGCGACAACTTGAAGACTATGGTATCACACTTGATAAAACCCTATAAGATGTGATAACACTAGTGCAATCAATCTAACTAAAAATCCAATTCAACATTCAAGAACAAACACATAGAAATTAGATATCATTTTATAAGAGAACATGTAGCTAATAATGAAATTTGTCTTGATTATGTTAACACTGAAGAACAATTAGCTGATATATTTACAAAACCTTTAAGTGAAGAAGATTTTGTTATCTTAGAGGAGAATTAGGGATTTGTGATCCTTTGGAATGATTTTGAAACCCTTAAGGAATTATCTAGATTTCATCAATTTCTTGAAAAATCTTTCATGATTCTAAGGAAATTATCTAGATATTTCATTTGAATTCCAAAGATTTTATCAATTTATGATTTTTTTTGACAAGTTTCGGATCTTTGAAACTTCATTTATTTTTTGAAACTGTCAGTGGAGTCGACACCTGTTTGTGTTCTCTCTTGGAGCCGACACCCGCTTTGCGGAGCCGACTCCAGTTCGAGGGCTAACAGTTTAGCAACTTGGAGTCGACACCCGACTTTGCGGGAGTCGACACTTGTGGTCCCAATTGATTATATTAGGGCAGAGTCGACACCCGTTCATCCCTAATCCTAAACCTTCTCCAAAACTCTCCAAACCTTCCAAACCAAAAACCTCTCAAATCATCCATTCCCTAAGGTCTCTATGGCACCTAAGCGTAGGGGATCAGTCTTTGATGCTCCCATGGCAAGAGGAAGCGGACCGTGAGGCGTCCGTTCGTGAGCCGTCACCAAGCGGATTCATCCTCTTCTTCCTCAATGCCTCCTGCCACAGCTACTTCTTCTCAGGTAGATTACTAGCTGGTAGAGTTATTACAATGGGAAGAAAGGTAGATTTTGATTTATTTGAAATGAGGGTTTTTCATTGGAGACAAATTAAAGAAATGGGTTGGGAAAGAATTGTTCCTGGATGTCCCACTTATCCGCATTAGTTAAGGAATTTATTCGAATTTGCTAGAGGTGATGGAGGATTGTAGTTCTGTCAGAGGGATTAGGGTTCACCTCACATCAAAATTTTGGAAAATTTTTAAGAATCCCCATTGGAGTGATAGCCAATGCCATAGCAATAGAAGTGAGGCATTGACAAGGATGTTAGGCAGATATGTGAGGAATTTGAAGAAGTGCTAACCAATGCCACTAGAACTGAGATTACTTCACAACATTTGCAGTAGGATTTTATTTCCAAAAACTTTGAGTATGTCTCAGAGCGACATAGTGTGATGGACAGTGATTACTGGTCAGCCCATCAATTTGCCTGGCATGATTATTTGGTATATTGCTGAAGCCAAGGTAAGAAGAGATCCTTGCCCTATGGTATGGTTTTAACCTTAGTATTCAAAGCCAAGGAGTGTATTTCTGAAAATGAGCCCTTGAGAAATCTTAGGCATACTACTACTACCTTGCTACTATTCATCGGATGGGATTTGTGAAGAAGGATGGAATGGGAGAGGAAAGGTCATACTGAGATAGGGTTGCTGAGACTGAGCCTGGGCCTTCTGAGGCAGACCATCAGAGGCACAGCTCACCTGGCCCAGTCATTATGTACCTCCTGCTCCACCTGCTCCTTCCTCTTCAGCTCCATCTGGTTTTTCTGCGATCAGTTAGAACAACTTAAAGAATTATTAGTACTATAAAGAAGAGATGAAGACTGAGTTGATAGAGATTTATGAACTTGAGAGAGATCTATTCCTTGGATGATAGAATGCAAGATTGAGTCCACTCTTGGTTCATCTTAGAATCTTTGAAGACTGATCTCAGAATTTTTAAGGAACTTCAAAGAATTGGAGGAGATTCAGAGACTTATTCTAGATGCAATGCAGAGCTTCAAGAGAAAATTTTACTGCATGTGCATTGTTGATAGAAGACTAAAGAATTTGTCAAACTCAAAGTGAAGGAATGAAAAAATTGTAGAAGATTTGCAAAGACTTCTTAGAAATATTAAATACTTCATTTTGATACTTTTTGATGTAATGAAGTTTCTTTTGATGTAATGAAGTTTCTTTTAATGTAATGAATTTGATTGAACTTTTTGATGTAAATGTTTACTTTTTATTAATGAATGTTGTATTTGGATGATGAAATGAAATGAATGAATTACTTGTATTTTCAATCAATTTGATTGTTCATTAATTGAACTTGGATCTTTTCTAACCTTTTTGTTGATTACAAAAAAGGGGGGAGAGATTGTATATGCATTAACAAATAAGCTTAATTAATTGGCATCAATAGTTTCGATGAGATAAGTTTAATGAGAATAAATGAATTTGATATTCATTAAGTTTTAATGATAAAGGGAAGAAGATGTTAAATTGAGTATCATAGGGGGAGCTACCTCATTAGGGGGAGCCTTAACTATGAGAACTTAAAATTGAGAAATTTGATTTGAAAATTGTTTAATCATGCATATACTCTATGTTTTGTCATCATCAAAAAGGGGAGATTGTTGATCTAATTATTGATTTTAATGATTAACAAAAGACATGAGTATATTCACTATGTTTCTGACAAATTTAATAAGTGTTTCAGGGATTAAAAATGTTTAATCAGTCAAAAGGTATAAGGAAATAAGTTTGAATCAAAATTAAAAGAAAATATGTAAGTTCAGAACTTAGAGTCGACACCCAAGCAGTTAGGAGCCGACCCCAGGGCATATCAGAACTTTTCTGGAATTTCGGCATGGTCCGGAGTCGACACCTACAGTTTCGAGCGACTCCAATCTGAGATACAGAAGAGTTTTCTGGATCAGTTTTTGGAGCCGACACCTAGAGGAAGTTGATGCCTGAATTCGGGAGCCGACACCTGAGTATCTAGAGCCGACTCTAACCTGAGATACAGAGAACGTATTTTTGTGGACATTGTTGGAGCCGATACTCTTGGATTCCGGAGCCGACTCCCGAACGCCGTCAACACTTAACTTTTTCGGAGCGA
>UESW01003950.1:1419047-1437868 GCA_900491605.1 Calamus simplicifolius
GTTTTTTTTTTTTTAAGAACCCAATTCACCCCCTCCCCTCTTGGATTGCCATCTGGGCCAAAAGAAGGAGCCCAAGCAGAGACATCACAACTAGCACTACCCCTCCCCTTACATCCTCTAAATCTTCAGGGGAGGGGCCCTTCGATAGTCGGGTCGGCCACCGGATAGAGCGGCGGCTCGATGAGTACAATCAGCGGCTAAAGGAGCTTAGCCGCAGGATCACCTATCAACTGGAGGTGAACTATGATAGTTGGCCCCATTGACTCACTGTATTATGAAGGAACCGTCTTGACCCAGTTCCATCTCCCAGCTGGATCCCTACGATGGCACCACCAATCCGCTGGACCACTTAGAAAGCTACAAAGTTCTCATGCAAGTCAGAGGGCAATCGATGCCCTCCTCTGTGTCACCTTCCCGGCCACCCTTTGAAGGCTATACGCGGTTGGTACTCTCGCTTACCATCGTGCAGCATCAACTCCTTCCGACAGTTGGAGAGGGCCTTTCTAGCGCACTTCGATGCTTGTTGGAAAGATCCCTCGGATGGCCGATAGCTTATTCTCCATCTGGCAGAAGGATGGTGAGTCACTCAAGGACTTCGTGGCTCGTTTCAAAGCGGCCTCGAGGTCTACCACCTCAACGACTCCGTGGCCACCCTTGTCCTGAATCGAGGGCTCCGTCCCTCTTTTTTTACCTATTCCCTCAACAAGAAACCCTCCAGTTCATATGCCAACTTTTGAGTCATGCGTAGAAGTACATCCACGCAAATAAGGCCGATGGAGGGTCCAGCAAAAGGCAAGACCACATGGAGCCAAGCAGACCTCGCCCCAAGAGGCCCGAGCCTCCCGACGACCAATAATTGGCCCCAGAATTTTGCCCCCAAGAAGAGCACCTCACCCCTTGCTCGCTCCAAGATCCCACATCCTAATGGAGATCGAGGGTGAGTTGTATTTTCGGCATCCCCCTCCTCTGAAGCCAGGAGCCTTCTGTAACAAGAACCTTTACTGTCGCTTCCACTAGAACCACAACCATGACATGGAAGACTGTCATCATCTGAAGAGGGCGATCGAGGAGCTCATCCAGCGAGGCTACCTCAAAGTTTGTCCAAAGGGGAAACCCGACTGCTCCAGGCTAGGTGGCACCTCAGGCTGCCCAAGTCAACATCGACAATGCCCCAACCGAGAAGCCATGGCCATGATTTTCTAGGGGGATAGGTGTACATCCAAAAGACTGCAGGGGGATGAGGGATTGGAGACTATAATCCTCTTTTCTAAAGGGGACCTAGTGAGGGTAGACAACCTTAATGATGATAGTGTTGTCATGTCTATGACAATCGCTAAACACCCTGTAAAGAGGATTCTTATCGATAGTGGAAGCTTGGCCGATATTCTCACTTACGACGCTTTTGTTCGATGAACCTATCTCCTAGCTTCCTCGACCCATGACTACGCCCTGGTTGGTTTTACCGGAGATCCCGTAAGGGTAGAAGGAGAGATCACCCTTCCGATCATAGTAGGGATGCCATCGTGTTAGAGCATAGTTCTAATGAGGTTCCTGGTTGTCCGAGTGCCCTTGGCCTGCAACGCCATACTCGAACAGTCCGATTTAAACCTCCTTGATGCCATCATCTCCACTAAGCGCTCCTCATCAGATTTTTAGCCAGTGGAGGAGTCGGGAAGATGCGTGAGGAGCAGAGTCCAGTGCCACTGTGTTACCACATGGCTCCCAGCCCTCAAGAGGTGGTTACTCCATCGGTTCCAGAGCTGCTTGACCCCAAAGAATCCAAGAGAAGGGGAGAGCCGGCCAAGCACTTGCTAACCTTCCCACTAGGGGAGGACTCGACAAAGATGGTTCAAATTGGTGCACTCCTTCCCGCAGAGGCAAGAGACCAACTTCTCGCCTTCTTGCAGGCTAATTAGAATGTCTTCGTCTGGTCAGCATCAGACATGCCAGACATACTATTGGAGATGATCACCCTAAGCTCAACATTGATCCAAAGTATCGGCCAGTCCGACAGAAGAAGAAGTTTCATCTCGAGCGATAGAGGGCAATCGACGAGGAGGTTAGCAAGCTGATCACCGCTGGCCACATCCGAGAAGTGCACTACCCAAACTGGTTGGCCAATGTGGTGATGGTTCGCAAGGCCAATAGAAGCTGGAGGATTTGCATCGACTTCACTAACCTCAACAAGGCATGCCCCAAAGACAGCTTTCCACTACCCAGAATGGACTAGTTGATGGACGCCATGTTCGGCCATAAGCTTCTCAGCTTCATGGATGCCTTCTCGAGATACAACCAGATAAAGATGGACCCAACGGACGAGGAGGCTACTTCCTTCGTGACCGAGAAGGGCGTCTACTACTACAAGGTAATGCCTTTTGGACTAAAAATATAGGGGCCACATACCAGAGGTTGATGAATAAGTTTTTTAAAAATCAAATTGGGCATAATATGAAGGTATACGTGGACGACATGTTGACCAAAAGCATCCACACAGCTAACCACATTGCTGACTTAAAAGAAACTTTCGATAACCTTTGCCGCTACCAGATGTGGTTGAACCCTAGCAAATGTGCATTTGGGGTCACGGCGGGTAAGTTTCTTGGGTTCTTAGTAACCCAGCGAGGGATCGAGGCAAACTTAAAGAAGATCCGAGCCATTCTCGATATGAGACCGCTAGCCAACAAAAAGAAGGCACAGCGGCTTATCGGAAGGGTGGCAGCTATGTGCTGGTTCTTGTCGAAGTCAGGCAAGCGTGCTTGCCCTTCTTCAAGGCGTTGTGAAAGATAAACTGCTTTGAGTGGATAGAGGAGTGTCAGAAAACTTTCGAGAGGCTAAAAGAGTTTTTGTCTACCCCACCACTGTTGTGAAGCTGATGGAAGGGGAAGACCTCTTCCTCTACCTCATTATCTCCTCGAAGACGGTCAGCTCCATCCTTGTCTGCGTGGATCCTAATAGGGTGCAAAGGCTAATCTACTACACTAGCAAAATGCTTCATGATGCGGATACCAGGTATTTCAAAATCGAGAAGATTATTTTCACGCTAATAATCTCCGCCCAATGTCTCAGGCCTTACTTCCAAACCCACCCGATCGTGGTGTTCACGGACCAATCTCTCAAGGCAATCTTTTTCGTCCTGACACCTTCGGTCGGCTAGCTAAGTGGGCAGTCGAGCTGGGGAGTTTGATCTGTCCTTCCGATCAGATCGACCATGAAGTTCCAAGTCTTGGTGGACTTCCTAATCGAGTGCACTTGGACCGAAGAACTATCAGTAAAGCCCCACACAACACCCTTAGATGCTGTGCTCGAAGAAGCGGGAGAGGATTGGATTCTCCTTATGGATGGTGCATCAAACTCCTAGGGAAGCAAGGCAGGCCTCATCCTTGCGAGCCCGAAAGGGATGGTGGTGGAATATGCCCTCCGATTTCTCTTCAAAGCCACTAATAACCAAGCCGAGTACGAAGCCCTGCTGGCGGGAATGAAACTCGCAAGGGAGCTCAAAGTCCAGCACCTTAGAGCCTTCACCGACTCCCATCTCATCTTCAGACAAATCATCGAAGAGTACGAAGCCCGAAACCCCATCATATCCCGATACCTGAGTAAGGTCCAATCAGTAACCTCATTTATTTCTCACTTTAGCATTAGCTACATCCCAAGGGCCAAAAATGCCAAGACTAATGCTCTGTCTCGATTAGCCACCTCAACACCGCAATGATGGCTACCACTTTATTCGATTGAAGCGGCCTCAATTTTGAGAGAAATCTCTTCGGTTTCAGAGAAAAAAATCTTCTACATGGCAACGGTACATCATCCCATGCTCCCTTAAATGAGAGAGATTTGACCTTCCCCTAGGATGTGTGTGGCCCACAATTAATCATAGGCGAGGATTGAGGGCGTCAGAAGTCTACGCTCCTTTTGCTCGGCTGGAGATGTGACCGCACAAACTCAAGAGTGGGGGGCATCTAATTTGACTGATGAGACTGGCTGACAGAGGTAAAATCAGACAACTAAAACCATTTATTGTGGTCTGGTGTGTCACCCCCAGCCTCAGCCTCAATACCGCCTTCAGAGTCGGCCTCAGCACTGACTCCAAAGTTGGCCCCCAATACTAACCCAGAGTCAGCCTCAGCACCATCTCTAGAGTCGCCCCTCAATACCGACCCGGAGTCGGCCCTAGCACTGCCTCTAGAGTCGGCCCCAATACCAACTCCAGAGTCAGCTTGGCACTGACTCCAGAGTTGTCCCCCAGTATCGACCCTCATCCTCACCTCAATACTGCCTCCAAGCTGGTCTCAGCATCGATTCCAAAGTCGGCCCCCAGTACTGACCCAGAGCCAGCCCCCAGTACTGACTCCAGAGTCGGCCTCAGCATCGACTCCAGAGTCGGCCCCCAGTACTGACCTAGAGTCGGCCCCGATTCTGACTCTAGAGTTGGCCTCATCACCACATGGCCCACTACCGCCTGCGACCTCACGTGGCCCACCTGTAGCCCCACGTGTCCCACCTACCAGTTGTGGTGCACGCCTAACAAGACCTGGCCTACTAACCGTCTGCAACACCGTGCCTGACAAGATGTAACCCACCAACTGGTTGTACCCATCCATATCAGACAAAGAGATGGCCTTCCAGTTCTAACAGGCCATGAGGTAGACTCCACCTGTTGCTACTAGCCTTACGGCATGTTCCAAGTCAGGACGTAGCATCTCAGAATCAACAATTGTCCAAAAAGGGATAAGAGAGACTCTCGACCAGGTATAAGAACCTTTGCTCATGAGGAGAGGGGGGGTTCAACTTCTCCAACTTCTAAAATTTCTCTAAGTCCTTAGCTAACTCCTGAAAAAGAAAGATATACTACTGTTTCCCAGACCACTCACTTGAGCGTTGGAGGGTCACCGCTGGAACAACCAGTCCATGGGGACTTTTTTGTAGGATTCCAGTCTGAGGTTGAGGCATCAGAAAACTTCTAGTTCCATCCTCACTAGCTATCAGAGTTCTGGATCTTATCTGGCGCTTCCAAGAAGGTGATTTGGCGGCAACACCAGGCATGATGGGGAATTAGCTTTCACAAGTTCAGAAGACTCTAGAAAAACTTGGTGCAAGTTGTCAGCCTTCACGTTCTTAGAAAGCCAGTTGAGGCTGCAGGGGACTAGAGAAGAATGATAAACAACCAATGTGGTTCTGAATTTTTTTGGGCAAAAATATGAATGTGAAATCAAAGAATAATCTGTTGGAAATTAGATCCGAACCTTTTGGTGAAGACCACCACCATAAAGCCCAAGAAACATTCATGTTTAATCATCAAGAATCCATAATCGATAAATGGAAGCGTACCTGAATCCATATTACTTGATTGCTCTCTAGAGCCCTGTAGTTGGCATTCCAAATCAACTCGTACTCCGAAAGAGCCTTTTAGAATTTTCTCTAGGCTATTCTTTCTGATGATGGGATTCAGAGAAGAAGATCGTACGTGCGATCCAGGGACCATAACCACTATATATAGATAATTTCATCATTATCTTTTGGTATTTCTATTTTAACCCATCATAAAAAAAAAAATAACCCCTTAGGTCTCTACACATTAAAGGGCCACACCTAATCAGATACATTAAAGCTCAAACACTGAAATCTCAGCTGATCACTTTTAATTGGGCTTAACCTTATTTGACAGTCCGCAACACATAATTATTTCACATATAAGCCCAATGTTGGATTAAAAAATCCAACAATCTTCCACTGGGCTATATGTGTAACCTTATAATTATGTTGCAAAAAATAACCAAATGAGCTCAATTTTACTGTCATTACTGAAATGTATATATAACTAATCCGGTCAATCAACCATACCAACATAAAATCAAAGCGGCCTTTGTTATATCTATCATAACTCGACCCATCAATGGTCACGTATGTTGATACAACTGAATGACATGGATCATGATGTGGATGTATAGCATAAAAATTACATGTAATGTGATCTTAACATGCCTATTTCCAACTGGTCCTTCTTAAACTTGAGTGAGATCAAAACTTTAGCATAATTTTATAGAGTGTACTGAACTGAATGAAGTACTTTATTTCTGATCAAAAAATATCCAAACACATAAGTATGTACAAACCAAATATAAAGCATAAAATAGAAGCAATACAAACTCCCACTGAATCTAAGCATCGTCATGCTCTATAACGCCCATGTGAGTAGTATGCTCATGAAAGACCTTGGGCGGCACATCCTTTGTAAGGGGATCTGCAACCATGGAGTTTGTCTCTATATGCTCTATAGAAATCTGACCACTCTGTACTCTTTCCTTTACAACCAGGAACTTGATGTCAATATGCTTTGACTTGATCGAGCTCCTATTGTTGTTAGAATACAATACGGCTGACTTGTTGTCACAAATAACTTTAGTGTGGTCTTTCAATTCCTTCCAATATGTGCAGCTCAGTGATAAAATTTTTTAGCCATATCCCATGATTGGATGCCTCATAACATGCTATAAATTTTACTGCCATGGTAGAAGAAGCTATGAGTGTCTGTTTTGCACTTTTTCAAGAAATAGCCCCACCACCTAACAGATATATATAGCCCGAAGTGGATCTTTTACTATCTTGGCATCCCACAAAGTCGGAGTCAGAATACCCAATGATCTCAAAATGATCTGATCTCCTATATGTGAGCATGTAATCTTTTGTTCTTTCCAGATATCTTATAACCCTTTTGGCTGCTTTCCAGTGATCCATACCTCGATTGCTTAAATATCTGCCTAACACTCCAACAATGTATACAATATCTAGACGCGTACAAACTTGAGCATACATTAGACTCTCAACAACCGAAGCATAAGAAATCTTTTGCATCTCTTCAACTTCAAGGTTTTCTTTTGGGCACTGATTAATACTGAATTTATCTCCTTTAGCGACAGGGGTATCACCTGGTTTACAATTTTGCATGCCAAATCTCTTAAGTACTTTATCGATATAGCTCCTTTATGATAATCCAAGGATACGCTGAGAACGATCTCGATGTATCTGGATTCCCAATACAAAGGAGGCGTCATCAAGATCTTTCATTTGAAAATTGCTTGATAGAAATCTCTTGGTTTCGTGCAACATGCCTATATCATTTGTGGCAAGCAAAATGTCATCCCCATACAAAACCAGAAAAATATATTTACTCCCACTGAACTTGTAATACACAGAATCATCAACTGCATTCACTTCAAAATTAATTGAGAGAATTACTTGATAAAATTTGTGGTACCATTGACTACAAAAAAATACTGAAATAGCAACGCAAATTTAGCGACGCAAATTTAGCGATGCATTCTTGCATCGCTAAATTGCGACCAAATTGCGATGCCTCCACGACAACAAAAAATTGCGACTCAATTAGCGACGCATTAGCGACTCAATAAATTAGATAATCAAAAAATTTAATTTTTTAATTTAGCGACGCAAATAATGTGTCGCAATATTTTTAAAATTAAATTTTATAAAATATAATTATGAAATAAAAATATTACAACGCAACTAAATGTGTCGCAGTGTTTTCAAAAAAATTAATTATGTTAAATAGCGACGCAATAGCGATGCAATAAACTAAAAAATTAAAAAAAATAATTTTTAATTTAGTGAAGCAAATATTGCATTGCAATTATTTTAAATTAAATTAATTTTTATAAAATATAATTATGAAATAAAAATATTGTGATGCAATTCAGTGTGTCGCAATATTTTAAAAAATTGATTATGTCAAATAGTGATGCAATAAAACAAAAAATTAATAAAAATAATTTTTTATTTAGCGACGCAAGTATTGCGTCGCAATATTTTTTAAAAATAAATTTCATAAAAAAAATTAAAAGTAATTATGAAATAAAAATATTACGACGCATTTGATTGCGTCACAATATTTTAAAAAAAATTAATTATGTTAAGTAGCGATGCAATAAATCAGAAAATTAAAAAAATTAATTTTAATTTAGCGACACAAATAATGCATCGCAATATTTTTTTTTAAAAAATAAATTTTAAAAAATATAATTAAAAGATAAAAAAATAAAAAATAAAAAATTGCGATGCAATGAAATGCGTCGCAATTGTTTTAAAAAAATAAATTTTGGTACATGCGTCGGATCGGTCGTCGCCGATCGGGATCATGGCTTGGATCGATCGCAGCCGTCGGATCGTCGCCGATCGAATCGATCGCGATAGTCCGAGATCGATCGTCGTCGATTGGGATCACAGCTTGGATCGATCGCAACTATCGGATCATCGTCGATCGGACCGATCACAACGGTCTGAGATCGGTCGTCGCCGACCGGGATCATGGCTTGGATCGATCGCAACCATCGGATCGTCGCCGATAGGATTGATCGCAACGGTCTGAGATCGATCGTCGCCGATCGGGATCACGGCTTGGATCGATCACAACCGTTGGATCGTTGTCGATCGGATCGATCGCAACAGCCCAAGATCGATCATCGCCGATCGGGATCATGGCTTGTATCGATCGCAACCGTCGGATCGTCGCCGATCGAACCGATCTCAACGGGCCGAGATCAGTCATCACCGATCGAGATCATGGCTTGGATCGATCGCAACCGTCAGATCGTTGCCGATCGGATCGATCGTGATGGTCCGAGATCGATCGTCGCCGATCGGGATCATGGCTTGGATCGATCGCAACCATCGGATCATCGCCGATCGGACCGATCGCAATGGTCCAAGATCGGTCGTCACCGACCGGGATCATGGATCGGATCGATCGCAACCATCGGATTGTCGCCGATTAGACCGATCGCAACGGCCCGAGATCGATCATCACCGATCAGGATCAGGGCTTGGATCGATCGCAACCGTCAGATCGTCACCGATTGGATCGATCATGATGGTCAGAGATCGATCATCGTCGATCGGGATCAGGGCTTGGATCGATCGCAACTGTCGAATAATCGCCGATCGGACCGATCGCAATGGCCTAAGATCGATCGTCACCGATCATGATCAGGGCTTGGATCAATCGCAACCGTTGGATCGTCTCCGATTGGATCGATCGCAATGGTCGAAGATCGGTCATCGCCGATCGGGATCAAGGCTTGGATCGATCGCAATCGTCGGATCGTCACCGATCGGACCGATCGCGACAGTCCGAGATCGATTGGCTTGGATCGATTGCAAACGTCAGATCGTCTCCGATCGGATCGATCGCGATGGTCCGAGATCGATCGTCGCCGATCGGGATCATGGCTTGGATCGATCGCAACCGTTGGATCGTTGTCGATTGGATCGATCGCAACGGCCCGAGATCGATCGTCACTGATCGGGATCAGGGCTTGGATCGATCGCAACCATCGGATCATCGCTGATCGGACCAATCACAACGGCCTAAGATCGATTGTAGCCAATCAGGATCAGGGCTTGGATCGATCGCAACCGTTAGATCATCGCCGATCGGATCGATCGCGACGGTCGGAGATCGGTCGTCGTCGATCGGGATCAGGGCTTGGATCGATCGCAACCATCGGATCATCGCCGATCAGACCGATTGCAACGGCCCGAGATCGGTCATCGCTGACCGAGATCATGGCTTGGATCGATTGCGATGGTCGGAGATCGATCGTCGTCGATCAGGATCAGGGCTTGGATCGATCGCAACCATCGGATCATTGCAGATCAGACCGATCGCAACGGCCCGAGATCGGTCGTCGCCAACCGAGATCATGGCTTGGATCGATCGCATCCGTCGGATCCTAGCCGATCGGATCGATCGCAACGGTCCGAGATCGATCATCGCTGATCGAGATCACGGCTTGGATCGATCAAAACCGTCGGATCATCGCTGATCGAACTGATCGCAACGGTCCGAGATCGATCGCCGCTGATCGGGATCACGGCTTGGATCGATCGCAACCGTCGGATCGTTGTCGATTGGATCAATCGCTATGGTCCGAGATCGATCATCGCCGATCAAGATCATGGCTTGGATCGATCGCAACCATCGGATCATCGCCGATCAGACCGATCGCAACGGTCTGAGATCGGTCATCGCCGATCGGGATCAGGGCTTGGATCGATCGCAATCGTTGGATCATTGCCGACCGATCGCAAGGGACCGTGGCCGCTTGAAGGGTTTGCACCGAGGCTTCCTAGGGGAAGCTTGACGTCGGCCGGTCTCTTGCCGACCGGCCTCCCGTCGAGGGGAGCCTTCCCTCGCCGACTGCTGGCTAACGAGGGGAGCAGTCTGATGCTGGGTGGCCACGGACTGTCGTTGCTGGAGCCCGTGGATAATGGCGGTGAGATTCTGGACCTGCTGGGAGAGGATTGCCAGCTGCTCCGCTGTTTGGACAGCGGCGTCCGGCGGTGGGCCAGCAACCGAAGGGTTGGTGGCAGGGGGATTGGCCTCCTGAGGCCTAGTTAGCGGGAGGAGCCCCATCGGGCAGCTAACGGAGGCATCCCGAGCTCGCGTCACCGCCATGGCTTCTGGAAGAAGAGAGGGACGAAAGATGTAGCTCAGGGAGAACGTTCGCTACTTTTTCTTATCCCCCCTACCTGGCGTGCCAATCTGATGACGCTCGATCACCTCTCCTGGATGTCGGGAACGGAGGTGCTTCTCAAATCCTTGCTTCGCCGGGTTGCCTGCAAAGAAGTCCCAGGACCGGAGGGGTGGCCTCCAGCGGGACCCTCCGACGGCCGAGTTAGTGACTGAGGTCACAGCTGAAGAAGGAGCTCGAGAGAGCTCTTGAGAAGAGAGAGATCTCTGAAGAATTGGATTCCTCCTCTGAGAATTAGGGCATCAAGTGTGTAAACTTGCCTTTTTGGTTCTTGACATAATTTACCCTTTTATTGGGATTGACGCTGGCACGATCACGTGAGTTTCGTGAGGTTAGAACGTCTGCTGAGCCGTTGCATGAATCTGGACTGATTGGTGGGTTAAGTCCCATCAGTAGCGGGGCCATTGGGTGGCGTGCATCAGAGAGGCGGTTTCTTGAGCCGCTGGGGCTGATCTGATGGGAACCGGGGAGTCCCGTCTTGTCAGGGCCGAGCTGGGTCGACCCGAGATGGCTGGGGCCCATCCCGCTGGCAAGGCAGTGCCGGGGCGGAGCCGAATCGGCGGACTTGGAGATGCCGGGATCGAGTCGAGCCGGCCAGGGATGGCCTTGGCCGACTCGGCGGGACAAGGGACGCCGGGGCCGAGTTGGGCCGGCCTGGGATGGCCTTGGCCGACTCGGCGAGACTAGGGACGCCGGGGCCGAGTCGGGCCGGCCTGGGATGGCGTTGGCCTACTCGGTGGGACTGGAGACGCCGGGGCCGAGTCGGGCTGACTTGCTTGGAGAAGTAGGGGCCGGCTAGGAAGGTGCCAGACCGCCTAGCTTGGAGACATCGGGGCTGCCTGGCTTGGAGAGGCCGGGGCCAGCTAGGAATGTGCCGGGGTCGCCAAGCTTGGAGACGCTGTGGCCGGCTAGGAATGTGCCGGGGCCGCCTGGCTTGGAGAGGCCGGGGCCGGCTAGGAATGTGCCGGGGCCGCCTGGCTTGGAGGGGCCAGGGCTGGCTAGGAATGTGCCGGGGCCGCCTGGCTTGGAGACGCCTGGGCCGGCTAGGAATGTGCTAGGGCCACCTGGCATGGAGACGCCGTGGCCGGCTAGGAATGTGCCGGGGCCGCCTAGCATGGAGACGTCGTGGCCGGCTAGGAATGTGCCGGGGCCGCCTGGCTTCGAGAGGCCGGGGCCGGCTAGGAATGTGCCTGGGCCGCCTGGCTTGGAGGGGCCGGGGCCGGCTAGGAATGTGCCGGGGCCGCCTGGCTTGGAGATGCCGGGGTCGGCTAGGAATGTGCCGAGGCCGCCTGGCTTGGAGAGGCCGGGGCCGGCTAGGAATGTGCCGGGGCCGCCTCGCATGGAGATGCCGTGGCCGGCTAGGAATGTCCCGGGGCCGCCTGGCTTGGAGAGGCCGGGGCCGGCTAGGAACCAGGGCCGCCTAGCTTAAAGTGGTCGGGGCCGGCTAGGAATGTGCCGGTCTTGGAGGTGTCAGCCTTTCGGGCCGACTGTCTTGGAGCCGTTGGTCTTGAGCCGTCGGTCTTGAGCCGTCGGTCTTGGAGGTGTCGGCCATTGGAGCCGTCGGGTGTCGGCCTTTAGGGCCGTCGGTCCTAGAGATGTCGGTCTTGGAGGTGTCGGCCATTAGGGCCATCGGGTGTCGACCTTTGGGGCCGTCGGTCTTGGAGCTGTCGGTCTTGAGCCATCGGTCTTGAGCCGTCGGTCTTGGAGGTGTCGGCCATTGGGGCCGTCGGGTGTCATCCTTTGGGGCCATCGAGTGTCGGCCTTTGGGGCCGTCGATCTTGGAGCCGTCGGTCTTGGAGGTGTCGGCCATTGGGGCCGTCGGGTGTCGGCCTTTGGGGCCATCCGAAAAAATTTTATTTTTCATGGGGTCAATTGGCCCCATCAAATGCCTCCCACTCTCCTTGAGCTTGCGTGCCCCGCATCGGCTAAGCGAAAGGAGTGTAGAACTTTTACCTTGGCACCTTGCGCTGCCTTGGATGGACGTGTGCGTGCCTTCTTTGGCTAGCTGAGGGCGGCTAGTAATCCTCTGCCAACGCGGGGTCTGGAAGTCTTTTGAACCAGGAGGGTGACCTAAGAGCTGAGAGCGTCAGGTTCCTTTTGAACCGCCTCGGAGGTGTGACAACCACCGTGAGGGGTGACTCAGCCGGGTACGGGGCCTTTAGGGTCTTAACCAACTCGGGGGCACCGCCGTGCGGGGTCGAGTGGTGTCCTGTGGGCTGCGATGCCAGTGAGCTTCCTTTGAACCAGCTTGGGGGTTTATCTGCCCCCCAGGAAACTCTGTTGATTGGAATCCGTAGGTCTTGAGCTTGAGGGTGCCGACACGGAGCCGGTCTTGGGTGCCGATGTGGAGTCGGTCTTTGTTGCCGACGCGGAGTCGGTCTTTGTTGCCGACTCGGAGTCGGCCTTTGGCGCCAACGCAGAGTTGGTCTTTGTTGCCAACGCGGAGTTGGTCTTTGGTGCCGACGTGGAGTCGGTCTTTGGTGCCAACACGGAGTCGGTCTTTGGTGCCAACGCGGAGTTGGTCTTTGTTGCCAACGCGGAGTTGGTCTTTGGTGCCGACGCGGAGTTGGTCTTTGTTGCCAATGCGGAGTTGGTCTTTGGTGCCGACGCGGAGTCGGTCTTTGTTGCCAATCGAAGTTGGTCTTTGGTGCCAACACGGAGTCGTTCTTTGGCACCGACGCGGAGCCGGTCTTTGGTGCCGACACGGAGTTGGTCTTCGTTGCCAATGCGGAGTTGGTCTTTGGTTTCAACGCCGAGTTGGTCTTTGGTGCCAACACGGAGTCGATCTTTGGTGCCAATGCAGAGTTGGTCTTTGTTGCCAATGCGGAGTTGGTCTCTGTCTAAGAAATACACTCATCCCAAGAGCATGATAAGACAAGGATATTCTGAATAATACTTTATTAAAGGATCAGCAAGCTACTGATAATATCGTCTGTGTTCCGAATGTGGGGAGAAGCTTTCCATTTTGATGCCAGCTTGCTTCATTCCGTCGGCTCCCCGAGCTGCTGCTCGCCCTCATGAGGTCATGCTATTGTTCCTTCCGTTGGGGCATTGTTTGGGAAATTCTGAGGCGCTGGAGGTGCCAACGCACCTGGGGCCGTGAGGTTTCCTCAAACGAACCTGCCCAAGTGGCCCTGCTGGACAAACTTTTCAATGGCCTTCTTCAACTGGCGGCAATCTTCGGTGTCATGCCCATAGTCTTGGTGATACCAGCAGTAAAGCTCTTTGTTGTGGGGGTTTATTGACTTTAGGGGACGTGGGCGTTGAAAGTAAGGCTCCTCCTCAATCTCTAGCAGGAGATCGGAGCCGTGAGAGGAGTAAACCGCCCCTTAGGAACCAGCGCCTGGGGCCGTTGGTCAAAGTGATTAGGCGGCTTGGGCTGCCTGGATCGTCCCTCAGCTGGTTCCATGGGTGTTGGCTTCTTATTGGAACTCCTGCCGCCTTTCCTTCTGGACGAGTCAGCCTCGCTGGCACGGATGTACTTCTGGGCCCGAAGGAGGAGGTCGGAATAAGAGTTTGGGGGCTTCTTATCCAGGGAGAAGGTGAAGCGGGACGGAAGGAGTCCCCGCTTCAGCGCTAGGGAGCCCACCGCACCGTCGAGATGGTAGACCTCGAGGGCGGCGGTCTTGAATCGGGATACGAAGTCCCGCAGTGACTCTCCTTCCTTCTGGCGGATGAAGAAGAGGCTGTCTGCCACCCTTGGGATCGAGCGGCAGGCGTCGAAGTGGGCCAAAAATGCCCTTCCCAGCTCCCGGAAGGAGTCGATGTTGTGAGGGGGTAGGCGTGAGTGCCATGCACGTGCGGCCTTCCGCAGAGTTGCAGGGAAGGCCTTGCAGAGGAGGGCGTCTGGGGCACCCTAGATTTGCATCATAGCTTTGTAACTCTCGAGGTGGTCGAGGGGGTCGGTCGTACCATCGTACGGGTCCACCTGGGGGAAGCGGAACCTCGAGGGAACCGGTTCCTCCAGGATGCGGAGAGTGTAAGGAGGACGAGTGTCGAACTCTTCCTCCGGCTGACGGTTGATCTTCTTGGCGAGCTCGTCTAGTCGCCTGTTGTACTCCTCCAGGCATTCCTCCGCCTGGCGGTTGATCGTCGGGGCCCTTCGAGATGGCTCGGAGGAAGAAGAAGAAGAGGAGGCAGAAGGAGACGGAGACGGAGACGGAAGTCGGGACTTCCGCCTGGGTTCCTCATGATGATGTGGCTTGGGAGGAAACTCATTGGGGCTGTGGTCAGGGGACCGTGGCCGCTTGAAGGGTTCGCGCCGAGGCTTCCTGGGGGAAGCTTGACGTCGGCCGGTCTCTCGCCGACCGGCCTCCTGCCGAGGGGAGCCTTCCCTTGCCGACTGCTGGCTGGTGAGGGGAGCAGTCTGATGCTGGGTGGCCACGGACTATCGTTGCTGAAGCCCGTGGATCATGGCGGTGAGATTCTAGACCTGCTGGGAGAGGGTTGCCAGCTGCTCCACTATTTGGACAGCGGCGTCCGGTGGCGGGCTGGCAACTGGAGGGTTGGTAGCAGGGGGATTGGCCTCCTGATGCCCAGTTGACGGGAGGAGCCCCGCCGGGCAGCTGACGGAGGCATCCCGAGCTCGCGTCACCACCATGGCTTCTGAAAGAAGAGAGGGGACAAAAGATGTAGCTCAGGGAGAACGTTCGTTACTTTTTCTTATCCCCCCTACCTGGCGCGCCAATCTGATGACGCTCGATCACTTCTCCTGGACGTCGGGAATGGAGGTGCTTCTCGAATCCTCGCTTCACTGGGTTGCCTGCAAAGAAGTCCCGGGACCGGAGGGGTGGCCTTCGATGGGACCCTCCGACGGCCAAGTTAGTGACTGAGGTCACAGCTGAAGAAGGAGCTCGAGAGAGCTCTTGAGAAGAGAGAGATCTCGGAAGAATTGGATTCCTCCTCTGAGAATTAGGGCATCAAGTGTGTAAACTTGCCTTTTTTTGGTTCTTGACGTAATTTACCCTTTTATAGGGTTGACGCTGGCACGATCACATGGGTTTTCGTGAGGTCAGAACGTCTGCTGAGCCGTTGCATGAATCTGGGCTGGTTGGTGGGTTAAGTCCCATCAACAGCGGGGCCATTGGATAGCGTGCGTCAGAGAGGCGGTTTCTTGAGCCGCTGGGGCTGATCTGGCGGGAACCGGGGAGTCCCGTCTTGTCAGGGCCGAGCTGGGTCGACACGATATGGCTGGGGCCCATCCCGCTAGCAAGGCAGTGCCGGGGCGGGGCCGAATCGGCGGACTTGGAGACACCGGGGCCGAGTCGGGCCGACCAGGGATGGCCTTGGCTGACTCGGCGGAACAGGGGATGCCGGGGCCGAGTCGGGCCGGCCTGGGATGGCCTTGGCCGACTCAGCGGGACAGGGGATGCCAAGGCCGAGTCGGGCCGGCCTGGGATGGCCTTGGCCGACTCAGCGGGACTGGGGACGCCGGGGCCAAGTTGGGCCGGCCTGGGATGGCGTTGGCCTACTCGGCGGGACTGGAGACGCCGGGGCCGAGTCGGGCCGACTTGCTTGGAGAAGTAGGGGCCGGCTAGGAAGGTGTCGGGCCGCCTAGCTTGGAGATGCCAGGGCCGGCTAGGAATGTGCCGGGGCCGCCTGGCTTGGAGAGGCCGGGGCCGGCTAGGAATGTGCCGGGGCCGCCTAGCTTGGAGACGCCATGGCCGGCTAGGAATGTGCCGGGGCCGCCTGGCTTGGAGACGCCGGGGCCGGCTAGGAATGTGCCGAGGCCGCCTGGCTTGGAGACGCCGGGGCTGGCTAGGAATGTGCCGGGGCCGTCTGGCTTGAAGACATCGGGGCTGGCTAGGAATGTGCCGGGGCCACCTGGCATGGAGACGCCGTGGCTGGCTAGGAATGTGCCGGGGCCGCCTGGCTTGGAGACGCCAGGGCCTGCTAGGAATGTGTCAGGGCCGCCTGGCTTGGAGAGGCCGGGGCCGGCTAGGAATGTGCCGGGGCCGCCTCGCATGGAGACGCCGGGCCGGCTAGGAATGTACCGGGACCGCCTGGCTAGGAGAGGCCGGGGCCAGCTAGGAACCGGGGCCGCCTGGCTTAAAGAGGCCGGGGCCGGCTAGGAACCGGGGCCGCCTGGCTTAAAGAGGCCGGGGCCGGCTAGGAATGTGCCGGTCTTGGAGGTATTGGCCTTTCGGGCCGACTGTCTTGGAGCTGTCGGTCTTGAGCCGTCGGTCTTGAGCCGTCGGTCTTGGAGGTGTCGGCCATTGGGGCCGTTGGGTGTCGTCCTTTGGGGCCATCGGGTGTCGGCCTTTGGGGCCGTCGGTCCTGGAGATGTCGGTCTTGGAGGTGTCGGCCATTGGGGCCGTCGGGTGTCGGCCTTTGGAGCCGTCAGTCTTGAAGCCATCGGTCTTGAGCCATCGTTCTTGAGCCGTCGGTCTTGAGCCATCAGTCTTGGAGGTGCTGGCCATTGGGGTCGTCGGGTGTCGTCCTTTGGGGCCGTCGGGTGTCGGCCTTTGGGGCCATCGGTCTTGGAGGTGTCGGCCATTGGGGCCATCGGGTGTCGGCCTTTGGGGCCATTCGAAAATTTTTTTTTTTTTTTGGGGTCAACTAGCCCCATCAGTCGCCGATCGGGATCAGGGCTTGGATCGATCGCAACCGTCAGATCGTCGCCGATCGGATCAATCGCGACGGTCGAAGATCTGTCGTCGTGATTGGGATCAGGGCTTGGATCGATCGCAACCATCGGATCGTCGCTGATTGGACCGATCGCAACGGCCCGAGATTGGTCATCACCGACCGAGATCATGGCTTGGATCAATCGCAACCGTCGAATCCTAGCCGATCGGATTGATCGCAACGGTCCGAGATCGGTCGTCGCCGACCGGGATCATGGCTTGGATCGATCGAAACCGTCGGATCCTAGTCGATTGGATCGATCGCAACGGTCCAAGATCGATCGTCACCGATCGGGATCAGGCTTGGATCGATCACAACCGTCGGATCATCGCTGATCGAACCGATCGCAATGGTCCGAGATCGATCATCGTTGATCGAGATCACGGCTTGGATCGATCGCAACCGTCGGATCGTCACCGATTGGATCGATCGTTACGGTTCGAGATCGATCGTCGCCGATCGGATCAGGCTTGGATCGATCACAACCATCGAATCATCGCTGATCGGACCGATCGCAACGATCCGAGATCAGTCGTCACCGATCGGGATAATGGCTTGGATCGATCGCAACCGTCGGATCGTCGCCAATCGGACCGATCGCAATGGCCCAAGATCGGTCGTCGCCGATCGGGATCAGGGCTTAGATCGATCGCAATTGTTGGATCGTCACCGATCGGACCGATCGCAAAGGCCTGAGATCGATCGTCGCCGATCAGGATCAGGGCTTGGATCGATCGCAACCGTCAGATCGTTGTCGATCGGATCGATCGCGACGGTCGAAGATCGATCATCGCCGATCGGGATCAGGGCTTGGATCGATCGCAATCGTCGGATCGTCGGCGATCGAACCGATCACCGTGGTCCGAGATCGGTTGTGGCCGATTGGGATCAAGGCTTGGATCGATCGCGATGGTCGGAGATCGGTCGTCATCGATCGGGATCAGGGCTTGGATCGATCGCAACTGTCGGATCATCGTCGATCGGACCGATCGCAACGGCCCGAGATCGGTCGTCGCCGATCGGGATCAGTGCTTGGATCGATCGCAACCGTCGAATTGTCGCCGATCGGATCGATCGTGATGGTCGAAGATTGGTCGTCGCCGATCGGGATCAAGGCTTGGATCGATAGCAACCGTCGGATCGTCGCCGATCGGACCGATCACAATAGCCAGAGATCGATCGTCGACGATCGGGATCAGGGCTTGGATCGATCGCAACCGTCAGATCATTGCCGATCGGATCGATCGCGACGGTTGGAGATTGGTCATCGTCGATCGGGATCAGGGCTTCGATCGATGGCAACCGTCGGATCATCGCCGATCGGACTGATCGCAATGGCCCGAGATCGTTCGTCGTCGACCGGGATCATGGCTGGATCGATCGCAACCGTCAGATCCTAGTCGATCGGATCGATTGCAACAGTCCGAGATCGATCATCGTCGATTGGGATCACGGCTTGGATCGTTTGCAATCGTCGGATCGTCACCGATCGAACCGATCACAACGGTCCAAGATCGATCGTCGCTGATCGGGATCACGGCTTGGATCGATCGCAACCATCGGATCATCGCAGATTGGATCGATCGCTACGGTCCGAGATCGATCGTCGCCGATCGGGATCACGGCTTGGATCGATCGCAACCGTCA
>UESW01003950.1:1446753-1468139 GCA_900491605.1 Calamus simplicifolius
GGCCTTCCTAAACGGCCTCTTCCTCCACAACGGCCACAGCAGCCCTGAGGCTCCATGGAGGCCCAAGACTCCAATGCAGCCTCCAGATCATGGCAGCCCCGGTTTCCTCCACGGCAGCCTCCGGATCCCACGATGGCCTCTTCCTCCACGATGGCCCCTCAGCGGCTTCTGAATCCCACGGCGGCCCGAGACTCCATGGTGACTCCCACGTCCATGGCGGCCCTCGGCCTCCGCGGCAGCTCCCAGCCTCTCTCTCTCGATGGCCCGAGGCTCCACGGCGGCCCCCGATGTTCACAGAGGCCCCAGGTCCTCCACAGCAGCCGCGTTCCCCAACAGCCACGGTGGCCCAAGACTTCACGACGGCCTCACTCTCTAGGCGGCCCCCGGCCTCTCCCCGCAGTGACCAAACGAGTGCCAGTTTCGCAATTGCAAGGATAAGGCTCCCAGCCGTCTCACTCAACTCCTTTTCCCCCAACTCTTGCTTCCACCTTGGCTGGGTAAGGTTTACATCCACATAATATATTCACATAATTGAAGGAAGGTGGATTGCATGCACGAGTTGTGTGCACGCGATGGAAGTCTGTTGCTATGGCTGCTGCATCTTAACGATCGTCTTCCAAAGCTGTGCTTGTACCGACTCCTCCCACGGACATCGCCAGCTTTGGCCACCATCCTGGCCATGGTCGTTTGGCCAGATCCACATCTTGCATCGGCGAGCAACGACGCCTCTGGCTCCCGAGCCCATGCAGAAGCGGCAGCTAATCTTTTGATTTCAATGGCAATCTTCTCCCATATCAGAGGATGCTTGTCGTAGCATTAGGAAGAACCATTGGTACAAAGTTCTCAATCACTTCGAGGTTCTTCTTCAGTCGAGCCTCCAGTCCGATGTTCAAAGCTTCTTGATGTCCCAGAACATATCGACATATCTTTAGAATACCAAGGAGTTGAAGTCACCAAAAGCATTGCTAAAGCGTGTCTCGAACTCATCGGAGCCCAGAGTGTCTAGCTCAGCACCGAACTTCACTTTGAAGATCCTTTCTTCGGTGACACCACTTCTTGCCATCCCTTGTAAAGATTCCATCACCAAAGGATCAGCAGTACAGATCTCACCGTGGGAAGGCTTGATCAACCTTCTGAATAACTCCCTGTAGAGAAGAAGGAAAAGGAAATGATGTCCACAACATGGACAAATGATCGCTGCAACGCCATGGAGAGAAAAGAGAAGGCGAGCAAAGCCTAGTTTCAAAGTCAGCTCTAGCAGCTGGGGAGCCATAAAACGGCTGCGGTGCAGGATTTCTCCTTAAGGAGCTAAAGATTCAGCAAAGCCAGCTCACCAACCAACTTGATTCCCAGGGGGCAGACCACCAGCGGGCGAAAGCGTTCAAGACTGCAGAAGAAAAATAAGGGTGCTGCAAGAGGTACGCTGCACTGACTTTCTCTTTATTGATGCTTAAAAATGTCATGCAGGGTAAACCGACTCTGTATTAGCATTCAAGACCAACCTTGCATTGGCATCTCAAAAGACAAAAGACCGGCTCCGCATCAGCAACAAAGACCGGCTCCGCACCGGCACCAAAGACCGGCTCCGTGTCGGTAACAAAGACCGGCTCCGCGTCGGCAACAAAGACCGGCTCCGCGTCGGCAACAAAGACCGGCTCCGCATCGGCAACAAAGACTGGCTCCGCGTTGGCGACAAAGACCGGCTCCGCGTCGGCACCAAAGACCGACTCCGCACCGGCACCAAAGACCAGCTCCGCACCGACACCAAAGACCGGCTCTGCGCCGGCAACAAAGACCGGCTCCGCGTTGGCAACAAAGGGCTCTGCACCGGCACCAAAGACCGGCTCTGCGTCGGCAACAAAGACTGGCTCCGCGTCGGCAACAAAGACCAGCTCCGCGCCGGCAACAAAGACCGGCTCTGCACCGGCAACAAAGATCGATTCCGCGTCGGCACCAAAGACCGGCTCCGCGCCGGCACCAAAGACCGGCTCTGCTTGGCAACAAAGACCGGCTCCGCGTTGGCAAACAAAGACCGGCTCCGCATCGGCACCAAAGACCGGCTCCGCATCGGCAACAAAGACCGGCTCGGCGTTGGCAACAAAGACTGGCTCCGCACCGGCACCAAAGACCGGCTCCGCGTCAGCAACAAAGACCGGCTCCGCATCGGCAACAAAGACCGGCTCCGCGTCGGCAATAAAGACCGGCTCCGCATCGGCACAAAGACCGGCTCCGCCACGCCGGCACCAAAGACCGGCTCCGTGTAGGCAACAAAGACCAGCTCCGCGTCGGCAACAAAGACCGGCTCCGTGTCGGCAACAAAGACCAGCTCCGCGTCGGCAACAAACACCGGCTCCGCATCGGCAACAAAGACCGACTCCGCACCGGCACCAAAGATCGGCTCTGCACCGGCAACAAAGACAGCTCCGCGTCGGCAATAAAGACCGGCTCCGCATCGGCAACAAAGACCGGCTCCGCACTTGTAACAAAATACCGACACCGCATCGGCACCAAAGACCGGCTCCGCATTGGCAACAAAGATCGGCTCCGCGTCGGCAATAAAGACCGGCTCCGCATCGGCAACAAAGACCGGCTCCGCGTCGGCAACAAAGACCAGCTCCGCGTCGGCAACAAAGACCGGCTCCGTGTTGGCACCAAAGACCGGCTCCGCGTTGGCACCAAAGACCGGCTCCGCGTCGGCAACAAAGACCGGCTCCGCACCGGCAACAAAGACCGTCTCCACGTCGGCACCAAGGACCGACTCCGCGTCGGCACCAAGGCCGACTCCGTGTCGGAACCAAGGACCGACTCCGCGCCGGCACCAAGGATCGGCTCCGCGCCGGCACCAAGGACCGGCTCCGCACCAGCAAAAAGACCGGCTCCACGTTGGCAACAAAGACCGGCTCCGCGTCGGCAACAAAGACCGGCTCCGCACCGGCACCAAAGACCGGCTCTGCGTCGGCAACAAAGACCGGCTCCGCGTCGGCAACAAAGACCGGCTCCGCACCGGCAATAAAGACCGGCTCCGCGTCGCAACAAAGACCGGCTCCGCGTTGGCAACAAAGACCGGCTCCGCATCGGCACCAAAGACCGGCTCCGCACCGGAACCAAAGACCGACTCCGCGCGGCACCAAAGACCGGCTCCGCGTCGGCACCAAAGACCGGCTCTGTGTCGGCACCAAAGACCAACTCCGCGTCGGCACAAAGACCGGCTCCGCGTCGGCAACAAAGACTTGCTCCGCACCGCAACAAAGACCGGCTCCACGTTGGCAACAAAGACCGGCTCCCCGTCGGCAACAAAGATCAGCTCTGCACCGGCAACTAAAGACCGGCTCTGCGTCGGCAACTAAAGACCGGCTCCGCATCGGCAACAAAGACCGACTCCTTGTCGGCATCAAAGACCGGCTCCGCGTCGGCAACAAAGACCGGCTCCGCGTCGGCACTAGAGACCGACTCCGCGTCGGCACCAAAGACCGGCTCCGCGTTGGCACCAAATACCCGCGAAGGCAAACAGCTGCGAAAAAGCTAAGTATACTACACTGAGAAAAAAGTTCTTTTTCATTAATGTCTGGATGCGTTACAGGAAACCGCCAAGATCGGTTCTGCACCGGTGCTAAGACTGGCTCCGCGTCGGCAATTCAAGCCCGGCTCAGCGTCGGTACCTCAAAGCCCAGCTCCGCGTCGGCACAGCCAAGCCCGGCTCCGCGTCGGCACAAAAAGATAGGCTCCGCGTCGGCACTAAAGACCGGCACCCAGCATCGGCACTAAAGACCGGCTCCACGTTGGCATGAAAGATCGGTTCTGCACCGGCAACTAAAGAGACGCATTGGCCTTACCACAATGATGACACTCACCTTTTGTGACTCATTGCTCGAAGAAAATCCTCTATAATCTCAACAGCCTGAATAGGCAAAGTGATGGCACAAAAATAAGCCACCCATAGGATATTAACACCCCTTTCGCGGGTGATTATGCGCTCACCCATCTCAGGGCGGGGGGCATCTGATACGGCTGGCCGATTTCTCTGGGTGATATTATTTTTTGCACGATTTCCAAAAATAATGTGACAGTTGAACCCAGAGCCAACCTCCAGCACCGGCCCCTAGCGTCGGCCTTCAGCGACGGCCTTTGGCTACGGCCTCCAGCGCCGGACCCCAGTGTCGGCCTTTGGCTCCGGCCTCCAGCGCTGGCCCCCAACGTAGGCCTTTGGCTCCGGCCTCCAGCGTTGGCCTTCAGCGACGGCCTTTGGCTACGGCCTCCAGCGCCGGCCCCCAGCGTCGGCTTTTGGCTCCGGCCTCCAGCGTCGGCCTTCAGCGACGACCTTTGGCTCCGGCCTCCAGCATCGGCCTTCAGCGATGGCCTTTGGCTATGGCCTCCAGCGCCGGCCCCCAGCGTTGGCCTTTGGCTCCGGCCTCCAGCGTCGGCCTTCAGCGACGGCCTTTGGCTACGGCCTCCAGCGCCGGCCCCCAGCGTCGGCCTTTGGCTCCGGCCTCCAGCGTTGGCCTTCAGCGATGGCCTTTGGCTACGGCCTCCAGCGTCGGCCCCCAGCGTCGGCCTTTGGCTCCGGCCTCCAGCGCCAGCCCCCAGTGCTGGCCTTTGGTGCCGGCACCTCGAAGACCGGCACCTCCAAGTTGCCAAGCTTCCTCGCCGTTAAAAGTGCCATACAAGTGAACAGATCCTTGTACGTGAACAGTGCCATACAAGTGAACAGAGCCTTGTACGTGAACAGTGCCATGCAAGCCATCCAAAGGACATGAGCAGGGTCACGCAAGGAATTCCACGTGACTTTTCCAAGATCATGAACGATCACCGAATATGATGAACCGGCAACTTTTATGGTCGCGGATGGTTTCCAAAAGGCCAAGAGGCGTACTTATGACACGTTATTACGTGGTTGTTACCAGCAAAGGGTAAGAAGGACCCCCGAACAGGTATATAAAGACCCCAATCCTCAGCGTAGAGGGGGGGGAGAAAACTCAATCTCTACTCTTTCATTAAAAAACTCCTATTCTCCAGATCGCTGACTTGAGCATCGGAGGGTCCCCGCCGGAACCACCAGTCCGGGATTTCTCTAGCAGGTTCCCGGCTGAAGGAGGCGGTCCTCGTCATTCCTGTCACTTGGCGCTCATCAAAAGTGACCCTTCTACATCCTCGAGACGGAGACCCCTCTACATCCTCGAAGGCCTGCAGAGATCTCAGCTCGCCCGGTGCTCATCAACCGTGATTTGGCAGCAACAATAAATATTAAAAGTATCATTGGCATCAAAATAAAATTTACTGTAAACTAATGAATATTTGTCTCATGGTTGCTGAATAAAACCAAGAAGTCATATGCACAAATATGAATATCAATGCATATAACCAAAAAATTTTCTCAACGATTCAACATGAATAGGGCTCTGATACCAATTGTTAAAAATTAGATCCGAACCTTTTGGTAAAGACCACCATCATGAAGCCTAAGAAACATTCATGTTTAACCATCAAAAATCCATAATCGATAAACGAAAGTGTACCTGAACTCATATTACTTGATTGCTCTCCAGAGCCCTGCGGTTGGCCTTCCAGATCAACACGTACTTCCAGAGAGCCCCTTAGAATTTTCTCTAGACTATTCTTTCTGATGATGAAATTCAGAGAAGAAGGTCGTACGTGAGATACAGGGACCATAACCACTATATATAGATAATTTCATCATTATCTTTTGGTATTTCTATTTTAGCCCATCATAAAAATAGAAATAACCCCTTAGGTCTCTACACATTAAAGGGTCGCACCTAATCAGATACATTAAAGCCCAAATCACTGAAACCTCATCTAATCATTTTAATTGAGTTTAACCTTATTTGACAGTCCATAACACATAATTATTTCACATATAAGTCCAATGTTGGATTAAAAAATCCAACATAATCCCCTCAAAAAGTAAGGAAGAATTCAAGAAAAGATACACTTGTCATTGGCATGTCATTTTTGTTCTATATCAAGTGATCTTCTAGTGACTCTAGCGGAAGAGCCGCAACGCTGTTTTCTATCTTCTTCAGAAGAAGGTGAACCAAAAAAAAAAAAAAACGTTAAGTTGAGAAAATATGAGAAAGAGGAAGTGGAACGTGTCGTCTAATTATATCTTCCGTGGGAATATGGAAGGACCAGTTGGCGGTCTTTTTGTTTGTTGTGCTTTGTTAAAAATATTTGTTCTTATTCTTTAGACCACCAGAGATTAGGAGATCTACCGTAGCTTCGGATCTGTGGTGTTTTTCTAAATTTAGAAAACGAGGTTGGTTTCTACTTGCGGCGGTTGCTTGCTGGCAAGTGTGGTTGGAAAGGACCTGATGGGTCTTGAGGGGAGCTATGCTGAGAGACATGGATATCATTAAAAGGTAAAAAGAATGCATAACTCATAGGGATCCTCGCTGGATCAGGGGAGCAGAAGGCTAGAATAGAGTTCTTCAGGAGAATTAGAGTTTTCTAACGTGTGAACCCATTGTTGTCATCGTTCTTTTGTTGTATCGCTTTAGGCTCTATTTGGAATGGCAGTTTGGGTCAGCTGTTACCAAATAACTGTCTCACACAACTGATAAGAAATAGATGCTATTGACTCCCCTAACTAGTTGTTCCAAAGAGGGCTTTATTCTCCATTTCCTCCTCCACATTTCTTTGAATCTTTGTTACTTCTTGACCTGCAATAAATTTTTTAGGCCCGTTTGTACTTATTTTTCTCACATTAAAATAAAAGGAGAGCAAGAAAAGAAAACATTATTTCTCTTTTCATCAAAAGCAGGACCTGTCCAAGGTAACGTGATTTAATCATGGAATACAATCCTACATCAAAACTTTTTTTCTCTTGCATGCCCAATGTAATAGTTGTTGATCATGCATCCCCATTATGTCCATTGACCTTAACTCTTACATTAGAGGGAAGATAGAAAGCAATTTGAAGATGAAGGAGGTTAATGGTAGAGATATGAAAGAACAGTCATGAAGGAATGCTGACAAGGTTCTTGTAGAAGTCATTGAGAAGAAGATAATAGCTGGACTCTGTTTGAAATTAGAAAGTAAATACATAACGAAATCTCTCATAAATCTATCGTACTTGAAGCATAGACTTGATCACCTACGGATGATATGCTTGCAAAAGATTATATAAATGAGTTCAACAATGAAATTCTTAACTTTAGGAATATTAAAATCAAGATAGAAGATGAAAACTAAACCTTGACTATTTTGTACTTAATACCATCCTCATATGAGAATTTTGTCAATACATTATTGTATGGGAGAGAGAAATTCTTGGTAAATAATGTAAAAGGTGCCTTGCAATCTAAGAAGCTAAATAGAAGGGTATCCGAAGCCTATAGGGAGAACCAAGAAGAAGATTTTATTACAAGATACAAGAGGTAGGATCAAGGAGAAAGGTTCAAACAGTGGAGATAAGTCAAGATTCAAGTCGAGGCATTAGAAAATTTGTTGCTTCTCTTATTATAAGAAATGACACATTAAGAGGAAGTATCCAAAGAGGAAAAGAAAGGATGAGAAAAAAATATATATTTCAAGCTAGAGAACGTATAGTTGAAGAGAATACTTTAGCAAACTCCAATGATGTGGGAAGTAAGGTACTCTTAATCAGTATCAGTAACTCTGATAAGAAGTAAATCCTTGATCTGATTGTTCCTTTTATATGACTCAATAAAAGTTAATTTTTTAACTATTGATCGAAAGTAGGAAAAGTTCTACTAAGTGACAATAAAGTTACAAACATGATTCAAACAATTTTATATCAAGATGTTTGATGGTATTACGAGGCTTGACATATCCTAGTGCTAGTGAAGCATCTAATTTTCTTGAGCATACTTGATTCTTAGATTTATAAATATATGGTTAAAAATAACATGATAAAATTTTCTAAGGGTGATTTTATGATGATCAAGGGAAGGATAGTGAAAGGCTTGTGTCACTTGATCAAAAGTATTATTATTGATATTGTTGTGGTTTCTTCATTTATGGAGTTATCAAACTCAGATGTCACTCGATTATGGTATATACAATTGAGGCATATGTGTGAGAGGGAGGTAGTGAAGTTATCCAATAGAGGTCTGCTTGATGGTGTAAAGACCGATAAGCTGGACTTCTATGAGCATTATGTGAATGAAAAGTAAAGTAAGGTGAAGTTTAGCACTAGTACTCATTATTCCAAGGGGATGTTAGACTATATCTATTCAGACATTTAGGGACTTAGTATTCATGTGTCGACGGGTAGACATCGATATTTTTTTATACTTATTAATAACTACTCATGGAAGATTTGAGTATGTTTCTTGAAACATGAAGATGAAATGTTTGTCAAATTCTTGCAATGGAAAGCCATGGCGATGAAATAGAGCAAATGCTAAGGAGCCTAGATGTTGTGTATAAATAATGACTTGAAACCATGCAGCATGAATTTGATGATTATATAGAATGAAAGTATAGTGAAGTATCGCACTATACAAATGACATATCTGCATAATAGAGTTATAAAATTGATAAATAAAACACTCTCGAAGAGAGCTTGTTGTATGCTCTGCAATGTTAGACTTCAAAATTTATTTTTGGCTGTGTTAGTAAATAAAGCAAACTTCTTGTTGAATCAATTATCATTGACCACCATCAACTTGAAGATTCTCAAGGGGTATGGTCTGGTCAACCTATTAATTATTTTGATTTGAAGATATTTGGTTACCCTATATACGTTAATGTTAATGATGACAAACGAGAAGAAAGGGCAAGAAAGTGCATATTCCTCGATTATGGCACTAGAGTATAGGTTACATATTATGATATGTAGAGGATCCAAGGTCATCCAAGCTTATGATTAGTAAAGATATCATCTTTAGTAGTCTGCTATAGTAAACTAGAAGAGAGAAACTATTGAAAATTAAGCAAAAGACTATAGTATTATTAAGAAAGTGAAGCTTAAGGTAGAAGCTTTAAAAAGAGAGACACGAGACTTTTCAGCTCAGTTTAAAGTAAAGGTGCAATTTGAGAAAACTATACAAAGTATATAATAAACTATACAAAATAAAGATAGTCTCTACAACAACTCTATTGCATAGTAGCTGATCATGAGAGAAGGCAAATTAGGATACTTATGGGTGCATAAATATAGTTGTTTCTAAACTTTACGACTTAAAGTATGGAGTGATCCCTCAAGTATAAGGAAACAATGAAGAATAAGGAGTATGTTAAAAGAATAGTGGTTATAAATAAGGAAATAGATTCTCTTATCAAGAAACAAATTTAGAAGCTTATGAGATTGCCTAAGGAGAAGAGCCAATTCTAGGAGTTAATTGTTATGTGCCGTTTTCTTCTTTCTTTTTTGTTTATTCTTTTCCCTTGCTGATCTTTTTTTTCCCCTGCTGCATGACAAATGGTATTAAAGCTTCTCCTACGTACAACACTCCTTGCTCTCTCTATCATTATCATTTATCATGGAAACAAATTGTGGTTAAGAAGAAGAATGTTGAAAATTTGTTGGCTGGAATCTCTTCCTCGCATATTTGTTCAAAGCAAAAATTATTGCTCAAAGATTTGATCAATATAGGATCTGGAGTGCGCCTATTTTGGAGGCACAGATGAGACGCGGGATTATTTGCGACCCTCGGAAGTTAATAGTCAATTCATAGACGTGAACAACAACAATTCTTTGTGGAAGTTAGGAATTCCTTCTTTCGCAGGTATTGACTGGATTTGTCCTTTGCTGTGCACACTGCAATTATTGCAATTGCTGCAACGTGTGCCCGGTAACAGACGCAAGGGACCTTTCACAAGTCAAGTCTTCCACGTACACGGAGATATCGAGTCCAGCATTTTGTGGAAGTTCGTACCCTTAGAAGTATATTGATAGTTCATGGACGTGAACAGCAGCAATTATTTGTGGAAACTAGGAATTCCTTTTATTTCAGGTACTGGCTCGATTTGTCCATTACTGAATGTACAATTAATTCAAGCGGTGCAAATTGAGACGAATGCGCGCTGTTCATGCTCTGAGACTGAACGTCGTAAAGAAACCCCGTGAGCTGATGTAGCCCTTTTCGGAATAAGCGATCTGCAAGAAGTTCTGGCACTAGAGAAAACTTTGGTGAAGACCTTTCAACGGTTAAATTGTAATGGATTCAAGGGCCCACGGGCCCATTTCGTTACAAGAAAGCAAGACGGACAAGGTCCACACCTTTCAACACTTGGGCACAGCTCACACTGCCTAAAAAGGGATCCAATTGGTCCAATTGGTGCCTTGTCCTTCTTGCTTAACCGGTTATAAACCACTTAACCAACTCCCAATTATCCGATGTGGGACAATTAGGAGGGGCATCACATAAATCAATAACCAAGATCATAGCAGAGAGGAAGGTTGAAGAAACCCCTCAGCGAAAAAAAAGACCCCGTGGGTTGGAGTCCTTTCTAGGGTTAAGAAGTGTGTAAATGAATGTGAGAATGAGCATGTGGATGCTCATGTTCACGTACCTTGATTTTGAGTTCTCTTCCCTTTTTATAGACCCTTGACATCCGTTTGGGGATTAGCCACGTGGAGTTCCGCGAAAAAGAATATCTGCTAGGCACGTGGTAATTATGTGAGTAGGGGTTGGTCGGTGGGCCTAGTCCCATCGAACACATGGGCCTGGTGGTTGGTGGGCTTGGTCTCATCAATTACGTGGGTCAAGCGGTAGATGGGCCTGGCCGTATCAGACTATGCAGGTCAGGCGGTAGGTGGGCCTGACAAAGGTTAGGCGGTAGATGGGCCTGACAGAGGCCGCTGAAGGCCGATTCGAAGAGGTCAAGGCCGTTGGGGCCGACCTGAAAGAGTCGTGGCCGCCAGGGCCGACTTAGAGAAGTCGGGGCCGCTGGGGCCGACTTGGAGAGGTCGGGACCGTTGGAGCCGACTTGGAAGAGTCAGGGCCGCTGAGGGCCAACCTGGAGGAGTCAGAGCCGCTGGGGCTGACTTGGAGGAGCGTGGCTGTCAGCTTTCGTTCACGCCGTTGGTCAACTACGCCGTTAATGTCCATGTGGCACTATCTGCCACATCAGATGCCCCCTGGTCCTGAGCGCGAGGGGCCACACATCCGTTGACCCTTTGATGAAAGGAGCGCGAAACTTGGAAATAATTGTTGGCTTTCACACGCCTTTAATCGCCAGAAGTGCAGTGCACTCTCCCGAGGCGATGTCGCTTTGAAAATCTTTCGTAATCAAGTGAAAAGGTGGAGGATGACATCAGCATCGGATGCACCGAGAGAGAGAGAGTACCTCTCGAAGGATAAAAAAAGGTGGGTGCCATCATTACTTTACTATTCCCATGTCTTATCATTGGCCGGAGATCTCGCTTTTTGGGCTAAAGTGAGGCGTCGCACTCCGCGCACTGACGGGATCGTCGATAGCTGGACGTTTCGCGCAATAGGAGCAGACCACGTGGTAAGGCCTCGGTCGGGGCAATTCAAAAACCGATATAAAAACCACCCCTCGCGCCCGAGAGAGACCTTTATGCCACCATTGTCTTCTTCGTCTTCCTCCTTCTGAGCCCTGAGTCCTCGAAGCCTAAAACTTCCAGTCTTCGTCTTCTCTCTTGACACCAGGTTAGTTTCTCGTTTTGCCTTTCTTTCTTGCCCCCATGGACCATCGCGCCATTAGGGAGGGTAAGAGGCCCATGGAGAGTTCTTCCTAACCCTCTGATGATGAGGATGGTGTCCCTCTGGTCCACCGTATGCCCCGACCAGTCGGGGGAATCACTATCCACGACTGCCCGACGGTAGGTGCTCAACCGTCCTCTCGAGTGTCCCTGGCTAGGGTAGATCCTCCGTCCTCAGCTTGCCTGGCCTCTCCTCTGTCAGCCAGCTCCGATTTGGCAGGGCCGGGGGGTGGCTTCCACCATAACTCCCGAGGAAATAGAAAGCCTTAGAAGTAGGTATAGGGTTCCCAGCTTCATCCGACTGTCCATACCCTGACCCGAAGACAGGGTGACCTTCTATCGACCTGGTCGGATAGCTCTATACGATGACTTCTTTAGGTGCGGGCTACACCTTCCCTTTCATCCCTTTTTCTTGAACTTGCTGGATAGGTATAGGTTAGTTCCTGCATAGTTGACTCTGAACTCGATTTGGATCATCTGTGCGTTCGTCGTCCTCAGTTTCTTCCAGGGCTCAAAGGCCATACTCTCCTTATTCCGGGCTTTTTACAAGCTCTGCCACCACAGCGAGGATGCGTGGTGGGTTTTTACCTCTAGGCTAGGTCGGGCCCTACCTCTTCGTCTCCCCTCTAAAGTCAAGGGATCGAAATTCCACTTTTTGTTTGCCCATGTGGAAGGAGTGAGGGCGGACTAGAGAGACCCCGATGTCGGCCGCAACAAAAATTCTGCCATGGACAAGAGGGATCGAGAGCTCTACGACCGCCTGACGTCCTTCGAGATCCCCTCCTACAAAGAATTACTGGCCGAGGAGAATCTCTATGAGGCTGAGTTGGCTCCGACGGTTGGTGAGCGTGAGACCCGTCCTTCTTGTCCCCGGTCTGATCTTTTCCTTGACTAATTGCTGATTCTTTGTGCAGCGATGAAGGTGCCCGCCGAGAAGCTGAAGGCGGCCTTACACATGAGAAGGCAGGAGGCCGACGAGGAGGTGAGGCCGGAGAAAAGGGCACGACACAAGGCCCAAGTCGAGCCGGCCAGGGCCTCAGAGACTCCTGTGGAAGCGTCCTCAGCAACAGCGGCGGCACCCATGGAGGAGCCGAGGGAGAGGATCCCAGACGAGGTGCCAGCTGGCAAGGCGGCTCCCGAGCTAGCAGGGGTGGGAGCGGAGGAGGGGGGCCAGCCAGCCCACCTGCTGATGCCGACGAGGGAGCCTCGGCCGCCGATGGGCCGACAGTCACGGAGCCGGATCTCGAGGACGAGACTCCCGCCGCCGCGTGCCTGCCAAGGCGGGGGAGGCAAGAACCGAAGGTGGATCTCCGGCCCCTCCTGAGCTGAAGGTAGAAGAGGCTTCCCGGATGGCCAAAGAGGGGGAGGCGACGACCACGGCGGGAGATGATGAGGCAGGGCCAGCAGGAGAGGGCGGAGCCGAGTCGGAAGAGTCGCTGTCGCCAACCACACGATCCAGCGAGCGATCGGGAAAGTGCCAGCTGGCCGCGGAGATTGTAGGAGAGGCGAAGCGCCTGCTGGGGAGATTGCAGCTGCCGTAATTCTGTGCGCAGCTGTGCCAGGAGACCGTCGCCAGGCTCCTTGACACGGCTTACGTGTCGGTGCTCTAGGTAACCTTTTTTATGCTTCTCTTTATGCTCACTTGATGTGATGCATAGCTGAAAGGTCGATTCACGCAGGTGGCTAACGGAGTCCTTGCCTTTCAAGACTCGATGATCTGAACGTGCGACTCGGCCGCATGCTCCCAAGAGAGAGTGGAGAAGTTCCGAGGTCGATGCTGTGAGTTGACCGAGAAGTTTACCCAAAAGCTGGAAGAGACCAAGGTCCGGGAGAACAACTTGGCCGGCAAGCTCCTCACATCACAAATCGACCGGGACAAGTGGGAGGCCCGGTTCAAGGAGGCAGAGAGCAAGGCGGCAGTCGAGCATAACCATCCTTCACGGCCGAGGCCAAGTTGGCTATAGTTTCGGCCAGGTTGGAGTTGGCTGAGGAGAGGATGGAGGAGTTGATCCGCTAGCTTAAGGACACTGAGGACTGGGCCGATGCGGCGGCAGTCGAGACTTGGGCTGCCGTGGGGAGGGATGCCACGGTAGAGATGGCGGCATGCAAGGCAGAATAGAGGTGGGCCGAAGCTGTGGCCCAAGTCTGGGATGCCAGGGCTGGGGCTGAAGAGGCCGAAAGCCAGGCCTGGAGAGCCAAGGTACGAGCTCGGGAAGCTGAGGCTCGTGTTCAAAGCACCATCGCGGAGTTCCGAGGGTCGCCGGAGTTTAAGCAGGAGGTGACCGAGGCCAGCATCGACGCTTATGCCCAAGGCTTCAACCATGGCAAGGCAAAGGTAGTCGAGGTCTTTGGAATCAACAACCCCAATCTCAAAGCCATCAAGCCTGGGGACCTGGACGATGGAGAGTCGGACGGGTATGGGGCCGGCGGAGAGTCGGGGCCGGCGAGTCATAGTTTAGGAACTCCTTGTATCTTTTTCCTTTTCTTTTTGTAACCGACTTCGAGTCAAATTTTTTAACCGCTGAGGATATCAATAAAAAAGGAAAATATTTTGCTCAAAAAGTCTTTCCTTGTTCTTTGCAATTGCTCCACGTGTATGTAATGTCGCTGTAGTTCCAGAGACTTAGGCTTGGTAGTGAGCAGTCGCTGCTTTCCTTGCAGTCCGACTTGGGCCCTCAAGGGCTTGTGTTGCCAACCCAGTCCTTCATACTTCAGGTACCCGATCGAGCAAACATAGGATGTTAGTGCCAACCGATGGAGACTTGAACGCATTTAGGAGGCCTTTTAAAACTGCCTCGGGGGTTTGCGTGCTGGCCCAAGAGATGACTCGATCGGGTATGGAGCTGTTAGGGATTTGAACTGACTCGGGAGCATCTCCTAGCCGGACTGAGTGGTATCCCATTAGCCACGATGTCGATGACTCCTTTAAAACTGCCTCGGAGTTTTGTGTGCCGGCCCGAGGGCGACTCGATCGGGTATGAAGCTGTTAGGGACTTGAACCACCTCGGGGCATCTCCTAGTCGGACCAAGTGGTGTCCCATTAGCCACGATGCCGACGAGCTCCTTTAGAACCACCTCGGAGGTTTGTGTGCCGGCCGAGGGATGACTCGATTGGTTACGGAGCTGTTAGGGACTTGAATCGACTCGGGGGCATCTCCTAGCTAGACCGAGTGGTGTCCCGTTAGCCGCAATACCAACGAGCTCCTTTAGAACCACCTCAAGAGTTTGTGTGCCAGCCCGAGGGTGACTCGATCGGGTACGGAGCTGTTAGGGACTTGAACCAACTCGAGGCATCTCCTAGCCAGACCGAGTGTGTCCTGTTAGCTACGATGTCGACGAGCTCCTTTAGAACCACCTCGGGGCTTTGTGTGCTAGCCCGAGGGGTGACTCGATCGGGTATGGAGCTGTTAGGGACTTGAATCGATTCGGGGGCAAATCCTAGCCGACCGAGTGGTGTTCTTTGCAGCGATGCCAACGAGCTCCTTTAGAACCGCCTTGGGGGTTTGTGTGCCAGCCCAGGGACAACTCGATCGGATACAAAGCTATTAGGGACTTGAACCGACTCAGGAGCATCTCCTAGCTGGACCGAGTGCTATCCGTTAGCCGCGATGCTGAGGAGCTCCTTTAGAACCGCCTTGGGGGTTTATGTGCTGACCCAAAGGGCGACTCGATCGGGTACGGAGCTATTAGGGACTTGAACTGACTTGGAGGTGTCTCCTAGCTGGACCGAGTGGTGTCCCATTAGCCGCGATGCCGATGAGCTCCTTTAGAACCACCTCGGGGGTTTGTGTGCCAGCTGAGGGATGACTCGATCGGCACGGAGCTGTTAGGGACTTGAACTGACTCAAAGGCATCTCCTAGCTGGATTGAGTGGTGTCCTGTTAGCCGCGATGCTGACGACTCCTTTAGAACTGCCTTGGGGGTTTGTGTGCCGGCCTGAGGGATGACTCGATCAGGTACGGAGCTGTTAGGGACATGAACCAACTCGGGGGCATCTCTTAGCTGGACCGAGTGATGTTCCGTTAGTCGCGATGCCGACGAGCTTCTTTAGAAAATAAGTCCTCATATTCGGAGGTGAGCCAGATATAGTGTTGAGGAAATTCTTCATTGACAATTATGGAGGGGATACATTATTGATAGTATTGGCGAAGGTTATCTGTGTTCCAAGTATGTGGGATGAGTCACCCGCTGAGCTCTTCGATTCGGTATGCCCCCCGGTGAAGCGCCTCGGTAACGCGATAGGGACCTTCCCAGTTAGGAGATAGCTTGCCCCCCTCCGTTGGTTTGGATACCTCAGCCCTCCTGAGGACTAGATCTTCGGGACGAAATTTTTAGGATGTACCCGAGCATTATAGTACCTAGCCGCTCGTTGGTGAAAGGTTGCCATCAGGAGCCGCGCTCGATCGCATGCTTTATCGATGAAATCGAGGTTGGCTCTCAGCCGTATGGGGTTATCTTCTTCGTTGTAGGACTCCACCAGGGGACTTGGCAAGCCGATCTCGACGGGGATTACCGCCTCGGATCCAAAGACGAGACTAAAAGGGGTCTCGCCCGTCGAAGCCCTCGGAGTTTATGGTATGCCCACAGCACGCTGGGAAGCTCTTCCACCCATCTACCCTTGGATCCATCCAGCCGAGTTCTGAGTCCCCGAAGGATGGTGCGATTCATAATTTCGGCCTCTCCGTTAGTTTGCGGGTGGCCGACGGAGGTAAACCGGTGGCAGATGTTTAACTCAGCAGAGAAAGTCTTGAATGTGGCATTGTCGAACTGCTGGCCATTATCGGTGACGATGGTGTGAGGCAAGCCAAAATGACATATTATAGATTTCCAGAAGAAGGCTTTAACCTTGCTCTCGGTGATCTTGGCTAGTGCTTCGACTTCGACCCACTTGGTGAAGTAGTCAATGGCGACGAGCAAGAACCTCCACTGGCCTGAAGCCGGGGGGGAACGGTCCAAGGATGTCCATCCCCCACTGGCGAAGGGCCATGGGGCTGAGAGCGGACTTAGTGAGGCAGATGGCTGATGCTGAATATGTGCATGTCGCTGGCAACCGTCGCATTTTTTGAACCAGCTTGGCAGTGTCCTCCCTCATGGTAAGCCAATAGTAGCCTTGACGAAAGGCCTTTTGGGCCAGCAATCTGCCCCCCAAGTGATCTCCACAAATGCCTTCATGGATTTCTTTGAGGATGTAGTCGGCGTGTGCAGGTCCAATGGATTTGAGAAGGGGGTAGGAGAATGACCTCCTGTGCAGATGTCCATCTAGAAGAGTGAACTTGGAGGCTCTCCATTTGAGCAGCCTGGCTTTCTTATGGTTAGTTAGGAGGGTGCCGTCCGTGAGGTAACGGATGTAGGTGTCCATCCAAGTCGGCTCCTGGGCAAGCGGGAGAACCTCCTCTTTGTCCTCGATGCTGGGCCTCTCCAAATGCTCAATGTAGGCATTCCCTATGACACCGCCGATCGAAGTGGCCAGGCGGAAAGAGTATCGGCCTTGGCGTTCTTGCTCCGAGGGATGTAATTGATGTTGAAGTAGGCCAACGAATAGGTTAGGAGTTGGACCTTGTCCAGGTATCGAGCCATGGTGGGGTCCCGTGTCTTGTACTCTCCATTGATTTGTCCGGAGACAAGTTGGAAATCGGTGAAAGCTCTGAGGCAGTTTACCCCAAGCTCCTAGGAAAGTCTCACTCCAGCCAGTAGGGCTTCGTACTTGGCCTGATTGTCCATAGCTTTGAAGAGGAGTCGGAGAGCATACTCCACTTTCTCACCCTCTGGACCCGCAAGGATAAGGCTGGCACAACTTTCCTAAGAGTTTGAGGCATCGTCCACATGGAGGATCCAGAAGTCCCCCATGTTGTTGAGATCATCATTTGGCTACATCATGGGAGATTCCCTTGTTTGCTCCTCTATCCAGGTGCACTCAGCCAAGAAGTCTGCTAGGACGTGAGACTTTAGAGCCACCTTGCCTAAAATAAGAGGTCGAACTCCCCAGCTTGATTATCCATTTGGCAAGTTGGCCCGAGGTATCAGGACGAGCCAGTATGGCCTTGAGGGGTTGGTCCATGAGCACTACAATGGGGTGAGCCTGAAAGTATGGTCGGAGACGCTGGGCGAAAATGATCAGGGCAAAGACAACATTCTCTGTCTTGGAGTATCTAACCTCAGCGTCGTGGAGCACCTTGCTCACATAGTAGATAAGCTTCTGGGTTCCGTCACGTCGAGGCACACTAGGACGGAACTGACAGCCTTCGAGAAGGCAGCAAGGTAAATGAAGAGATTCTCTTCGTCCTTTGGCTTCGACAGAAGTGGCAGGGAAGATAAAAATGCCTCCAATCCCTTAAAAGCTTTCTGGCAGTCTTTCGTCCATTCGAACCCATTCACCTTGCATAGGGCCTTGAAGAAAGGTAGGTACCTTTCAGCTGACTTGGAGAGGAACCGACTTAGGGCCACCACCCTTCCAGTAAGCCGCTGCACCTCCTTATTGGTCTGCGGTCTCATATCGAGGATGGTGCTGATCTTCTCTGGGTTAGCCTCAATCCCTCCCTGAGTCACCATAAAGCCCAAGAATTTTTCCGCCGTGACCCCGAAGGCACACTTCTTCGGGTTTAGCTTGACTTGGTAGCGGTGAAGGTTGTTGAAGGTCTCCTCTAAGTTGGAAACATGGTTGGAAGTATGTATGCTCTTTATCAGCATGTCATCCACATAGACCTCCATATTTGGCCCAGCTGATCTTGGAAGACTTTGTTCATCAACCTCTGATAAGTAGCTCCCATATTCTTGAGGCCAAAAGGCATTACCTTATAGCAGTAAATGCCCTTCTCGGTCACAAAGGAGGTGTTCTCCTTGTCGTCTGGGTCCATCTTTATCTGATTGTACCCAGAGAAGGCATCCATGAAGCTGAGAAGCTCATGGCTGGATGTTGAGTCCACTAGCTGATCAATCCGGGCAATGAAAAACTGTCCTTCGGGCATGCCTTATTGAGGTCGGTAAAGTTGATGCAGATCCTTCAGCTCCCATTCTCCTTTCGGACCATGACTACATTGGCCAACCAGTTTGGGTATTGCACTTTCCGAATGTGGCCGGCAGCAAGCAGCTTGTTAACCTCCTCGTCAATGGCTCTCTACCGGGAGCAAAACTCCTCTTCTTTGGTGGATCAGATGGTACTTCGGGTCGATGTTGAGCTTGTGGGTGATCACCTCCGATGGAATGCCTGGCATGTCGGAAGTCGATCAGGCAAAGATATCCAAGTTGGCCAACAGAAAGTCAAGAGGCGATCACAGTCTTTTGAAGGGAGAAATCCACCGACTCGCACCGTCCTCGCTGGATCATCCCCCAGTGGAAAGGTTAGTAGCCGCTCAGCCGACTCTCCTCCCTTGCTGGATTCTCTGGGGTTTGGCACCTCTGAATTAAGTCAGCTCGACCTCTTGAGGACTTGAAGCTGCGTGATAGCAGGGTAGGACCGGGCTGGTCTCTCCTCGCATTTCGTCGAGTCCATTGCTGGTGGGGAACTATACGAGCAGTCACTTGGTGGAGAAAACCGTATCAAGAAGGTTGAGGCCAAGTCGGCTAAGGATGGCATTGTTTGCCAAAGGTACCCGGACGATCAGGAACCTCATCATAACTGTGCTCTAACACGGCGGTGTTCCGACCGTCATCGGTAAGGAGATTTCGCCTTCTACCCTCACTAAATCTCCCATGAACCCGACTAGGGGAGCCGTTACTGGCTGAAGAGAATCAAAGGACAAATTCACCTAACAAATGCATCGTAGGTAATGATGTCGGCTGAACTACCACTATCAACCAGGATCCTTTTTATAGGGTGTTTGGCAATCATCATCGAAACAACAACGCCTTCATTATTTACATTATCGGCCCTGACTAGCTCCCCTCTAGAGATTACATCATCTAAGTCCCCACCTCCTCTAGGCCGCTTTGATGAAGAGGATGCCCCCAGGACACCATTCCCACCATCCTTTCCGTCGGGGCATTGTCAACAAAGGCCTGAGCAGGTGGAAGCCTCATAAGCGTGGGAACAGCCTGGGGTGCCTGGCGCGAGCTGCTTTCTGTAGAGTGGCAGGAAAGCTTTTGCACAGAAGGGCGTCCGTAGCCCCTTGAACTTGCATGAGAGCCTTGAAGCTTTCGAGGTGATCAAGGGGATCGATCGTACCATCGTATGGATCTAGTTGAGGGAGATGGAATCTGGTGAAGACGGGCTCGTCCAAGATTCGGCGAGTGTAGGGAGGACGGGTGTCATACTCTTTCTCTGACTGGTTGTTGACTTTTCTGGTGAGTTCCTCCAACCGCCGATGGTACTCATTCAGATGCTCCTGCGCCTCGTGGTTGATAGTTGACATCCTCTTAACCAGCCCAGAAGATGAGGAAGAAGAGGAAGAGCGTGGGAGGTGGTGCCTTCGCTTTGGCTCTTCCTGGCGCCGAAGCTCTGGGGAAAATTCGCTCGGATGGTGAGCAGGGGAGCGTGATCTCTTGAGGGGCTCCTGGCGGTGCCCTCTGGGAGAGGCACGACGGTGGCTAGCCTCCTGGTGAAGGGATCTTCCCCGCGCAAACTGCTGACTGGCCAGCGCAGCAGGCGGCGGTGCAGGTGGAACAGGTTGATGCTGGGTGGCCACGGACAACTGCTCTCGGAGTCCATGGATCATTGCTGTGAGGGTTTGAACTTGTTTGGTGAGTGCGGCCAACTGCTCAGCTTGAGTGGCCGCAGCTGGTGGCGCATGAGCAACTGAAGGGTTGGCAGCAAGGAGATTGGCCTCCTGCTGCTCCGTCGATGAGAGGTGCCCCCCAGGATAACTGGTAGAGGCATCCTGGGCCCGCGTTACCACCATTGTTGAAGAAAAGGGAGAGGAAAACTTGCAAACAAATGTTATAGAGCTCGTCTCATTTCTGCCCCACTACCTGGCGTGCCAATTTGTTGACGCTCGATCGCTGAGACTGGACATCGGAAAGAAACCCTGTGCGCTGATGTAGCCCTCTTCAGAACGAGCAATCTGCAAGAAGTCCCGATACTAGAGGAAACTCCAGTGGGGACCCTCGACGGTCAAGTCAGCAACCGAGGTCACAACATAGAGGGAGCTTAGAGAAGCCCCTCAGAGAAAGAAGACCCCATGGGTCAGAGTCCCTTCTAGGGTTAAGAAGTCTGTAAATGAATGTGAGAATGAGCGTGTGGATGCTCGTGTTCACATACCTTGATTATGAGTTCTCTTCCCTTTTTATAGGCTCTTGACATCTGTTTGGGGATTAGCCACATGGAGTTCCGCGAAAAGGAATGTCTGCTAGGAACGTGGTAATTACGTGAGTAGGGGCTGGTCGGTGGGCCCAGTCCCATCGAATACATGGGCCTGGCGTTGGTGGGCTTGGTCCCATCAATTGCGTAGGTCAGGCGGTAGGTGGGCCTGGCCATATCAGACTGCGCAGGTCAGGTGGTAGATGGGCCTAGCAATGATCAAATAGTAGGTGGGCCTGGCAGGGGCCGCTGAAGGCTGACTCGGAGAGGTTGAGGCCGTTGGGGCCGACCTGAAAGAGTCGGGGCCGCCGGGGCCAACTTGGAGAAGTCGGGGCCGCTGAGGCCTACTTGGAAGAGTCGGAGCTATCGGGGCCGACTTAGAGAGGTCGGAGTTGCTGGGGCCGACTTGAAAGAGTCGGAGCCGCTAAGGGCCGATCTGAAGGAGTCGGAGCCGCTGGAACCGACTTGAAGGAGCACGATCATTTTTCGTTCATGGTGTTG
>UESW01003950.1:1471390-1495933 GCA_900491605.1 Calamus simplicifolius
GAGGGGTTGTCGGTGACACCAAATGGTGGAAGGAGTAAAAAAGCAAAAGGAAGGGATGCTGCTTTCTTTCCTTTAGTTGGGTCCTCAGTGCTCTCCTTCTTAGGACTGCACCGGATAAAGTCCATTGCTTTAACCCTATCGACCGCTGCATTTTATTGGGTGCATCTTCTCCATCAAAAGAATAACTCAGAGAATATCTGAGCATCCGAGATGATTGGTCTAAAGGCGAGAGGACCATTCATGGTTTTGAGAGTCCACTTAATGCCTTGTAATATATAACTAATATGACATATTTTTCAAGGAATAACTTATTAGATATATAGATAAGCAAACAATTCCTCAGGATCATTGCAACACGAGTTGCACTGCATGCTTTTTCTACTACCAGCTGGGTCGAATATAAATATTGGAGAAGATCTATGTTCAAATAGCTAAAAGAAATTGAAAATTTCAGATCGTTTGGGACAAGTAATTCAAGCTGCTAAATTCTGAACAAAGCTTTCAGCATGTACCTGGAGCGATGTAGCCGTAGGAACCTGCAATGGCTGACATGCACTCGGAGGCTCCGGTGTCCCTCAGATACTTCGCTAGGCCGAAGTCTGCAACATGAGCTTCGAAGTCATCGTCCAACAAGATGTTATTAGATTTGACATCCCTGTGGAGTATGGGAGGACAGCAGTCATGGTGCAAGTAGCATAAGCCCTTCGCTGCCTCGGTAGCAATCCGAAGCCTAATTTGCCAGTTGAGATAGCCTCCTCTCTTCCCATGAAGTACTTCTCCCAAGCTTCCATTAGGCATGTACTCGTAGACGAGCAAATTGGTCTCCTTATTGGTACAGAACGCGAGCAACCGCACAATATACCGATGCCTTATCTTACCCAAAGTCTGTATCTCTGCAGAGAATCCGTTGTCATGGGAAGACCCTTTGCTTATACCCAGCAGCCGCTTCACTGCAACCTGCTCCCCATTTGGCGTGGTTCCTCTGTAGACAATTCCAGCTCCTCCTCTTCCTATAATGCAATTCTCTTTGAGGCATTCCACGATGTCTTCACTGCCAAATTCTAGCTTTTGGAATGCCGTGAGCTTCCATGACTTCGAGTTCCCTCTCATCATCGACCGGGTCTTGATGACAACTGTTGTGGCAAAAACTATGGAACATGTCAAGAGGCCTAGAGCAAAGAGGAGCTTAAATTTTCCTGGGAGCTGGGATTTGAAGCCGTGTTGATCTGATTGGAACTGCGATGTTGATGAGAAGTTGCATGGATTTGAAACCGATCCACAGAGCTGAGGGTTGGCAAGAAAAGACGAGGCGTTGAAGTAAGCAAACTGCCCAGTCTCCGGTATTCTACCGGAGAAATCATTATGTGAGAAGTCGGCTGAAGTTAGACTCTTCATGCTTCCAATCTCCTTCGGAATACTCTGGTTCAAGTGGTTCCATGAGACATTGAGGTAGTTCAGTATGCGAATTTGAGAGACTCGAGCTGGGACCCGTCCGTGAGCTGGTTTTGGCTCAAATCCAAGAATGTCAGCAAGAGGCAATCACCTATCTCTGGGGGAATTCCACCAGAGAAGTTGTTCCTGCTCATATCTATCTTCAGCACATGCTTCAATAGGCCCACCTGAGGTGGTATCGGCCCGGCGAACTGGTTACCACCAAGAAGAAGAATCTGCAACGCAGAGAAGTTTCCAATGGACGATGGAAGAGGCCCGAACAACCTGTTGTTTGAGAGGTTCAGCTGGCCGAGCTTAGCGGGCTTCTTCGTTGGCTCCTCTGTTACCACTCCAGTGAGATAATTATTCTGCAACTCCATCAGTGACAGCTCCGGTAGGTAGAGAAATCCCCGGGGTATCGACCCAGTCAAGTAGTTCTGACCCATTCGTACCCTTGAGAGTGTCGTGCATTCTCCGAGATCATCCGGCAAGGGACCAAAGAGGAAGTTGTTGAGAAGAATTAGTATCTCCACCTTCTACCGAAACAGAGAGCTTTCGGGACTAATCCAGTGAGCTTGTTCGTAGACAGATCGAGCTCTCGGAGCTTGCCATTCCGCCCGAGCTGAGGAGGGATCGTCCCGGTGAAATTGTTCTGCCAGAGCTTTAAGGCCTCCAAATTGGGCAGCTCAGCAATGAACTCTGGGATCTCGCCATGAAACCGGTTAATGAACATATGCAGCAAGCCCAGCTCCCGGAGCTTGGAAAACTCTCTTGGAATCTCCCCGGTGAGAGCATTGTTGGAGATGTCGAGGTATCTCAAACTGCTCAAGTTCCCCAAGTGGGGAGGAATGGTGCCAATGAGTTGATTGGCATGCAGGTAGAGAGTGTCCAGCTTCTTGAGATTGCCCAGTTGTGGTGGGATCTCGCCCTCCAAGCCGCAGCTTGAGAGGTCCAGATGGACTAGATTTGCTAAGTTCCCGAGCTCGGCCGGGATCCCGCCGTCAAACTCGTTGTAGTAACCCAAGTAGAGCTGTTTTAGACTGCTGATGTTAGCAAGCTCGGGGGGTATGAACCCACTCAGATCATTTCCGGCGAGCGAGAGATAGCTCAGCGCCTTGAAATCACCATAGCTCCCCGGGATGGCTCCTGAGAAGTAATTCCCGCCAAGGTCCAGGTGTTGAAGCTTTGGCAGCATAGAAAGGCCAAGAGGAACAGAGCCAAAGAAGTCATTATTGTAAGCATCGAAAACCTCTAGCTCCACCATTGAAGAGAAGTTCCAGGCCAAGGTACCATTAAACTGGTTGTTGGAGATGTTGAGGTGTCGAAGGCCCGTGAGCTTAGTGATGACAGGTGGGAACTCACCCGAGAGGCTGTTACCGGCGACTGAGAGGCAAGTAAGACCCTTGAGTTCAGCTATTGACGGGGAGATGAGACCAGAGATGTTCGAGTTGGAGATGTTCAGCTCGACTACTGAACGCCCGGCGACGTCGCATTGGACGCCAGCCCATGAGCAGAGGGCTCCATGGTTCGACATGTTCCAGCTCTGGAGTAAGTCGTCTGAGGTGTATAAAGACTGCTTGAGGGAAACCAAGATAGAAGCTTGCTTCCTTAGAGATAAACTCAAGGAATTGGTGGGAGAAGCAGAGGAAGGAGAGAAGAGGAAGAGGAAGAGGAAGAGGAGGAGGAGGAGAGAGGGCAGGAAGGGAGCCATGGTGAGCTTTGTGGGAGAGAACAGGAGGTGGGTTCTCCTGAAGTTTTATCTTTCCATCTGAGAGAAGTGATCAAGGAAAAGAGAAGGCAATGAAACTTCAAGGAGAGTTCAGAGAGTTGAGTGGGATTGAGATGGAAGTGGGTCTTGGCCCTCGCGTTCTCTTTCTTTCTTTCTCTTCTTTTTGAAAAAGAAAAGCTAAAGCGCTGGAGTGTATCAAAAGAGGATCCAACAGACCGTTGGCTCAGAGGGAGCTCTTGGTGAAAGCCCCTCTGCATGAATAAATTTCCTGAAACACCCTCCTCATCCAAGATTGCTGGCTAAAGTATAGCAATCAACAGAGTGGTCAGATTAGAGTTGCAGCTCCACATCATGAGAAGAGGAATCACCATACATCTACTGTGTCATGAAAGCGTTGTCACTCACAAAAAACAGTCAAAGTACCCTTTAGCGTGAGATTGATAACCATTCTATCATGTTCATAAGTTCATTTGTTTTCTAGGAGGCCTTGTGATCAACAAGGGCCCTGCTAGTTGTTGTTATCTAACCTATGTTCAGATTAGAGATAATGGAACTGAATTTTTCTGAGGTGTTCACAGATTTTAAAGTTACTTCTGGCACAGGGCAGCTGGAAGAGATTCTGGTTCTAGATGTAGGGAATTGATCGGCCATAGAGAGCCTCTGTGTTCGGTCTTTCCACAAGGCTTAATTATCAAGAAGACGGTGGGTAGTGATCAAGTTTCTTAGATAATTAATGCATGGAAGTAAGTTGTTCTTATGCGAAATCTAATGATTTAGTAGCAATGTGGGGTCCTATTTTGAACCCCTATTGTTGGGTGCTAATGATTCAGTATTGTGAGGTCAAAAGGTTGTCGATAGGAATTATATCTAGAGCTGCGGCCTTGTTAATAAAACCTATGAGAGACCTCAAGTTATTTATTCAACATTGACGTGGGGTGTCTACGTATGCAATCAATGATCCCAAGGATTATTATAGTAAAGATACAGCATGATGTAACCCGGGATCTTAACAAATTATTCCAGACCCTAATCATGGGGGACAAAGCTAAATCAAATGTCAATTCCTGATCAAATGTAGCAGGATGGTAGGTGCTAGTAACTTTGCAAGCCACAGCAAGTACTTAAATTGTCGTGGAGCATGGTTCAAGGTTTAAAGTTGGTCATGGAGAAGGAAAAATAATGCGATTACTGCCACTCCTTTGACCACCATTCACGGTCCAATATGCTGCTGATATGGTGCTTGATGATTTGTCTGACCTTGTGAATTTGCGCCGCTGAATAAAGCAGCTTAACATCAAACTTTTAAGTCCCATGTTCAACTCCATGCACTTCTAGATGAACGGAATGGAGCTGTTGTAAGTGGCCAGGTGAGAGTATTGTAACCAAAGCTACAAATCATTTCACACAACAAAAACTAACGTTGTGCTCATTGAATTCTGAAAGTTTGGAATCTTCAAACGTAGATTCTGCTTAAGGAAAGATAAAACATCTGGAGTTTTACGCAAATATCGAATGCTAATAATACAACTAACATGAATTTGTTGTAAAGTGAATGCACTCTCAGCTAGATTATAGTGTAAGACTAGAATTGATTGGTTAACACGAAGCCTAATCAACCTGTGGATATGCAGTGAGGAACATGTCATAAAGCTTGTTACTTTTTGTTACTTTTGTAGTTTGTGATTTCAACATTCTTCGATTTCTTTAGATTAATTTATCTTTCTGTCAAGTTTGACTGGATTCAAACAAAGCTTAATCCGCAACAAGCTGAAAAAAAGAAGAGGGTGGGGGGGGGGGTTTGGGATACACAGTTACAACTTTGTCCAACTATGAACCCCTGGTGCTGATCAGCAAGAGTATCTAAATAATAAGTTCATTTCTCCAAATTAATCCCTGTGGAAACTACGTCAAAGAAAACAGTAGATGATGGTGATGATGATAAGAATGATGATAGGGAGGGAATTAGTACCAGCTAGCAGAAATATAACATCACTTGGAGATTCGCTTAATTCAAAGGGAGAGATGGACAGCCCTATCCTCATCTACCTTTGCTACCTGGGACCATCTCATACTTTCACTTCATGTATGGGGTGAATCCCTGCCTTGGATTCAGGCTGCAGAGTGCAAAAAGAAAAGATGGATGTTGGTGGATAAAAGGAATGTACTCATTCCATCTCTTTAGCTCAACACATGGTTGCAAAAGAGAGTTTTCCTGCTGCCAGCCATGAAAGATTTATTAACGAAGGCTACTATTGCCTTCAAAAGTGTGAGAACACTAAAGTAACAGGTCCCCGTTCTTGCAAAAAAGCAAGTGTGGAGGCACCAAAAGGAAACAAATACCCACCATATGTGTCCATTCATGTTAAAAAGTAGATAAAATGAGAGGGTTGTGCGCTGGGAAGTAATTTGGTTTGCCAAGGACGACCAATGTAAAACCTAAAAATGAGTTATCTGGTGGCCTCCTAACAAGAGCAAAACATTATACTATTAACGCAAGCCAAACACTTCCTCACCAGAGGGGCAAAAGCTGCTTCTCTTCAAATAAGCAGAGCCACTGTTGTATCAGATGAGCAGCACCACTAATAATTTATAGCATGCAATTATAAAGAAAAAGTATAGTTTTTCATCTTGACTGAAGTGAAAGTCAACCTACTCCAAGTAGAAGTAGTCACACCAACCAATAGCTGCTTCTATAGATGAGACCTTGTTTATGGTAAAAGAAAATGAGAAGTTGGAGCATCAACCAAATCACAAAAGTCAAAAAGGAAAGAATTTTGTAGAGGAAGAGAAAGGAGACAATAGCTGCAAGAAGGCCATCCTCACCATCAGTCATTGAACCAAAATAGCCCAATCTGCACCTTTTCATTGATTTATTATACGTTAACTTTCACAAATAAATCTATTGTTAAGTCACTCTCTGAAGAGGATGCATAACAACGGTTTTACTAATATTTTATCTAAGACTAGTCAAAATATTTGGTCAGAAATACTCAAAATCAAGATGAGAGAATCATTTGCATTGCTCTTATTTTCAGTGGCCTTCTTGTCCTTGCGACCAAATCGTGCAAGGTCCACTGGTTCAGGTGTATGAGGTGGTGTGGAGCTCCTCACCAACGCCCAGTTCACCCCCTCGAAGAATGGATGCTGCTTGAGCTCCGTGGCACCTCTTCGGCATGCAATCCTTCTTTCTGGGTCCTTCACCAGGAGGCTGCGGATGAGGTCTCGTGCAGCGGAGCTCACGGCCGGCGCCTCTGGGAACACCAATGGCTGGCCTACAACGTTATAAAGCGTAGCTCGAGTTCCCGACCCCTTGAAGGGGGTCGTCCCGTGCATCAGCTCGTACAAGAAGACGCCGAAGGTCCACCAGTCAACTGCACTCCCATGGCCCTCTCCTCGGATGATCTCAGGGGCCAGGTACTCGTGAGTCCCCACGAAGGACATCGAGCGTGCGCTTGTTGGCTCCGCCATTAGCTCTGGGAGGGCCCCCTTGTCCAGGCCACCAAAGTCGAACTTGGATTTCCTGTTCTTCTTAGTGGGAAGCATGCGGGGAAAGAATGCAGCTGGTTGGACACAGCCCTGCACCGCATGCTCGCCGTCGAGCATGCTCTCGCCGACGGCCGCGTGGGACGTGGATGAGGACTTGACAAGCGTTGGGTTGACAGGGCACTGCAGCGAGAGGTCGAAGTCGGATAGCATGATATGGCCTTCTTCTCTAACGAGTACGTTCTCTGGCTTCAGGTCCCTATATATAACACCAAGCATGTGGAGGTATTCGAGTGCAAGCAGCACCTCAGAAGCATAAAATCTGTTCCAAAAATTACATAAACATGGATGAACGAATTGTTGACATGAATGAAGTTTTAAGCACTCCTACAATGTATATATGTTAGATGGATTTGTTGAATTTGAACTCTCAAGAAATTAATGTTGGTATGGCGCTCAAACAAGACTGCATATATACAAGAAAGGAAGATCATGGTGATAGAAAACAAGACAAAATGGAATTTTGTGGCTAAAGAGGGTGAGACAAGATTCTCTTCTATTTTATTTTATTTTTTTAGTGTGTGTAAAGTGTGAAACTGGATGGTTTGGGGTCTATCTTTAGAAAAAAAAAAAAAAAAAAAGAGTAGTATGATTGAGTTTGTGATCTAAAATCTATGATAAAAGTCTGTTTCTTTTTGAAAGAGGATATGAAGAAAAAAAAAAAAGGAGATGAACAAAATATGAACAAAAATTTTAATGTTGTGAACCTGGCCTAGTTTATTCTAAAGTAGATTGTTGATCTCAATAGGAACCAAACTAGGATCCACATAGACAGTTCTGACTCAAAAATGACTCCAGTGTCATTCTTAAATCAATGTCAATGAACGCAAAAATAGTGTATTCAACAAAGGAAAGGTAAAAGTTGTTGCTAGCCCAAACAGACCGCACTATCTTCATAATAATTGATCATCCACCAAGGCATGCCTTCCCAATTTTTCAGTTTATTTCCTATGAGGTATTTATCATTGCTGTTGGTTCCTGATCACCAAGTAGACTTTACAGGCTCCGAGTATTGGTAGCCAAGAACACAACCGTGAGCTTCTGGAGCTCGAATTGAGAAAGAAAGATATGGATGTTTTTCTTCTTTTCTTTGTTAAAAGGATATGTTTGAATAGTATCCTTATTCACCTTATATCTCTCCCCTTTCTTTCGGTGAGCCATCTTTCTTTTTTTCTTTTTTTTTTTTTTCTTGCGCTCGCCACGTGGTCGTTCTTGATAAGTTACCCTCGGGATTTTTTAGGAGTTTGCTCAAGGAGCTTGCTTGCTCAAGAAGCATGATCTTCATGATGGATTTTGATCTTTCCAAGAGAATGTCAGAATTCGTGGAAAGTTATCTAGCTCTGAAGTAGGTAATTAGTACCTCCTTTATATGAGTCTTTCGATGAACGGCGACTTTTTAGAGTTTGTCTTACATGAGCCATTAAAGCGTCATGATGTCGATGATTTTCGAACCTCATCCAGATATGACAGCTTGTCGTATTAGGTGCTTCTAATATGAGAGTAGCTAGAGAGCTCTAGATGTGAGACCGAAAGGGGCCACCTAAGGTCCAGGGGCTGCCTAAGGCTCAGGGGCCGCCTAGAGTCTCAGGGGCCGCCTAAGGCTCAAGGGCGCCTAAGGCCAGGGGCCGCCTAGGGCTCAGGGACCGCCTAAGGCACTAGGACTGCCTAGAGTCTCAGGGCCCACCTAAGGCTCAAGGCCGCCTAAGACCCAGGGGCCGCCTAAGGCATTGGGGCCGCCTAGGGCACTGGGGCCGCCTAGGGCCCAGGGACCGCCTAAGGCACTAGGGCCGCCTAGAGCCCAGGGGCCATCTAAGGCCTAGGGGGGCTGCCTAGGCTTGGGGCCGCCTAGGGCATTGGGGCCGCCTAGAGTCTCAGGGGCCGCCTAAAGCATTGGAGCCGCCTAAGGCTCAGGGGCCGCCTAGGGCTCAGGGGCCGCCTAGAGTCTCAGGGGCCACCTAAGGCCCAGGGGCCGCCTAGGGCACAGGGGCCGCCTAGAGTCTTAGGGGCCGCCTAGGGCACTGGGGCCGCCTAAGGCCCAGGGGCCGCCTAGGGCACTGGGGCTGCCTAGAGTCTAGGGGCCGCCTAAGGCTTAGGGCCGCCTAGGGCACTGGGGCCACCTAAAGCTCTCCCTGCCTTCCTATGATGACTACTAACCCTATCATATGCCCCCTCGCCCTTGCCCCTTGCGTTCGGGCGCATAGCACTTGCCAAGGGGGAGGGGAAAAGGTCCCAATCAATTTTTACACTCGTAAAGTTTGTCTTGGAAGAGGAAGTGTATATCCCAAGGAAGATAGTGTCTTTTCATCTGCCTTGTTTTCATTCATGCATTGTCGTGTGGCCTTGTGGCGCTCGAGGCGTTATTCAAAATATATTATAAAGAGCCCATCCTTTCAATTCTTTTGCTTTTTATTTTGATGTTTCTCGTGCGTCTCCATTTCTCCGAGTTCAGGTTAGCTTCTTCTTCCTCTTTCCTTCTTCTATGGATCCCAACCAGGATAAGAAAGGTAAAGGTCCTATGATCGAACCCTCTCGAGAAGAGATCATCCAGGCGCGCCGTCAGGCTCTCGGGGGTGTAGCCATCTGTGGGGAACAACCGGCCGCGGTCCGGGAGCCTACTGGGGTCCTGTGACCATTACCTGGACCGTCGTCCCAATCCCCTAGGGTTTCATCCTCATCCACTAGTCATGAGGTAGCATTTCAGTCGGTACTCCTAAATCCGCTGGTCCGATGGAGATCGCCTCAATCATGACCTGTCAGGACCTTAGGAATCTTAGGGCCCGGTTTGGGATTCCTGATAGTATCCGACTTTCTAGCGCCCTTCCCAAAGATAGGGTGGCCTCTACGCAATCGGGAAGGGTTGCACTATATGTGGAATTCTTCAAGTGTGGTTTACGGTTGCCTTTCCATCCTTTCTTCATGAATTTGTTAGATAGGTATTGCCTTATCCCGGTGCAGCTAACCCCTAATTCCATTCATATTATCTATTCATTTTTGGTACTCTATCATTTCCACGGAGCTTCTGCCTAGCTTTCCTTATTTAGGGCTCTGTATAGGATTCAAAACCCTAAAAAGGTTGGGTGGTGAAATTTTGTTTCTAGGCCCAAGAGAACTCTTAGGCTCAATCTCCCTTCCAAAATTAAAGGGTGGAAGTCCCAGTTCTTCTACGCGCATATAGAGGGGATGAACGCAAACTAGGGTATTCCCGATACTAGTTCTAATCAAAATTCTGCTATCAAAGAGAGGGATCAAGAACTATTTAAAGTTTTGGTGTCCACCATCGTCTCACCTAGTAAGGAATTATTGTCGGAGGATAACCTTCGAGGGATCATATTCATGCCAGTGTCGTTGCCCACGACACCCAGTGAGCCTCAAATTTTTTTTTAATCTTAATTAGCACTTTGTTCAGTCTTGTTTGTTTTTTTTGTTTTTCGCTTTGTATTTATATACATGCATGAATACGTGTTTTGGCATGCATTTTCTCTCACATATTGTATATCCTGGGTCCCCTTTTCATTTGCCCTGGGTCCTCTATTTGCAGCAATGAGGTTTTCCCAGGACTTGATAATTGTGGGCCTCCGGAAGAGGGAGGGGGATGTCCCCGATACCACAGGGGTAAGGCCCAAAAGGCCCCGCCGAAGAGAGCCGGGTCACTCGACCCAACCTTCGGCCGCCCTCCCTGAGGCTATCCTAGTGGAGGAGGATCAGGAAGGAGAGAGCCCTCATGCCGGAATACCGATTGGAGGGCCTCCCCGTGCGAGCCCACCAGCAATAATCTTTCCTCCTCCTGAAGTCGCTGGGGGGCCGTCCGGAAGTGGAGCGACAGTTGGGGCGGGGGTCGCAACGCCCCCAGATTTTATCGAAGCATCTCTGCCGGGCCCATAGTCATAGAGGGAGGTGGATGCTCCGGCCCCCTCGGGCACCTCGAGAGGTCCATCTCAATCCTCGCGGACGCCCCGCCGAGGTACGCCATATAAGAGCCGCCTGTCAAAACGGTTCTAAAGCTTGCCATCCTACCCAACTTTCAAGCTTTAATGAGGACCTTACCGTTGGAGGAGTCCTTTGACATGCTCTTTACAGTCGCGCTCCAGGTAAGGTCGAGGCTTTCCTCTCCTTTTCCTCTTCTATAGGTGCAAAATTTTTATGCTCGTTACCTGACTAATGCAGATGTCCAACGGCCTCTTCGTGATTCAAGAGGATCTAGTTAATGCCAAGTCCTGCATCGAGGGTTTGGACAAGGAGCTGTCGGAAATGAGGGCCCGGGAGTTGAAGGCATTAGATGACCTCCAGACCGCCCAGGAGGATAACCGTGCATGGCGGGAGAGGGCCGAGAAAGAGTTGCAGACCTTGGATGCCAAACTATCGGAAGTTATGGTGAGGTTATTGCCAACTGAAGAGAAATTGAGAGAGGCCTTTCTCTAGTTAGAACATACTGAAAACCGGGCCGATAATGCAGAAGCCACAGCCCGTGATGCTGCAAAAAGTTGGTCTTGGCCGAGAAGGAGGCAAAAAATGCTTTGGATAAAATGGCGGCGATGGAGATGCGGGCTCAGGAGAGGGTGGCTGTGGCCGAGACGCAAGCTCGGGAGGCCGTCGAGAAATACAAAGGTTCCCCCGACTTCGCTTTTGAGTGCCGCGAGGCTATCATAGATGCCTTCGTTCAGGGTTTTGAAAGGTGCAAGAGAGACGTCTCGGCTTTTCAAGCTAGGTGACCTCGAGCACCTTCGACCCGCAGACGATGAGGAGACCTCCGACGCCGAGGTTGAGGATGAGTTAAGGGTCGAAGACGCAGCTGACGAACTGATGATAGTTGAGGATCCCACCATCGGACCAATTAAAATAGAAGGGCCGACCGCAGGGGATGGATGCCCTGGGGACCAGTAAGGATGTGGCAAGATTTGATTTGATCGAGTTTCTTTTTCCTCTCTTTTTTCTTTTTGTCTTTAGTGAATTTCTTTGTGTAGGTTGATCAATATCGGCCTTTGAACAGCATTTTGTAGAGTATGCCCCCGTGATGGCTCAACATTTTGATGAATGAATGTCTACTTTCTTTCTTTATTTACCTAATGATTTAGTTAACCGCCTATCGATCTTCAATCATGGCACAAGAAGGGGGGCTCATCTATCCTCTCGGCCTTTTAAGGCTTACTCCGTACACCAGTGTCGGGTACAAATTCAAGGGTCGTATCGTAGGCACCTCGTCTTTGGATTTAAGAGATAGCCGGAACATGGATTCCATCATTTCAACATTTGGGTCGTGGCTGAGTAACCCTATAGGGTTGCTCGATTTTAGGAGCTTAGCTTGAGGCCGCCTAGGTTTTTGAAAACTGCCTCGGGGGTAGTCGGATACCGGCCCGGGAGTTTGACTCGAGGCCGCCTAAGATCCGGGACTTGAACCGCCTCAGGGGTAAGTAATACCAACCCGGGGTGTCCTTAGGACCGTGAGGCCGCCGAGGTCCTTTGAAAACTGCCTCGGGGGTAGTCGGGTACCGACCCGGGAGTTTGACTCGAGGCCGCCTAAGGTTCGGGACTTGAACCGTCTCAGGGGTAAGTAATACCAACCCGGGGGTCCTTAGGACCATGGAGCCGCCGAGGTCCTTTGAAAACTGCTTCGGGGGTAGTCGGATACCGATCCGGGAGTTTGACTCGAGGCCGCCTAAGGTCCGGGAATTGAACCGCCTCAGGGGTAAGTAATACCAACCCGGGGGTGTCCTTAGGACCGTGGGGCCGCCGAGGTCCTTTGAAAACTGCCTCGGAAGTAGTCGGATACCGACCCGGGAGTTTGACTCGAGGCCGCCTAAGGTCCCGGGACTTGAACCACCTCAGAGGTAAGTAATACCAACCCGGGGGTGTCCTTAGGACCGTGGGGCCGCCGAGGTCCTTTGAAAACTCTGCATACAGGAAATTTCCAAACATGTACATTCATTAATTCCTTGAATAAATACATTCATTACTGATGATATTGCCGAAGATTATCTGCATTCCAAGTCTGAGGAATCAGTCGTCTATTTAGATCTTCAAGTCGGTATGCTCCACGGTGGACTTCTGTGACCGGTAAGGCCCTTCCCAATTCGGAGCCAATTTGCCCCCTTATGTCGGTTTGGATATTTCAGCTCTTCTAAGGACCAAGTCTCCCTGGCGGAAGCTTTTCGGGCGGACATGAGCATCATAATATCTCGCCATTCGCTGACGGTAGGCTGCCATCTTAACCTGAGCTCGGTCCCTCGCTTCATCAATGAGGTCGAGGCTGGCTCTTAAGTCGAGGGGGTTGTCTGCTTCGTTATATGATTCCACTCGAGTACTCGGGAGACCGATCTCGACTGGAATGACAGCTTCAGAACCAAAGACCAAGCTGAAAGGCATCTCTTGTTTGGTGCCCTGGGAGTTGTATGATACGCCCAGAGTACGCTCGGGAGTTCTTCCACCCATCGGCCTTTAGATGTATCCAGTCGGGTCCTCAGCCCTCGTAGTATCGTACGATTCATGACCTCAGCCTCACCGTTAGATTGCGGATGGCCTACAGAGGTGAGCCGATGAGTGATACCGAGATCGGCGCAAAAAGTCTTGAAGGCAGCATTGTCGAATTATCGGCCGTTGTCAGTGACAAGAGTATGAGGTATGCCAAATCGACAAATGATGGATTTCCAGAAAAAGGCCTTAACCTTGCTTTGTAATCTTAGCGAGTGCCTCGACCTCGACCCACTTAGTAAAATAATCAATGGCGACAAGCAAAAATTTCCGCTGTCCTGATGCCGGAGGAAAAGGGCCGAGGATGTCCATGCCCCATTGGGCAAAAGGCCATGGGGCAGAGAGAGGGCTCAGCTGGGAAGCCGGTTGCCGCTGGATACAAGCGTGCCGCTGGCATTGGTCGCATCTCCTTACCAGTTCAGTTGCGTCTCCCTACATGGATAGCCAGTAATATCCCTGTCGGAGAGCTTTACGTGCCAGCGATCTGCTCCCTAAGTGGTTCCCGCATATGCCTTCATGAATTTCTCTAAGAATTCGCATCCGCCGGGCCGACGCATTTGAGAAGAGGCTGGGAAAAAGATTTCTTATATAGCAGGTCGTCTAGCAATACAAACTTAGAGGCCCTCCGCTTAAGCAGCCTGGCTTCCTCGCGGTCAGCTGGGAGGACACCGTCCTTCAAATAGCGGATGTAGGCATCCATCCATGTTCCTTCCTGCATAACTGGTAGAACTTCCTCCACGGCTTCGATGCTAGGTGTCTCCAGGTACTCAACATAAGTCTTACTCAGGGCGTTGTCCGTTGAGGTGGCGAGTCGAGCTAGCATGTCAGCCCTAGCATTCTCTTCTCTAGGGATGTAACTGATGGTGAAGTTATCTAGCAAGGGGATTAATAGATTGACCTTGCTGAGGTACCGAGACATGATAGGGTCTCGAGCCTCATATTCGCCAGCTACCTGGGCAGAGATAAGCTGTGAATCGGTGAAAGCTCGGAGGTACTTGATTCCCAGCCCGTGCGCCAGTTTGAGTCCGGCCAACAAGGCTTCATATTCAGCCTGATTATTGTAGCTTTAAAGAGAAAACGGAGGGCGTACTCCAACACCACGCCCTCCGGGCCGGCAAGAATAAGACCAGCCCCACTCCCTTGGGAGTTAGAGGCCCCGTCGACATGAAGGATCCAAGCTTCACTATTCTCATTGCCGCTGTCCGGAGGACTTTGAGAGGGATTTCCTTGATGCTTTTCAGACCAGTACACTCGACTAAAAAGTCGGCTAGGACTTGGGATTTCAAAGCCGCTCGGGGCTGAAAAGAGAGATCAAACTCCCCCAACTTAATCGCCCACTTAGCCAGTCGGCCAGAAGTATCAGGACGAGACAAAATGGCTCTGAGAGGCTGATCGGTGAGCACAATTATGGGATGGGCTTGGAAGTATGGTCTGAGCCGTCGAGCGGAGATAACCAGGGCAAAGATAACCTTCTCAGTTTTGGAATATCTTTCTTCTGCATCGTGAAGCACCTTACTCGTATAGTACACAGGCTTCTGAGCGGTATGTTCATCAATGCGCACCAAAACGGAGCTAACCGCCTCCGAGGAAGCCGCGAGGTAAAGAAAGAGCTTCTCTCCTTCTTCTGGTTTGGACAGCAAGGGCGGCGTGGATAAGAATTCCTTAAGCTCCTCAAAAGCCCGCTGACAGTTTTCTGTCCATTCAAAGCCATCCGCCTTGCGTAAGGCTTTAAAGAAAGGTAAACACCTCTCCGCCGATCTTGACAAGAAACGGCTCAAGGCGGCTATCCTTCCGGTGAGCTGCTGTACCCTTCTTGCAGGCCGGCTGCCTCATATCGAGAATAGCTTGAATCTTCTTCGGGTTTGCCTCAATTCCTCGCCGGGTTACCAGGAAACCCAAGAATTTCCCGGCGGTAACCCCAAATGCATACTTGCGCGGGTTGAGCTTTATTCTATGAAGCCGGAGGTTGTGGAACGTTTCTTGTAGGTCAGCAACATGGTTGACATCACAAGTGCTCTTTGTCAGCATGTCATCTACATACACCTCCATGTTGCGGCCGAGCTGATCCTTGAAAACCTTATTCATTAGTCTTTGATAGGTAGCTCCCGCATTCTTCAATCCGAAGGGCATTACTTTGTAACAATAAATGCCCTTCTCAGTGATAAAAGAAGTATGCTCTTCATCTGGGGGATTCATTTTTATTTGGTTGTATCCTGAGAAAGCATCCATGAAGCTAAGAAGTTCATAGCCAGAGGTAGAATCCACCAGCTAATCGATCCGTGGCAACGGGAAGCTATCCTTGGGACAGGCCTTGTTAAGGTAGTATAGTCGATGCAGATTCTCCACCCTCCGCTGGCCTTCCGGACCATGACCACATTAGCTAGCCAGTCAGGGTATTTTACTTCTCGAATATGACCGGCCATAAGCAATTTATCCACCTCCTCATCTATGGCTCTGCCGCTCAGGGCAAAACTCCTTTTCTTCTAGCGGATCGGCCAACATCCTGGGTTGATGTTAAGCCTATGGGTAATCACCTCTGGAGGGATACCGACCATATCCGTTACCTTCCAAGCGAAGATATCCGCATTTGCCCACAAAAAGGCAAGGAGTTGGCTCCGGGCTTCAGGGGGAAGGAGTTCGCCGACTTGCACGATCTTTGTTGAGCCATCCTCCAGAGGGTAAGATATCAGACGCTCCCGGCTCTCCTCTCCGCTCAGTCTCCCTGAGGTCGAATGACTCGGTGACTGGGGGAATTACCGTCTGAGGGCTGGGAGCCAGATGATAACAAGGCCTCACCGAATCCATCGATACATTTCGCCAATTCCCTGGTTAGTGGGGAATTGCACTAGTAGACGCTAGTGGATATGACTGCGTCCAGTGTGTTCAATCCAGGCCAGCCAAGAATGGCATTATACACCAAGGGAACCTGGACCACCAGGAAATCCATCATGATCTGCTCTGGCGCGGTGGCGATCCCACTGTCATAGGCAGGGTAATCTCGCCCTCCACCCGTATGGAGTCCCCTATGAAACCAACTAAAGGAGCAGTCACAGGTCGAAAAGAGTCAGGAGACAAATCCATTCGAAGAAATGCATCATAGGTAAGCACGTTGGCAGAGCTTCCACTATCAATTAGAATCCTCCTTACAGGGTGCTTAGCGATCGTATAGAAACGATGACGCTATCATCTTTTACAACATTACCCCCCGCTATATCTCCCTTAAAAGGGATTACATTTTCTAACTCCCCCTCCCCTCTTGGTCTCTTAGAGGATGATGCCCCCTCGCGAGTAATCATGCCCACCATCCGCTCCGTTTGGGTGTTGTCAATGTTGGCCTGAACAGGAGGGGGTCCCATCAAGGCTGGAACAGGCGAGTTTCCTTCTTCTGAATGTACTGCCCAAGATATCCCCTCTGAATGAGCTCTTCAATGGCCTGTTTCAGATTACGGCACTCCTCAGTATCGTGACCGTAATCTCTATGAAAGCGGCAGTAGCGGCTTTTATCACGCATGGCGCCTTTCTTCAACGGAGGAGGACGCCGTAGATAAGGCTCGTTTTAATTTCCATGAGGATATGAGCTCAGGGCGCAAGGAGGGGTGTAAGATGGTCTTCCCTGGGGGTGAGGCTTGTACGGCGGTCAGTCGGTCGATGCGAAGGTTCGGACTTCTTAGGAGGAGGCCCGCTTAACTCCGGGCGGGTTGGCCTTTTACCAGTCCTCCCTTCGGCACCCCTCCAGATGAATCAGCCTCGTCGGCGGATGTATTTCTGCGCACGACTTAGGAGATCAGCATAAGAACTGGGAGGTCTCTTGTCTAGAGAATAAGTGAAGCGGGAGGGACGAAGCCCCCGCTTCAGGGCCAGAGTAGCTACACGTCATCAAGGTGATAGACCTCCAGGGCTGCCACCTTGAACCGAGTCACAAAGTCTTTTAAGGACTCTCCTTCCTTTTGCTGCACAGAAAACAAACTGTCCGCCACCTGGGAATCTTCCGACAGGCGTCAAAATGGATCAAGAAGGATCTCTCTAGTTGCTGGAAGGAATCAATACTGCACGAAGGCAGGCGAGAATACCAAGCATGGGCAGCCTTTCGGAGGTGACCGGGAAGGCGATACATAAGAGGGCGTCAGTTGCTCCCTGGACCTGCATAATAGCCTTGTAGCTTTCCAGGTGATCCAAGGGATCAGTAGTGCCATCATAGGGGTCTAATTGAGGGAAGCGGAACCTCTTTGGAATGGGTTCCTCCATAACCCCGAGTGAGAGGAGGGCGGGTGTCATAATCTGACCCCAGCTGATTATTGAGTCTCTGGCTAAGCTCCTCTAGTCTTTGGTCCTGTTCGTCGAGGCCTCTCCATCTGGTCATCATATTTCCCCCGGCTAGTTCAGGGAATGTGAGAAGGATCGATGGCGCCACTGGCGGTGCTCCTTCCCCCACCGCCGCCTGACAGGAGGGCTTCCCGAGGAGCGGGTAAGAGAATGCAAGCCACCTTGGGAGCCTTGAGAATGAGGTCCGGCCAAGGTGTAAGGGTAAAGAGGCCTCATTGGAGGGGACCTCCCTCGGGACTGCCAGCTAACAGGAGTAGCCAATCTAAGCGGCGGTGGCAGTTCGGGCTGTTGTGACTCCTCTGGAATGCTGCTCCTGTAGCTGCTGAACCATTCCGACAAGAGCTTGAACTTGCTGTGTAAGGATGGCCAACTGGTCCTGGGGAGTAGCTGGCACTAATAATGGTGGAGAAGGAATAGGGGGGCTGTCCCTTGTCGGTTCGGTTGGGTAAAGAGGTTTTCCAATACAATCAAAGGGCAAGAGATGCCCCCCGGACTGATTGGAGGGATTCTCCCTCGGAATCTCGTATCATGCCCGAAGGTTCGCCCCCTTCCTGGCACGCCAATCTGTTGGTTCCTGATCACCAAGTAGACTTCATAGGCTCCGATATTGGTGGCCAAGAACATAGCCGTGAGCTTCTGGAGCTCGAATTGAGAAAGAAAGATGGGGATGTTTTTCTCCTTTTCTTTGTTAAAAAGGTGTGTTTGAATAGTATCCTTATTCACCTTGTATCTCTCCCCTTTTTCCGGTGAGCCATCTTTCTTTCTTTTTTTTTTTTTTTGTCCTTGCGCTCGCCACGTGGTCGTTCTTGATAAGTTACCCTCGGGATTTCTTAGGAGTTTGCTCAAGGAGCTTGCTTGCTCAAGAAGCATGGGATCTTCATGATAGATTTTAATCTTTCCAAGAGAATGTCAGAATTCGTGGAAAGTTATATGACTCTAAAGCAGGTAATTAGTACCTCCTTTATATGAGTCTTTCCATGAACGATGACTTTCCAGAGTTTGTCTTACATGAGCCATTAAAGCGTCATGATGTCGATGATTTTCGAGCCTCATCAGACATGACAGCTTGTCATATTAGGTGCTTCTAATATGAGAGCAGCTAGAGAGCTCTAGATGTAGACCGGAGGGCCACCTAAGGCCCAGGGGCCACCTAGGTCTAAGGCCCAGGGCCGCCTAGGGCACTGGGGCCGCCTAGGGCACTGGGGCCCCGCCTAAGGCTCAAGGGCCGCCTAGGGCACTGGGGCCGCCTAGGGCCCAGGGGCTCAGGGGGCCGCCTAAGGCTCAGGGGGCCTACTGGGCTGCCTAGACTGGGGCCGCCTAAGGCTCAAGGGCCGCCTAAGGGCAGGGGCCGCCTAGGGCTCAGGGGCCGCCTAAGGCACTAGGGCCGCCTAGAGGGGCCGCCTAAGGCTCAGGGGCCGCCTAGGGTTCAGGGGCCGCCTAGGGCACTGGGGCTGCCTAGAGTCTCAGGGGCCGCCTAAGGCCCAGGGGCCGCCGAGGGCACTGGGCCGCCTAGAGTCTCAGGGCCGCCTAAGGCCTAAGGCACAGAGGCCCGCTAGGCATTGGGGCCACCTAGAGTCTCAGGGGCCACCTAATGCTCAGGGGCCACCTAGGGCACTGGGGCCGCCTAGAGTCTCACGAGTCATCTAAGGCTCAGGGGCCGCCTAAGGCCCAGGAGCCGCCTAGGGCACTGGGACCGTCTAGAACTCTCCCTGCCTTCCTATGATGACTACTAACCCTATCAATTGCAAATGCCACCATTGAGATACGAAATACTCCTTCCCCTCTCTTAAATCAACTTATTATTTACCATTGCAAATTCCTTTTCTCTAGTAAAGACCCACCCAAATTCCTGCCTTGGTTTAAACCACAAACAAAACAACTCTTGATAAATTTCCTCTCCCTCTGCGCATTCAAATATGACTCCAAACACATTTAAATCCCTCAAAACATTTAAGAATCCTCTCTGCCACTCTCCTTGGTCACATTTACTCTAGTGATTCTGTACATAGGTGGACTGCCAATCATGGGATATTCTCAACATTAACTTCAGACAACTTATAGAGCATCTTGTCCTTGGTGTAAACATTCTCACTTTCTTGTGCTAGAAATGGGGTTTGACATGAAGAACAACATGCCCCAAGAGAATTTCTTGAATGATACAATGCGCACAAGTTGTTCGCTTACTAAAAGACAAGGCCGCCTTGTTTGCTCTGTTTTTATAATTACTTCAACCATGAAATCTCCCTCTTCCTGTTAGTCATGCAAATAAAGAACCACTACAAATAATCCATGCTAAATGGCAGACTCTTGCACTATTGTAAACAAAGAGTAAGACGAAATTCTAATTTCACCTCATAGAACTAAGCAACAACTAGAAGATGCACTCAGGGAGGTTCACCAGGGAGAAAGAAATACCATTTTCTTACATCCCACTGCATTATTTCATCACAATATCTGAATCCATCAGCACAAATTGCAGTAAATGGAAGAAGCAGAACAGAAGTTAGAAGCTCACCGTGCGGCTTGCTCACTGAAATACTTGTTAGGCTGCTTCTGCCGGAGAGAGTGCAGATTTCCTCCACTGCAGTACTCCATGACCAAGCAATGGAACTTGTCTGTCTCAAAATGAGAATATAACGTTGGTAGAAAAGGATGATCAAGGAGGCCAAGAATTTCCCTCTCAGTTTGTGCCCGGATTAGCTTGTTTCTACTAGCAAGTGAGGCCTTATCCATCACCTTCATGGCGAAATAGGTGCTGGTGTCCCTGAGCTCGACGAGATAAACACTGCCAATGTCTCCATAACCAAGGCGTTTGAGGAGCTTGAAATGGTTTAGGCCAAGAGGGGGATTGTTCGAAGCAACTAGCTGAACGGCCTTCCAACGAGAGTCACTCCCAGTGTGTCGCTTGATGGATGCTGTGGTGGAACCGTCCGAGCCATCGCTGCGGGTGCTACCGGTGCTACCTCGGCTGACGGAAGCGCATGAATCGCTGAGCTTTACGTCGCTTGGCTTCATGCATGCTGTCGTTGAGGTTGACGTAGATTTTGAGGTCGCCGATGTCTCTGATCTCAGTGGTATTTCCAGGCCAGTGCAGGGGCTTGGGTGGCCTGACAGTGGCCATGAGCCCATTGCTGTCGAAGTGGCACCATCTTTGGTGACTTTATCCAATTTCTTCTTGTTGCTTGGTGCTTTCTCCCCTTTCTCTGGTGTTGCTTCTAGCTTTGCAACAGTTATTATTCTTGGGCTTGAGCAAGAAGTAGGATACTGGCCAAGTCCAGTACCATTGCACAGACTTCTCATCGAATCACCATTATCCTTCAAATCTTGAGCCATTTTTTGTTCTTGCACAGTGATTTATCCCCAAAAACAGCATTCATCTGACACTCCATTAGAATACCTGCATCAGAAAACAAAAAATATTGATGTTATCTCACCTGGTCATAGCAGAAGCAGGAATAATCCGATATAGCTGGTTTCTGGGCAACAGCAAAAACCAATCAAAAAATAACCATGTATATATACACAGGAAAAGTGGCACTTTTACAACCATATAATATAGTAAAATTTTGATGAATTGATGTCACGCCTTTGCAAACTGTTAATAAATATCTATAGAAGGTCTGATAACACAGAGATGGGAAAAAGTAAAAAAGAATGGCAAAATGTTTGCTATTATCACCTATAATTCTGATATATTTTCCTTTCCATGGGCTTGATTAATTTAAACCATAGAAGTTAACCAAAAAATATTTTCTTTGATTTCTATGGAAGCATGTGAATATGTTGATATACATTATTGTACCATACATTTTGCAGTAACTCCTTTTTCACAAAAAGCTAACAATTTTCAAATCAACAATAGATTATCTAAATTGAAGATCTAAGTCATTAAGCATGATTAATACTGTAAAAAAAAGTAAAAGATGACAGTCTTTGATCTATGCATAAGCTGATACAATAATAAACAATATCAATTATATTAATTCAGTAAAATAAATAAGAAGGCACATAAATCAAAATTTCACTTTATAGATCAAACTCTATGAATCTTAAAACATTATTATTAATTAAATCATACTAACATATAATATCATGCTATTGTAGGCCCATATTTTGGCACTTATTTGATAGTTACATTAAGATCATCATGTGCATTAATCCTAGTTTCTTGGTATTTTTATGGTGTAGATAATGTATAATTCTTTAGATCTTGAATTTGAATTGTCTATAATTAATTTTGGATTATTAATTTTATCTTGAAGAAATTGGTATAGAGAGAGTAGTCCAATTGACATATGTTAAAGACTTCATTATATAGTTAAAAAATAAGATCATTTCTCATTTCTTTTGTATTAACCAAACAATGAGGCCATGAAATTATAATTTATCAAGAAATAGCAAGAAAAAAAAATCATGAAATCTACTCAATCCAAAATTCAGTAACATTGCATAATTACATACTTATAATAAAAAAATAATTAAAATTTCCTAAAGAATGCTTGCAGACGATAAATACAAAATTATATTTACAATTTTATATCAAGCCAATAACAATCAAAATAAAATTTTAGATTCTCCAATAGGTTAATAGAGTAAAAGCCCAAACCTGTATCTTCTAGAAGAGGAAGAAGAGGAAATAAATTTTACCATGCTAGTCCGATTATGCATTATTCTTCTTTGACATTGATATTTTTTCTTGTTCCAGCTAGCAACAATTTGTAACTAATTCCAGAGCCTTTAACCTTTTATCAAACATACAACAAGAAGGAATCTTCACAAAATGAAAATTGAATAAATAATTCCAAATAGAATTTGTTGATAAGAGTCCCTCACTAGAGCCATCAAGGAATAGGAGAAGTTTGGAAGAGTTGTAGGGAGGAGAGAGGATTGCGAGGAGATCGATTGGAGAGAAAGAGAGAAAATAAGGGAGACTAAAAGAGTCCATACATATATAAATAGCAAGATAATATAGGAATTAGAGGAGAGAATAGAATAGATATAGAAAGTCAAATATAATTTTGGAAAGAAAGAGAGAGGATATAGGGGTGGTAAATAAGAAAATAGTGCAAGTGATTGCCCAAAGAGAAAGATGGCTTCATATTTAAAAGTAAACAATTAAGAGAGAAGGGCTTTGTATAGGCATATGCTATCCATAAAGAAGAAAAATAGATGGATATAGCATATCTAAATAACATGATGTAAGAGAAGATATAGTTGTGATATAGTTTAGAAGATATGCTCTATAATTATCATTTTAAATCAGAGATATTTTTCAAACTTCTAATACTAAAGTTATAAAAACACAATAACAAAGTCCAATTTATTTAGGTTAATAATGCCAAGATGCTATTGACTTATTTTATGTCCTTCAACTTATTATTGAAACTTAAAGATTTGATTTTTTTCTAAATTAAATTTTAGTTATTTTATTTTTTTGTATATGCTAATTTATATTGTGTAGCCTATTTGAATTATTATTATTTTTTATTAAAAAATGAAATACTAATAACCTATATAAACTCCAAGACACCTAATTTATCATGAAAGTAATACCGACTCCAAATTGTCATCAAATATTTGCTTTGACAAAATACCCTTCTCTTCTTGGATAAGTTCTTGAATTTTAAGTAATGCAAGATATTTCAAAAAAGTTTAGTTTATATGTAAGTAGAGGTTTTGGCAATAAGAGTCATATTTCAATAATTTTATGCTAAATTAAAAAGTCAATAATTCATGGAATGAGAAATAATATGAGTCATTATTATGATATGAGATGAAACCATTTTATTGCACTAAAATTTGTATGGTTAAGTAGTTGTATTAATATCATCAAACTTTACTTTAGATGGCATGACCTTTACCACTTTAGGCAAGGGATGGAAATTCAATTTCATAAGATGTTGGTACCCATTTCAAGCCTTGATTGTACTAAACCTTGATCTCGTAAGCAATGTCTTAATGCATTAGAATATTGAATTTAAGCTTAGATAGGAGTAACTTTTGCCCATCTTTCTTTCTTTTTTTTTTAGAAAAGGAATGTTGGCATTAGTAGTCTTGTTTAAATTATCAAGATGCCAACAAGTTGGTCCGCTTTCATGTTCAATTCAAAATTATAAAAGGCAAACAAATAATTATATTTAGCATAAAGACAAATATTGTTTCGTAAGATTGAACTACTCTTTGACATCTTTTTTTTTAAAAAGAGGTTGTAAATTGAAGTTACAATATATGTATCCATTAATGATCTATACATGCAACTTACGTGAAAGATTTCAGATAAATAAAAATTATGATACCATGCGCAATTCATCTAACAACCTGCTACATCAGATGGCTTTCCTATTGTTTTGCAGTTCAGTGCTACCTCTTAAATTAGTTTAGTAAAAAATAAAATTACAAAGGCAGACCCTGGCCATTTATGGTAAAATTAAAAATAAAAGCTCAAACATAAACGAAATATATTTGATCGCCGACTTTAAACAGTTTCGGCCGACTTCATTCTTTATGTGTACTTAAAGTCGCTGCCTGAGGCCACATATACTCAAACCTCTACCGTGCCTAGAGAGAAGTAGAGCTTTCAGAATCATGCACGATTCTTCTCTGGTGCTCTTTCTTTGGTATGCTTTAAGATTCATGTGCCAGCTTTCTCCTCCCTCGTTCTCCGGCGATTTCGTCGGTTTGCTTCCCGCTTCTTAGCTGTCCTTCGTCCCTTCATCCATTGCCTTCCCATGGCATCCGATGGAGCTACGGGGGATCAGGTTTCCAAGAGAAAGGGAACGGACATGGGGTTCAGATGGGTGTCATCGTCTCCTTCTCCGGCGGAGGTGAAGCAATTGGAGTCCCGATTTCCTGCTGTCGTTCGGTCCCGGTGTCGTTGCTTGAGGAGGAGGTGGTGGGGTGGCAGCAGAGGGCTGTTATAGCCCAGTCTTTCCTCAAGTGGGTACCGGCTGAAGCGTTCGTCAGGGAGTTCCGGCGAGCCGGTATTTCCGACGTCATTGCCCCTATCAGCCTCGCCTGCCGATGCCATATATTTCGATTTGAAGACCCGGCGG
>UESW01003951.1:0-18746 GCA_900491605.1 Calamus simplicifolius
TAGTTCCTGTGGGCAAAAGGGTTCATAACGACTACAATTTGGTTGAAGTGAACCATCGACGAAGATTGCAGAAATATGACCCATTCATCCTTGCATCCCAGCTCAGCAAGTCTTTTACTGCGGATATCCAAGTTTGCGCAACGACAAGCGAGATTGGTGGGCCGTTTCTAAAATCGTCCCACGTTCAACAATCGTATTAGAGGAGAGTTCATCAAGTCAATCAGCCGAGTGCCCTGCATTTCAAGAGGATGAGATGGAAATGCATGCAATTGAGGACGACACAAGGGCTCCTGAAACATCACTTAGAGATCCAAATGGTGATGTCCAAGAAATTGCGGATGCAAATGTTCGGTTTCCTTCCGATGATAATGAAACTGATTCGCAATCCGATACGGCATCGGATGTTGAACCAACATTTCACGAAACAAATGACACCGATTAAACATAAAGGTTTTTTAAAATTTAACTTTTTTTTATAAGTGTTAAATTCTTACATAGTCAATCATTAATCGTAATTTAATTGTGTGAATCTTTAGTATTTTCAGTATGAGGGCAGAGGTAGATCTACCGACGACAGACGGGTGAGCAGAGACGTAGTTTGGATCCTTCGACATCAGATCACATGAGCGTCGGAGATGGAGAGTTTGGATCTCCAGCAGAGGCGCAGCCTTCGATCTCTGCACAGTATTACCATCCACCCGATCGGCACAGACCTCCGAGAGTTCTTCCGCCTTCGGCCGCACTGTACTTCGACTTGATGCTCAGGGGATGTAAGTATATACTAATTAAAATATTTGTTTATGTTTTTAAGTCATTAACTTATAAACTTGCATTTTTTTAACAGATTCATTGAGCAGCATCATGTCTCCAGCCACATCAGCGCCGTTTTTCAGAGGCGTGCAGATCCCAGTGGCTACGATTGGCGCCACGTATCGCCAGCCACGAGGGAGTTTTATTTTTCTGAGTTTCAGGTAAACTTATTAAATACAATTTATCAGTGATATAAATTCTTTAAAGTTAATAAATTCAGAAACTAACTGTTTATTTTAATGCAGAAAAAGTTTACGTGGGATCCTGCCACCCATGATGCCATTAGGGCAGCATGGGAGGCTCTGACGCGACGCCGATACTCCGACATGCTTCATCGTTGGAGGTCGTCGGGTCAGCGTCCTGCGCACGTGCCAGAGGGTATTTGGCACGAGTGGCAGCAGGCCTGGGAGTCCGATGGCTGGCGCAGGAGGTCCGCATCAGCCAGCACGAACCGCCGATCTGAGAAGGGCGGTCGTGGCACGGGTCTCTCCTGTCATACTCGGGCTCCATTTCGATTCAGGAGCACAGACGGCGTATGGTAAGAAAACATAAATATTTTAATTACTATTTTAGTTATTTACAAATATTTTTATTAATATTATTTTTTTATTATTATAGACTGAGCAGGAGGGCGGAGATCCTGGTGAGTTTCGTCTATTCAGGGCGACACACACCAGGAGGGACGGCTCCTGGGTCGATACGCGATCACGGGAGGTTGCGGTAAGAAATTAGATTTATGTAGTATCTGTTTAATTTTTAAAATTTTATTTCTAGAAATTTATTAACTCATTTATTATTGATTTCATAATTTCAAGGCACGAGTCGACGAGCTTCGATCCCAGGCATCACAGGTCGACTCTACTGATGGGGAGACGCCCGTCGAACTCTCAGCAGATGAGAGTCGACGTGTGTTTTTGGAGGCTGTTGGTGCCCAGCCACGAGACCGCAGGGTCTATGGTATGGGCACTAGAGCTTCTACATTTTTTCCCCATCAGGCCTCCAGCTCGCGAGTTCCTGCTGATCTTCCTCCCGAGCGTTTAGAGGAGCTTCGCAGATCTATTGCAGAGGAGCTTCGCCAGGATTCGAGCAGGATTTTGAGGATCGTATGCCGGGATCAGGCATGCGAGGATGCGAGGCCGGGATCAGGAGGTTGCTGACATGCGAGATGAGATGCACTATTTGCGGGATATGGTTAGACGCTTGTCGCAGAGTCTTCAGCCTCCACAGCCTCCACAGCCTTCACGTGATCATTCAGATTCTTGATGTATTTTTTTTTTATGTTGTAAAAACTTTTAAATTTTAATATATAAATTATTTTTGAAATTTATTATTGTTTGGATTGAGTGAAAAATGTTTGTATCAATATTTAGATTTAACGAAATTTTATTAATCGTTTTAATTTTTAATCATTTAAATATTTTTTTAAAAAAAATTTTCGACGCTCTGCGACGCATAAAAATGCGTCGCTAAATTTAAAATTAATTTTTTAAAAATTATTATTATTAAATTGCGACGCAATTTATTGCGTCGCAATATTTAAAATTAATTTTTAAAAATTTATTAATAAATATTGCGACGCACCAAATTGCGTCGCAATATTTAAAATTAATTTTTAAAACAAAAAAATTATTATTAAATATTGCGACGCATTTATTTGCGTCGCAATATTTAATAAAAAATTTTTCTTTTTTAAATTTAATTTTAAATATTGCGACGCAATTTATTGCGTCGCAATATTTATTAATAAATTTTTAATTTTTAAAAATTAATTATTAAATATTGCGACGCAATAAATTGCGTCGCAATATTTAATAATTAATTTTTTATAAATTTAATTTTTATTATTGCGACGCATTTTTATGCGTCGCAGAGCGTCGCAATTGCGTCGCAATATTGCGACGCAATTGCGACAAAAGAGTATTGCGACGGGGAGTTGAGCGACGCCATCATTGCGTCGCTATTGCGTCGCTAAACATGGTATAGCGACGCAATAGCGACGCATTTTGGCGTCGCAATATTTTAAATTTCTTGTAGTGTGCTTTGTTCACTTCCCAATGGTTTTCTTTGATTTAGAAAATCCTGCAAGGTATTTGAAACATGGATTGTAGAACCAGAATCAATCCACCATGTGTTATGACATATAACCAAATTGGATTCATGACATACGAATGAGGTTAGAGTACTTTTCTTGTCAAGCCAAGCTTTGAATTTGAGACAATCTTTCTTTATATGCCCTTTCTTCTTGCAAAAGAAGCACTTGAACTCCTTCTTGTCTTCTGTATGGATGGATACTTTACCCTTTCCTTTGCGTTTGGCTTTGGAAGCTTTAGTCTTTCTCTGAGTGACTAAATGTGCACTTTCTTCCATTTCTAAAATCAGCATCCCTTCCTCTTGAACACACATGGTCAGAAGTTCATTAATTGACCATTTGTCCTTATGTGTGTTATTATAGAGGATCCAAGGGAAAGCCGAATTTGGAGGTGACTAGTTATTATAGAGGATCCAAGGGAAAGCCGAATTTGGTGGAATAAAGATATGGACATATCCTCGTTGGTGTAATGACAGATGTTACTTTTAATGGAAAATTTACTACCTTTCTCGGAAGGGAAAGAGGAAATTCACTGCATTAATGTTCCGAGGTCACTATGCATGAACAAAACAAGATTTCATGGGAGCCAATCGAAAAAAAAAAAAAAAATTCCACCTGTTGCCCGAGAACCCTATAAGTAGCAAGACCAAGCGGCCGTCAAACCTAGACCTCTTCCTTTGCATCCTTCCTTCCTTCCAAACCCTAGACTCCTCCTCTCTCTCTCTCTCCCCTCCCTCTTTGTCTTCCCCATGAACAACGGCGGCAGCCATTACCCTTTTCACGGCCATAATAACAGCGTCAATCCCAGGCAAAGGTTCCGAGAGGAGCCACAGCTTCGGCTTGGAGCTCTAGGCCAAACGCCATTGCAGGTACTCCCGGGAGCTGACGCAAGCTCTATCTATGCCCAAGTGCAGTGCCAAGCTGCCCGCGCCTACCACCCCGGATACCACCAGGAGGCTGGGAGGCGACCTGCCTATGTGGGCGGTGCGCTCTCGCCGGGGGCAGCCCAGCCTGCGCAGGCGAGCAGGCCAAGGATCTTCGAGGGTTCACCGAGCTCCCAACCGATGGCTGGCCATGGCCACCTGCACGCCGCCCAGCTGATGGAGATCCTAAGGAGACCGCTGGAAGAAAACGCGGCGCTCGGGTCCCCTCTCCTGAGCCTCTCATCCAATTGCGCTGGTGTAGTTCCTTCGCCGCGGAATCAAGCGCAGGTGGTCGCTAACGGTGGTCTGGAGCATGGAAGCAGCGACGGGATCCCTTTCATGCCGCTGCCTGCAACGAGCAACAGCTCCGGCGAGTCATCCAGCAGCGCCAGGCCGCAGCAGCCCCGCCTGGTGGACTATATGGGCGTCCAGGGAGTCAGGGTGGCACTTGGGGACGTAAAAACCATGGTTGGCTCATTGAGAGGAACGCTATTTGATGCACGGGCCAACCAAGATGAGACAAATGACGTTATGATCAATCTAGAGCTGACTCTCGGTTACTCGGAGATAATAGATCTCACCCTCAGGCTGTGAGATCGATCATGCATGGTTGCTCCTCATGGTCATGGAAATTAGGAGCTGGCCACAGATTAATGGGGAAAAAGAAATTAATTCGTCGCGATTGTTGTAAGTAGTGGTGAATTGAATAGTTCTATAGATTTGTTTTCCCCTTTTTCTTGTTGTTGTTGATTTTTTTTTTTTTCGCTTTTTATTAATTGTTGTTGTTGTTGTTGTTTTTTGAATAGAAAATAGCGGTTGCAGTTGCTGAGTACCTGTATGAAACGCCGTTATTTTCTCATCCCAATCCTTCTCGATTGTCATGATCACCTCGATCGATGCCTTTATCTTCCTTCTTCTCGATTGTGAACGACACAGACGATCGTGACCACGAAGGCGCTTTTACGCTTTGCGCTGGGCAGCGATCGATCGGGTTGCATCTGGCTAGAAGGGAAGAAGGCGAAGAGCGCAGAAGACCGGACCTCGGAGACAAGACTTTTCCTATAAATGGGCCGAGATTAACAAAGAACGACCATGTTCCTAATAAAATTTTGGAAAAGACTTTGTACACCGCCTCCGGTACAGCAAAGCTTATGTGGGCTGCACCACCTCTTCTGATTGGTCCACATGGCTCCTACATGGATGACCTGTCGGGCTGTATTGCTCTACTTTGATGTTACGTTCTGAACGTGACGGCCATTTAAAGCAGTTCGCTTTTTTTTAAATTAGCGTACGGACGAAAATGCCCTTTCCCTCCATCCTAGCGCCATTTTATGTTGTATTTCATCTGTGCAAGAAGAACTCTCTTTCTTCCCCGGTCGAAAGAAAATATTTCAGCTTCGAGGCTGGAAAACCTGGCTACTGGAGTCTGTGTACAAAAACTTTTGGAGGAAATGTCATCCGCAGCACAAAGTAAAAAGTCTTTCCTCCAACTTCTTTCTAAAGCTCCTTTATTACACCAACAGTTTTTTCTGGTTAGAGTGAGTTAATGCGTGACCAAACCGTTTAATGCGCGGGTAACTTCCTTAGAACAAAATAGTTATTGCATTCTGGGAGTCATAACTATTTTATAAGCACAAATGTCATACTCTTTTAATGCGGCCATTTCCCTCCATCCTAGCGCCAATTTATGTTGGATTTCATCTCTGCAAGATGAACTCTTTCTTTCCCTCCCTCGCTCTGAGAGTCCGGATGCTAAGGAATCAGTTGAGCACGAACCTACGCCCTCGCTTTGAAAGTCTGGTCGACAGAAAATATTTTAGCTTTGAGGCTGAAAAACCTGGCTACTGGAGTCTACTGGAGTCTTGAAATATAAAAGTTTATTCAATGAGTTTTTCCTTGCCAAAACCTCATGTAGACGTTCGCTTCTTTTTCTGAATTCGGCCAGGTCTGTAAGATGGGCCTCAGCTGCCTTCGTTATCTCTTCGTCAATTGCTTTTAAAAGGCTTTAATGACAGAAAAATAGAGAGAAAGCAGATGGAGGAAAAAAGGAGCCTTTTAAAAGCAATTGACGAAGAGATAATGAAGGCAGACCTGGCCGAATTCAGAGAGAGAAGCGAACGTCTACGTGAGGTTTTGGCAAGGAAAAACTCATTGGATAAACTTTTATATTTCAAGACTCCAGTAGACTCCAGTAGCCAGGTTTTTTAGCCTCGAAGCTGAAATATTTCCTGTCGACCGGACTTTCAGAGCGAGGGCGTAGGTTCGTGCTCAACTGAATTTCATCTGTGCAAGAAGAACTCTCTCTCTTCCCCCCCTCGCTCTGAGAGTCCGGATGCTGCCCTTTCCCTCCATCCTAGCGCCAATTTATGTTGGATTTCATCTCTGCAAGAAGAACTCTTTCTTCCCCTCCCTCGCTCTGAGAGTTCGGATGGTAAGGAATCCCCGCGACACCCTACTTCAAATTCGGCCGTAAATCCTTCGCGACACCCCAGTGGAAAGTTCACGACACCCTAGCTTTAAGGCGACGATACCCATCATTAGAACTGACAACGGAGAGAATCCCCGCGACACCCGAGTTCTAATTCGGCCAAAATCAATCGCGACACCCCAATTGAAATCTCACGACACTCTAGCTCTAAGGAGACGACACCCGTGCTTAAAACTGACCACGGAGAGAATCCCAACGACATCCTAGTTCGAATTCGGCCATAAATCCTTCGCGACACCCCAGTTGAAATCCCACGACACCCTAGCTTTAGGGCGACGACACCCGCGTGCTTACAAATGACCACATAGAGAGTCCCTGGCGACACCCTAGTCGAATTCGGCCGTAAATTCTTCGCGACACCCCAGTCGAAATATCACGACACCCTAGCTTTAAGGCAACGACACCCGTCTTTAGAACTGACCACGGAGAGAATCCCCGCAACACCCTAGTTCTAATTCGGCCGAAAATCAATTGCGACACCCCAGTTGAAATCTCACGACACCCTAGCTCTAAGGAGACGACACCCGTGCTTAAAACTGACCACGGAGAGAATCCCAGAGACATCCTAGTCAAATTCGGCCATAAATCCTTCGCGACACCCCAGTTGAAATCCCATGACACCCTAGCTTTAGGGCGACGACACCCGTGCTTACAAATGACCACATAGAGAGTCCCCGGCGACACCCTAGTCGAATTCGGCCGTAAATCCTTCGCGACACCCTAGTCGAAATATCACGACACCCTAGCTTTAAGGCAACGACACCCATCTTTAGAACTGACCAAGGAGAGAATTCCCGCGACACCCTAGTTCTAATTCGGCCAAAAATCAATCGCGACACCCTAGTTGAAATCTCACGACACCCTAGCTCTAAGGAGACGAAACCCGTGCTTAAAACTGACCACGGAGATAATCCCAGCGACACCCTAGTTCGAATTCGGCCGTAAATCCTTCGCGACATCCCAGTTGAAATTCCACGACCCTAGCTTTAGGGCGATGACACCCGTGCTTACAAATTACCACATAGATAGTCCCCGGTGACACCCTAATTGAATTCGGCCATAAATCCTTCGCGATACCTCAGTTGAAATCTGACGACACCCTAGCTTTAAGGCAACGACACCCGTCTTTAGAACTGACCATAGAGAGAATCCCCGCGACACCCTAGTTCTAATTCGACCGAAAATCAATCGCGACACCCCAGTTGAAATCTCACGACACCCTAGCTCTAAGGAGACGATACCCGTGCTTAAAACTAACCACGGAGATAATCCCAGCGACACCCTAGTTCGAATTCGGCCGTAAATCCTTCGCGACACCCCAGTTGAAATCCCACGACACCCTAGCTTTAGGGCGACGACACCCGTGCTTACAAATGACCACATAGAGAGTATCCGGCAACACCCTAATTGAATTCGGCCGTAAATCCTTCGTGACACCCAGTTGAAATCTGACGACACCCTAGCTTTAAGGCGACGACACCCATGCTTGAACAAGGCGGGAATTTGACGTCACCCTAGTACTAATTCGATGACACCCTAGTAACTCAGCCATGCCATATTTCGAGAAAAGTTACTAAACGTGGGCAGTTCCTATGGGTTTGCGGGTCTCTGTGATGTGATCGTGGCGATCCGAGTGTCCTTTCGTATTTCTCTTAGGTCGGCATAAACCCTAGAAAAAGCACTCAATCGTCTTTTGCTCGAGAAGCCATCCTTTTGCTCAAGAAGCCATCCTTCGTCTCTTGCTCGAGAAGCTACTGGTCTCCTTTTCCCTCCTAAATTTGTACCATAGTTCATTCTTCCGTATACTTCATTCATGGAGATGAGTGCTTTCGTTTGTGGACGAAGACCGCGAACAAAGAAGAATCAGATGGAGAAAATGGCGGAACAATGTAAGGACATGGTTCTTCGTTCAAATGAGGATGCGGCTCCTTCAGGTATGTTTATCACTATATTAAATATTATGACATTCTCTCTTAAAATTTCATGACAAGTATGTCTTCTGTCTTACCCACTGTTTCAGTTGACAATAAAATTGTTCCAGTCCCCCCAGTGAAGGCTCCCAACTGTTTAAGAATAGTTGCAGGCCGGCAGTATACGTTCAGAAGGTTTGGAGGATGGGGTTCTCTAGACGGAATACAAAACTGATTCGAAGGACCCCATTTGGTGCCTTCGTCGACATGCAGACGTTCACAGTCAACAGGCGACTGCTAGCAGACATCATAAGATGTCACAATGGAGGCGACGAGTTCATGTTTTGTGGAAAGCCAGTTCTATTTAGTGCCGATGAAGTCGCACTCATTCTGGGACTTCCAGCTTATAGGAAGAAGATCGACACGTCCAGCCAAATGTTCAACGGAAGGTTGTTCAGCGGTTTGGCCAGGGTTTAGATCTTCGCCAAGAAGGTTTGGAGAAGTTGATATTTCAACTCCGATCATCTAAAGTACAGGAGGATGTCGAGGACACCGTCCGACTTTGGATCGCATACATGTTGGCCATGTTTTTGGCTCCAAAGTCTAATCAGAGATGTCCACGGTATCTCATCCAGCACTTGGATGACTTAAGTCAACTGGGTAGCATTGACTGGGCTTCGGCACTGAAGGAGTTGATTGTTTTGGCTCTCTCAGAAATAGCTGCTTGCTTGCGTTCCGAGGAGCCGGCGCACTCAAAGAATGCAAAAAAAGTTAGGAGGCAGCCTACCTTGTTCAGATGCTCGGCAGCACTGGTGGTAAGGATTATTGAGACACATAATTAGTGTTGAGAGTAAATTTTTTTTGTAATATTACTTTATTTAATATCCAAAAAAATATCATGTTCAGGCGTGGTTCCTCGAGCATACATCAATGCGAGAGCCAGCATACCCTGATAAACGGCCCCGGCTGTTGAAGTGGTATGACCACCAAATAAAGATCTAATCGGTTCGGGTTGCCGACTTGCAGCCTCACGACTTGGTAATCTAGTTCATTGCTCCATTGCTCTGACCATTTTTTTCAACTTAATGCGTCAATATGTTCACTTAATATTAATTTGTTATCATCTTGCGTTGCAGATGGAGGGAGCTACTGTACCATTGCCAGAAGAGCGCTGGCTTCTCCCTCAGCAGAATGTTGCATCCCCCCTCAACCAACAGATACCTGCGCCCCTCAACCAACGGATAGCTACGCAGGATGCACCGAGTTGAGGAATGAATTGGAGTGCATTAAGGATCAACTCGACGATGTCAGGCATAGGCTGTCCATTGCTGAGAGCCTCCTCAGTTCACTGGTCAGAAAGGAAAGTAATGCAATAAATGAGGAGGACAAGGGAGACGAGAAAACAGAGAAGGTGCATTCCCTGGAGTTGGTCCTCCGCGAGCCTGTAACGTAAATAGTGAGGAGAAGAAGATGGAGGAGGACCATTCATCCGAGTTTCCAATTAAGACAGGGAATGCAAAAGCAGAGAGAAGAGATTGGAGGGGGATTCATTGGCTGATAAAACAGAGCAGGGGAATGAAAATAAAGAAGAGTCCATATCCGATAATAAACTTGGCACCCTGCGCCAAAGGATGACAATATGGACTTAGAAATAATTGGAGTGCCTTCGCTTGTTAGGCGGATTAAAAAAGAGCCGAGGAAGCATAAGGCATCCACGGTCGTCGGCGAATATTATGAGACAACCCGACCTAAAAAGTCGGTGAAGACAGTGGGCACGTCAAAGCCCAACACAACGGTCGAAGATGACCAAATAATTATTCAAAATTTTTTGAGCGAGCGACAAACCAACGAGATCATCTACACAAATATGTTTTCTGGCGTTGCAACAAGAAAAAATCTTCAAGATCTCATTAACAATGAAATGATAATAGATGATGTAAGTATATCAAGGAACATGTTCTAGTTGTTGATTTTAGAATTATATTAATCGTTTTACATTTCATTGGCAGATAATTGATTGCGGCCAGGAGTTTCTGATGCGCAACTGGGCAGAGCATCCTGACCGATACCATAAGTGCATAATTGCATCAGTTTTCGTATCTGCTCTATGTCTGACTTCCTCATCACCTGCTCATGAACTTGCTGGAACATCAGGGCTGCGATATTTGACAATGTATCGGATGAAGATAAGACCCAATTCCGGTTTCTTTTCACCATTATAAACTCTGATAACTCGCACTGGCATTTGGTTGCTGTCGACATGGAAAGAAAGGTGTTCATGCACTTGAATTCATTGAAACGCAACCCGAAGTACAAGGCCAATGCAAGGAAATGGCATACAATTCTAGGCCACATATTCCATATCTACTGCGATAAGAAGGAAGCGATCAATTGGCCGATGGAAGATATTTCGGATTGCCCAAGCCAACGACCGGATCGCTGGATTGCGGCCTATACTGTCTGAGATACATGGAATGTCTTGCTCGACGGGACAATCCTGATATGAAGATGGATTTCATGGATGAGGAAGTCAGAGATTATCGGCGACACTTAGCTGCGATGATATTGAGAGAGGGATTGAACAAAAAGATTAGCGACATTATCGAAAAATGTTTTAATTTTTTTATTCTTCTTTGAATGAAAATTGAATGTAATTTATTCATATTAACACTGATTAATATTTAATGCAAATGCATAAATTTTATATTGCGAGCAGAGTGTCCTCGATGTATTCATATGTTTGCCTTCGTATGTTTCCGCCTTTCGGGTGTCGCCGCGCAAGAGCTAGGGTGTTGTTTGCCACGAGCTCGGGGTGTCGTCGCGCTAAAATCGTTCGGTGTCGGTTCGCGAGCACTGGGATGTCTCGTAGGTTTCCGCCTTTCGGGTGTCGCCGCGCAAGAGCTAGGAGCTGTCGTTTGCCAAGAGCTGGGTGTCGTCGCGCTAAAATCTTCGGTGTCGGCTCGCGAGTACTGGGATGTCTCGTATGTTTCCGCCTTTCGGGTGTCGCCGCGCAAGAGCTAGGGTGTCGTTTGCCATGAGCTGGGGTGTCATCGCGCTAAAATCTTCGGTGTCGGTCGCGTACTGGGATGTCTCGTATGTTTCCGCCTTTCGGGTGTCGCCGCGCAAGAGCTAGGGTGTCGTTTGCAAGAGCTGGGGTGTCGTCGCGCTAAAATCTTCGGTGTCGGTCGCGAGTACTGGGATGTCTCGTATGTTTCGCCTTTCGGTGTCGCCGCGCAAGAGCTAGGGTGTCGTTTCAAGAGCTGGGGTATCGTCGCGCTAAAATCTTTGGTGTCGGTTCGCGAGTACTGGGATGTCTCGTAGGTTTCGCCTTTCGGGTGTCACCGCACAAGGCTAGGGTGTCATTTGCCAAGAGCTGGGGTGTCGTCGCGCTAAAATCTTCGGTGTCGGTTCGCGAGTACTGGGATGTCTCGTAGGTTTCCGTCTTTCGGGTGTCGCCGCGCAAGAGCTAGGGTGTCGTTAGCCAAGAGCTGGGGTCATCGTACTAAAAGCACTTCATTTTACTGAAATAGACACCCTATTTTGAAAGCATTTCATTTGCGACCAAGCACCATAATTCAAAAGTTACGACACCCGTGTTTTATATATGCTCTTGTGTAAGTTGACTCAATACATAAGCATCAAATTCGTCCATCAAAGTTTCGGACGGCGGAACAATTCTCTCCAGGTCCTCTTCAGTATTAATAGACTGCAAACAAGTCTGCCTGATGCTTGAAGCAGCTCTTTCCTTGACCTGATTTTTCCTTGATCTTTTTGACTTCTTCTCGACTCCACTCTTTAATCTGTTCTCTCGGGCGACCTTTCGTCCTAATTTGTTCAGGATCTTGAATTACAAGCTCTGTACGTGGTTTAGCTGCGCAGTTGGCATCCACGGCAATTTTGAATATAGGTGTTAGACCATCCATCACTACATTAAATGCATCTTCAGACATGGAGGCTATCTCTGCGAGCTTCGTCATCCGATGACTCAGCAAACTATATCTACAATCATTAACATAATATTAACGATAACAAATATTAAGACATTTCAATTAAAAAATTGTCACTGCGTACCGTGAGTTTCGTGTGCTTTTATCATAACCCTCAGTATTGCAGTCGAATTCGTCGAATTGGTATTTCATGTCCTTGCACCATCTCTTCAAGAAGTATTTATCTGGTAAACGAAATACGTCACTTTGATGAAGAACCAACAGGGCATGCCTACACAGGTACCCCTTGAACTGAAAGGATCGGCACTGGCATTGGACATCCTCAATATTTCTATCGTATGACACGATATAATCTTTGATCATCTCCTTGCCAATTCCATCGACTTCAATCCTTTCATACGACTTTACGGAATATAAACAAGTGTTGCCAGCTTCCTTGATCAATTTTGTATTTGATGCAGCCATTTCAAGGATCTCATTCTGAAATTTTTTGAAAATGCTCCGTGTATACCTTCCTGCAGCTTGTCTCTCAAAAGGTGATGATGTCTTTAGGAAAGCAATCGTTTGCAACGTCCTATTATCTTCCTCATTTTCGGCCTCGTATCTTTTTTCCAAGGCATCTTCGTACTTACTTATGAACTCCGTTAGTGTTGTCTTCGAATTTATAAACCCATCGAAGAAGTGATTAATGCCCTCGCTCCTTTGTGAAGATGACATCCCTGTTCAAAATTTTGTCAACAAAAAAAAAAGCGTTTAACGCGAACATGAACCAAAGACAATGACATACAAACCTGCGAAGAATGTATCCTTTAGGTAAACTGGGACCCATTTTTCCCGACATTCGTAAAGGACATTGAACCAATCTATAGACTTGCATTCTTTATATTTCTCCATAACATGTGCCCACCTTTCCTCGAATGACTGTATGGTCAATGAATCATATATCGCCTCATCGAAATCAACCATAAACTTGGGATTTGCCGTGCAAATGTGGCCAATCTTTTCCGGTATCTTCTTCAATATATGCCAAAGACAAAATCGATGTCGTGTGTTAGGAAAAACTTCTTTGACAGCAGCCTCGATTGCCTTATCTTGGTCAGTAATCATGGCAATAGGTGCTTGACCACCATTTGCATCCAGCCAAGTCTGAAAAACCCATTTATATGTCTCAGTACTCTCATCAGACAACAATGCGCATCCAAGCAAGGTGGACTGTCCATGATGGTTGACCCCAACGAATGGACAAAAAGGCATTTGATATCTGTTTGTCAAGTACGTTGAGTCAAAGCTTAGAACATCACCGAAGTATGTGCATGCCAATCTTGACCTTGGATGAATCCAGAAGACAGACCTCAGATGACCATTATCATTGAGGTCTAAGGAATAGAAGAAATTGGGATTTCTGAGTTGCATTTCGGCGAAATGAATTACCATCGACTGAGCATCTCCTTCTTTCAGCTTAGACTGACGTTCGCGACAAATGAAGTTACGAGCATCCTTCTCGGTGAAATCCAATTGTCCTCTGCCCCCTTTTCTCCTTGCTATGGCAGAGTATATCTGAGTCGTCGGAACATTCACGGCATGTAAATTGCTGATCTCTGCCTTCTCTGGTGTGCTGATCCTCCTATGCGACCGTAGATAACCAGTTGATGTTATGGACATCCCATGGTTATGTTCTAGAGAAACCTCATCCAATATCCACTTACCACTTGTAGCATTCAGTCTTGCTTTTATGGATGCCATACAATCAACTTTCCCAGTATCCCTATGATTCATACTCTTCTCTGATTTTCTAGATTTTCCTTGCCTCCAACACGCCAGGTGCTTGAAGCAAAGTTGTTTTTTGTTGTTGGCCCTGCTACACACTGTTGTGATTCCAAAACCAACTCGTTTCGCGTATCCATTGTAGAACGTATATACATCATCTGCTGAATTGAATTCCATCCCAGTTTGAGGAACTACAATATCATCCACTGCATTTGGAGCGACGGGTGAAGGTGCACGGCCGGGAGTGTTATCGATTTCTTTCCGATCTACAATTTCAGCATCAACTGTGAAAATATAGGCACACAGTCATGAACAATGATATCCATAGATTTAGTTGTCAATATATGCTGACAAAGGATTAGGATTTAGGACACGAAGGTTAAAACAATACGACACCCCATTTATCATCTCACGACACCCTAGTGATAAGGCGAGGCCATGCACCTTCACCCGTCGTGCAAATGTGGCCATTTGAAATGATCACGGTGAGAATACCCGCGACACCCCTTGTTTCAGCCGCAACTCCTTCGCGACACCCCAGTTGAAATCTAATGACACCCTAGCACCAATGCTACGACACCCGTGGCTTAGAACTGACCGCGCGGAGAATCCCCGCGACACCCCAGGAGAATTGGATTTGGCCGAAACTCCTACGAGACACCCCTAGAAAGCTCAGACACCCTAGCTTTAAGGCGACGACACCCGTGCTTAGAACTGGCGGACAATCCCCGACACCCCAGGAGAATTGGATTTCGGCCGAAACTCCTTCGAGACACCCCTGTTGAAAGCTCACGACACCCTAGCTTTAAGGCGACGACACCCGTGCTTAGAACTGATCACGCCCGCGACACCCTTGTCGACATCCTTTTGACTAATGACACCTGCTACGACACCCGAGAACTTGTTTTTTTCGAGACACGAAAGCTCTAGGACGACACCACTGTTGAGCTCACGACACCCCTTAGCTTTAAGGCGACGACACCCGTGCTTAGAACTGATCACCCTTGAATTCAGGAGCGATGGACACCAGAACTGAACTTGCTAGTTTCTTTTTATTTAGGATTTAAAAATGAAAACGGTACTGATCACCTTGTCGAATTCAGGGTTGGACTGCTATGCTCTTGCGCGGGGCGGTCGCTGCGTCGGCGATCTGGCTGGAGGGACGCTACTTGCCCCTCCAGGTGGCTGTTGGCCCGACGCAGGACCTCGATCTCTCTCGTTGAAACGGCCAGGTATTCTCGGCCGCCTTGTTGAGTCGCTCGCTGATTGCGAGCGACTCCGCATAACCTCCGCGTCGATGGTGACCGTTGCGCGGCGGCTGCCATGGCTGCCAGTAGATCTCCCTCGCCTCTGGAAGCCATCTCAGTATCAGTTCAAGCTGGAAAGGTGATTAACGATGGCATTCCCCCATCCATATTTAAGGTACTCCTGGCGGGTGTTTCGATTGCCACGCGCCACCATCTCAGTGGGCGGTTCACAGGAATCGAATCGGTGAGCCCCCCCCTCGTTGAGTTTCGAGGGATGGGGAACAGAACAGAGTTTCGGGAAGCAACCGTCGTAAGTTTAACGTCGTCCCAAGAGAAAATTCACGACACCCAAGGATGATTTGGATTTCGGCCGAAACTCCTTCGCGACACCCCACTTGAAACCTCACGACACCCTAGCATCAATGCTACGACACCCGTGCTTAGAACTGACCACGGAGAGAATCCCCGCGACACCCCAGGAGAATTGGATTTCGGCCGAAACTCCTTCGACACCCCTGTTGAAAGCTCACGACACCCTAGCTTTAAGGCGACGACACCCGTGCTTAGAACTGATCACGGAGAGAACCCCCGCGACACCCCTTGTCGAATTCGGCCGAAACTCCTTCGTGACACCCCAGTTGAAATCGACGACACCCGTGCTTAGAACTTTACACCCCAGGGAGACAGCTCACGACACCCTAGCCGACGACACCCGTGTTAACACACGTTAATCACCTTTTCAGGGGTGTCGTCCCCTTAAAGCTAGGGTGTCGTGAGTTTCAACTGGGGTGTCACGAAGGAGTTTCGGCTGAATTCGACAAGGGGTGTCGCGGGTATTCTCACCGTGATCAGTTCTAAACACGGGTGTCGTCGCCTTAAAGCTAGGGTGTCGTGAGCTTTCAACAGGGGTGTCGCGAAGGAGTTTCGGCCGAAATCCAAATCATCCTTGGGTGTCGTGAATTTTCTCTTGGGACGACGTTAAACTTACTACGGTTGGCTTCCCGAAACTCTGTTCTGTTCCCCATCCCTCGAAACTCAACGTAGGGGGGGGGGCGCACCGATTCGATTCCTGTGAACCGCCCACTGAGATGGTGGCGCGTGGCAATCGAAACACCCGCCAGGAGTACCTTAAATATGGATGGGGGAATGCCATCGTTAATCACCTTTCCAGCTTGAACTGACCACTGAGATGGCTTCCAGAGGCGAGGGAGATCTACTGGCAGCCATGGCAGCCGCCGTAACCGTCACCATCGACGCGGAGGTTTATGCTGAGTCGCTCGCAATCAGCGAGCGACTCAACAAGGCGGCCGAGCAATACCTGGCCGTTTCAACAAAAGAGATAGAGGTCCTGCGTCGGGCCAACAGCCACCTGGAGGGGCAAGTAGCGTCCCTCCAGCGCCAGATCGCCGACGCAGCGACCGAAGGAGACAAGCCCCAGTGAGGGCTAATGTATTTTTTTTTTTTTTTTGATAAATAAAATAAATTTTAGTAACTTGGTTGTCGGGCCTTCTCGCCGTGGTCAGTTCTAAGCACGGGTGTCGTCGCCTTAAAGCTAGGGTGTCGTGAGCTTTCAACAGGGGTGTCTCTAAGAAGTTTCGGCCGAGGGTGTCGCGGGGATTCTCCGCGCGGTCATTTCTAAGAACGGGTGTCGTAGCATTGGCGCTAGGGTCATTAGATTTCAACTGGGGTGTCGCGAAGGTGTTTAGGCTGAATTCGACAAGGGGTGTCGCGGGTATTCCGTGATCAGTTCTAAGCACGGGTGTCGTCGCCTTAAAGCTAGGGTGTCGTGAGCTTTCAACAGGGTGTCTCGTAGGAGTTCGGCCGAAATCCAATTCTCCCTGGGTGTCGCGGGGATTCTCCGCGTGATCAGTTCTAAGCACGAGTGTCTCGTAGGAGCTTTCGTTTGGAGCACGGGTGTCCTAGGCTTGTAACTACGGTGTCTTAACAGTATATCAGGGGTGTCATGGCTTTAACGACGACACTAGAGCTATATAGACAGAAATAATGGGGAATATAGGCCGAACCACTCTGACGACACCCCAGTTCATGAGGTATAACATCCTAGTTAAAAGAGTATGACATTCGTGCTTACAAAATAGTTATGACTCCCAGAATGTCATAACTATTTTGTTCTAAGGAAGTTACCCGCGCATTAAACGGTTTGGTCACGCATTAACTAACTCTAACCAGAAAAAACTGTTGGTGTAATAAAGGAGCTTTAGTGGGAAGAAAGACTTTTTACTTTGTGCTGCGGATGACATTTCCTCCAGAAGTTTTTGTACACAGACTCCAGTAGCCAGGTTTTCCAGCCTCGAAGCTGAAATATTTTCTTTCGACCGGGGAAGAAAGAGAGTTCTTCTTGCACAGATGACATACAACGTAAAATGGCGCTAGGATGGAGGGAAAGGGCATTTTCGTCCGTACGCAATTTTAAAAAAAAGCGAACTGCTTTAAATGGCCGTCACGTTCAGAACGTAACGTCAAAGCAGAGCCATACCGCCCGGCAGGTCATCCACGTAGGAGCCACGTGGACCAATCAGAAGAGGCAGTACAGCCCACGTAAGCCTTGCTGCACCGGGGCGGTGTACAAAGTCTTTTCCTAAAATTTTAGCGGTGCTTGGAACTCGACCATGCTTGATAATGGCCAAAGCAAAGAATTTTAGATCTTGATTCCCTCTAGAGCAGGATCACAATTAAATATAATTTTAGCGGTGCTTGGAACGACCATGTTCCTAATAAAATTAAAGCTGTTCTATCGTTTAGAAATTAATTTGTCAATCTGCTAACAATTTTAATGATGGTTTTATTAGGAGAAATGAGTTCAAGTATTGATATAAGGCTTTTTGCTTAGTCTTGGATTTTATAATATTTTCTTGAACTCATTACCTACATTATTAGATATGGAATGCGATACATATGAGTTTAAAGTTTACCAAATATGAGTACGATAATAAGGGTTGGATTCCTAAACTTTTCGAGATGTTCTCACCAGACCGTGTCAGTAGCAAAATTCCTTCACCAAAGGAAAATACAAAAGATCTAGAACAGCCAAACTGGAACCAAAATAAAAATAGCTAGATTACTAAATTCATAATGTCATTGCTCAGAAACCTCTAGATGAGCCCTAAGATAACTTCAAATAGATTTGGAGGAAATTTGTGGGACAAAGAATTGGATTTGGGCTTTTTGTTTTTTTGTTTTTTGGGCAGAGTGCTCAGTGGAAAAGAATTCCTGGCAAGACTAGTGATCTTAGTACTTACCACTAAAGAAGAAATTACGGCATCGATCATACGTAAAAGTCAATTGGTCTTTGAAAGGAGTGGGGCACATTTTAGCCTATAGGACCAAGCTAGGCCAGAAATTTTAGGCCATTTCAAATTTTGGATCAGGTCCAAGTTTAGAAAAAATAAACTCAATCGAATACATACATATACATACATATATACATATACATATACATATACATATATATATATGTATATGTATATATGTATGTATATGTATGTATACATACATATACATACATATATATATATACATATATATATATATATATATATATATA
>UESW01003951.1:19310-291927 GCA_900491605.1 Calamus simplicifolius
ACATATGTATATGTATATGTATACATATATGTATATATGTATATGTATATATAGATACACATATATATATATATATATAATAGTATATATATATATATAGTATAGATATATATATATACACACACACAGATATATATATATATATAATATATATATATATATACATATATATATATACATATCATACATATACATAATACATATACATATACATTACATATATATGTAACATATACATATACATATACATATACATATACATATACATATACAATATACATATACATATGTATATATATTATACATATACATATGTACATATTTATATACATATATATATATATATATATATATATATATATGTATACACACACACATATATATATATATATACATATATTATACATACATGTATACATACATCTATGTTACATACATGTATGTATATATATACATATACATATTATAGTAGATATACCTATGTACATATACATATACATATACATATATATAGATATATACCTATGTACATACATGTACATATACATATACATATGTATATGTAATACATATGTATATACATAGACATATGTATTACATATACATATGTATATGTATATCCATATACATATACATATGCATATACATATATATGTAGATATATACATATGTACATATGCATATACATATATATGTATGCATATGTACATAGGTATATATCTACATATATATGTAATGCATATGTATACATAACATATACATATGCATATACATATATATGTAGATATATACCTATGTACATATACATATACATATATATGTATGTATATGTACATAGGTATACATCTACATATATACGTATATGTATACGTATACGTATATACGTATACATATAGTATATGTATACGTATATACGTATACATATACATATACGTATATATGTATACATATACATATACGTATATGTATATATATATGTTATATGTATAGTATATGTATATGTATATATGTATATGTATATGTATACATATCAATATTATATTTTTTAAATTTATTATATTTTTAATATATACACAATGTTTTATACCTTTATATTTGAATAAAATTTTTTCTTCAGAGATTGAGAGATGGGAAGTAAAGTTTTTATACCTTTATATTTGAATATAAATTTTTTTCTTCAGAGATTGAGAGATGGGAAGTAAAGGATAAAAGCTCTAACCAACCTTGCTACTTTAATTTTTTTTTATTATATGCATGTGTATTTTGTATACTAGCTTGTAATATATCATTGTAAGCTGAGTTCAGTCCTTTCGAGACTTATATTAAGCTAGGCTCGAGCTAGTTATACTTGACTTTGATCGGGCCAGAGCACATCCCAGCCTGGCCCATGCCTATCCCTAGCCTTAGTTGTTTAGTTATTCTTATCTCTAAACTGAGTTCTACCAAATACTAGAGGAGCGATAACCTTCTTAATCATCATAAATTGTTCATAAAATTCAAGTATTATTATGTATATAGGATGGCTAATCTAGCATTCCAAAAATCACCCGGTATTTCAATAAAGATTGGAAACAAAAAAATTAATAAAGCATATTATTTAGCTAAAGAATACCTATCTTCCATAACAATGGAGGTCTTCTACACAACAACAAGGTATTAGGAGGCTTAGGTCTTTTACACCTTTCTAACATTATCCCAAATTCAAGTTTGTTTACATCCCCCTAGAGTGTGAAATTTTAATTTTGATGGCTACTAAAGTTGGAGTAGGGTTTATCACTAGAAATCAGTTGGGCCAACTAATTCAGGCAACATTCAATATCTCTCTCTTTACTCTATCCTAGGTGCCAAACTTAGGACTAGTGCTTGGGAAGGTTTGTGTATAGTTGTATATATTTACAAGGCTACTGAAGTATAGCTTGAAGGTGATTTTTTTACCATCATAAAATAGTCATATAGCTGTTCCTTTACCCTTTTGAATTATATCGATGCCCTCTAAAATATATGAATGATTAAAAGAGCTCTTCTTGCTTCAAGGCCACTTAGAAATACTAAAGGAAACCAATCGGCTTACATGTTAGCAAATAAAGTGTCAAAGTTATAGAGATTACATGAGGACCTCTTTGCTTACTTCATTATAGTTTATCATTATGTATGTAATGCTTTTAATTGTATTAATGTTAGATGTTGGTTTCTAATCTAGCTTCTCCCAAATGGTACCTAAAGCAAAAGAAAAAAAAGTGAGATGGGTGACGGAATTTAAAAAAGTCTTATAGCTTTGTATTTCCCTCACATTTTAATTCTTCTCTCTTTTAAAAAAATGGTTGCAATGGAGAAGGCACATAATTTTGAAAGTTTAATGTATTTTTTTAACACCCTTTGTCAACTACTACCTTTGATTATGACTATTGTTTTCTCTATGATGATATGAAGGGTTTATCCATCACAAATTAAGGGATTTATGAGCTCTTTGATTCAATGAATCACCTTCTATTATTCTTTAGTATATAATCTCTATATCATATTTTGAATTAATATATTGTAGAGCTACATGCATGCCTTTATAATAAAAAATTAATATCGTTCACATTAACATTTCAGTTGTATGTAAGATCGTTCACATTAACATTCTAGTTGTACGAAGAATGTAAGTCTTCTTTTACGCAATTATATGTAAATATGATGTAGTTCCAAAATAAAACTACAAATTGAAAAGAAAGAAATATAAGAGAAAGAAAGACATGGTTGGAATATACTCTTCTTCATGAAGCTATTATTAAAACTAAATCAAATTTGCTCCAAACAAAACCCTAGATTGCCTTGCATAGATGAGCTTTATTGGGTCCAACTAGAAATAGACATTCTAACATAGAAAAAAATGCTAAAATTGTAAGGCTGAAAAATATATAATTTTGGTGAAAACTATTGGCCATTTGAAAATTAATAAATCAAAAGTTGAACTATTCGAGCCTCCACTTGCAATTATGCTGGTTGTTATGTGGTTGTACTTAGTCTAACTAATTATAATATTTGTTAGTTGTATTTTATGATGCATCATTCTTCATAATTTTTGTCAACTATATTCTATGTTATATCTTTCTTTCCAGGCTAGAAGGAATTCGCCTTCGAGTTAGAAACCTCATCATCAATTGCCATTGTAAGGAATTAGGAGCTTTATACGAACAAATGTCTTATAATTACTTGGTAATTTTAGCTAATCATAAGCATCCACCTTACATAGCCCCCCTTCGTTCACTCAATTTGTTGTAATCACCAACTAGATGGTGTTCTTTGGTTAGCACAACCCACATAATCTCCAATTTTAAATGTGATTGCTTTCCTATGTCATTCTCCTACAACTTTGTATTTAGCATTGTTGGCTGCTAGCTGCTTATAAATTTATGAATAAATCTTAGATGATCTATCATGTCCTTATCATCCTTGTTAAAACCTTCTAATTGAAGAATTGATACTAAATCTAAAACTCCATTAGGGTTTTACATAAACCACTTCAAAAGGGGATCAACCCATAGTTTATTGTGGAACTTATTAAAAATGATCTAAATTTGTGGTCAAGCAAAGCACCATTGCTTTGGCTTATCCCAACAAAGCTTCAAAGCAAGTTGCCAAGACTCATGTTCATAACTTCCATCTACCCATTAATCTAAAGATAATATGTAGTGTTGAAATGAAGCTTGTTCCCATCTTCTTCCACAAACTTATCTAGGAGTGACTCATGAAGTTTCCATTTTGGTTAAAGTTGATAGTTTTTAGGTAACGTAGACAAACTAGACAAGCCGTATGAGGATATGGAATTTATGGAAGTAAAGTTGATGATGAGATAACTGATGGCCTCCTGCAAATTCTTTAAGGATCTTTAGCCTTGCATCTCCAAAGGTTTTGAACAATGCTTCAAACTTTTGGCCTCACACCAGTTATCTCTTACGAGTTTATGATCTCATAGCACAATGCACAAAAAATCACTCCAAGTAATCTATGAAAAACAACTTTATGGATATTTACCTTAAGACTTTTTTAGTTCTTATAACATACAAATTTTCTAAAGATAATAAAGGGATAAATATTAAATATATAGTAAAAATAGATTCTTAACTCATACTAAACTTCTAATTTATCTAACACAAGTTTTTAGAATAAAGAAATATAGAAATTTAAGTACCATCTCTCTCTCTCTTCTTCTCTCTTTGTCTAATATTTCTTTCCTCTTGTCTTTCTTCATAGATCAAAGCAAGGTTAGGATATTTAATCTTGAAGGTACTTCTAACTCAAGAGATGGATCCCATGTGCAAAGAAGCATGAATACCTCTTCTTCTTAGATCAAGGACTAACATTGTACTTCAATGACTAGTTTAGGTTCAATAGTATGCACCCAAATCTCGATTAGATTTAGTATTGCAACTCTTAATCTAGAAGAATCTTGTGTAACATCTTGAAAATCTTGTAATTTTGGTAATATTAATGGCATTTTTATTTATAATGAAAGTTGGATGGTTTTAATGATGTGTGGGTATGTTGGCCACTTGATAAATGTAAAAAAAAAATTATAGTGTAAATGAGTATATTTTGTGTGCTAATTATTTTGATTTAAGAATTTGAGAGATTTGAGTTTTAATAGGCTTAAATTATAAGAAAAATCAAGTTTAGTTTGAGTTTTACCCTTAAGTGTTAATTTTAGCAATTAAAGTCGATTTTAATTGGTGAGGAGTTGACTCTAGCACGTTTAAAACTTTTGGCACGCTTTGGAGTTACTTCTGCAAAAAAAAGGAGGACTCTTATAAAAAAATAGAAAGTCAACACTCCCAATTCTGCTTCGTGCTAGAGACGACTCCTAATTCTACTGGAGCCGACTCATGGTTCTGCTTGAGCCGACTCTAAGAATGCAGATTTTCTAGGTTAAATCTTTAAAATTTCATATTATTTTATTTTAAGTCTGATTTGAGTGTCGTTTGAACCCTTGAATTTTTAAAATCAAGCTCTTTGAGTTGATAGGGTCTTTTCCTATAAATATGGCATAAAAGTATCGATTTAAGTGAATAATAATAATTTATCTATAAATAAATTAAAAAAATATGTTAAGGGCAAAATGGAAAAAGACTTTGAGGTTAATTGCTAATTGTGCTAAGGGCAACTTAGAAAAGAACATCTAAAAGAAAAATATCATGGTTATGAGTGAGCCATATGTTTTTCAAAAAGCGTGCTTTAAGAATTCTTGAGAAAATATAGATTGCATCAAGTTCCTTAGCCCCTAAGCAATCCATTGTTCATGCCTTGGTCCCTAAGTCACCGTAGAAAAGGGAAAGAAAAGGGAAAAAAGGTGGGTTTCAGCCAAAGAATGAAAGAAAGAAAGAAAGAAAGAAAGAAAGAAAGAAAGAGAGGAAGAAAAAGGAAGAAGAGAAGAAGAAGAAGAGAAAAGGAAAGAGAAGGAAAGGAAAACACGGGTTCGTACTTGTCTCCAGGTAAGCTATAGCTTTTCTAGACCTTGCATGATTTTAGATTTTTCTTAGATTCTTGTATTTGGAGATAATAGTAGAGGTAATCTTAGATAGAGAAAGGATGAAAGAAAATATGAGATATTAGAGGTTAGATCATGTATGCATGCATGGTTTCGAGGAAAGACCTTGTGTGTAGGTAACCTTAATAGCTATTGTGTCTGTATGTTGACGTAGGTCAAGAGAGTTATTTTCGAGAGCCAAAACACCGGAGTTGAGTACCATTTAAAAGAATATTATTGCTAAGGTTTTCTCATCTAGCAATGAAAAATTTAATTTTGAGCTAGTATAATGATGTTAGTACCTAGCTGTGGTATGATGTGATTAGTAGAGTAATATATGTGTTTTTAAATCTAAAAAATGAGAACCTAGTATATGATGTTATGATGCATAGGTTTTACTACATAAGCTAAAGCATGTGTTTTGATCAAAAGAGCAAAGCATGAGTTTTGTATGTGGATTTTTGATGCATTCATGATGCATTTGCATGGTGAATTGTTAAAAAGAACATGATTTGGATGCATGTATCATACAAAGATTCGGACAGCTATGAAACTGATCAACATTTAGACTGTATCGAAGCATGAGCATTGCATATTACTATTGAGCCGACACCTTCTTGCAATTCGATCGTACGATGAACCCCAAGACCAAGGGTGAGTGCACTCTAAATCAGGCCCAATAGAGCAAATTATAAGCAGCCCATAGGGGCAATAATCATAGCTCGATGGAGCTGATTATTATATGGCCTATGGGGGCAGAGTGAAAATCCAAGGTTCCAGGATTAAGGAATAAAGCATTTTGCCGGATGAATCGCATGGGTAAGGGATGCTATTTGTGCGGGAATTCTATTGTCAATCACGCACTCGATGAGAGTACACCTGTAGGAGGATGACTGTAGGATGGCACCTTGGAGGTTTCACACATAGCCCAACATTATAAAGTTTTGAAAAAAATCTTGCATTTAGTTTTATAAAGGATCAGTGGGCCATATACATATCCCCACTCAGTGGGGATGAGTTTGAAAAGAGAAGCTAGTGGACAAAAAAATTAGATCCCAATGGGGATCAGAGAGATGAGTAAAAAAATTTGGGCTGTATAATGAGGATATACATATATTTATATACATGCTTTATAAAATATTACATCATGCATGGATTTTTATAAACAAGTTATTTAAAGAGTATTTTAGTACTGGTATATTGTTGCAAGCATAAGCTAAGTTACAAGTTATCTTTTATCATTTCAAAAGAGTATAATTAGCCATGTATGGAGATAGTTTTCAATGAAAAAATATTGATATGATACTTCAGTTTATGATATATATTATTTGAAGAATAAGCTACGTTTTAAGTTTTCTAACATCATATTCACATGAGTATTATATGTATTTATTATATTTTAGAATGATGTTATGCTTCTCTATTTTTTTATGGTTAGATGGTTATTCAGTCATTGGGACTTAGGTCTCATCCCTCTGTTGTTAATATTCTTCTTTTAGATCAGTGAGTTTGTTTAGCATAATTAAGGTTTGCAGGATTGAGACCCTTAGCTGCTAAAGCCTGCAAGGATGCAAAGAGCATAGATTATAGCTTTGTATATTGAGCTAGTGTGGGGTGATATTCATGTATATGTATATGTATATATATACAGTGAGATGTGGTGATGTATCAGACTTATTTGGATATGGATACAAGACTTATGTTTTAAAAAAAATTATGAGTATGATGTATGTACTTATGATTTTTGATATCGATTGTGAATGTAATCTTGTAAACTGCCTAAGGATGTCATGAAAAATATTATCTGAGTAGGATGATGTAAAAATATTAATTTGAATGATGTGCATGTATAAATGAGCATGTGATAAAATATTTTTATCAGGATGCGTTTTTTAGTATTTGCCACTTGTGATAATCTGATAAAGTTTTCTAAGCCTTTATATAAGCCTTTATGGAATGCTACATAAAGGCTAGTAGAACTTTATTCGATTATCGTAGGTGTGCAGATTTATTGTCGGTGGCTCTTGTAGGGTAGGGGTGCCGACATCTTGGGTTATAAAGTCTTAAATAGATGTTGCAAATAGGGAAACCTTTGTCTGCTTAAATTTAAAATTATATTTATTTTACATCTTTCAAAAAAACTTAAACTAATTATTGATAGGCTTTATCTCAATCAGCATTATTGAAGAAATCCTCTATGACTTATGACTTGGTACCTCAGCACTATAGGATTTCATAATACATTCATATTTACTTAATTATAAAAAGTTACTTTATTACATTAAATATTTTGATGGCAATGTATGTATCCACGTTTGTATTTTGTAAATATTTTTTCAAAATAAAATTTCAATATGCTTGAAAATATATTTCAAAATATGGATCAAGGATGGGGACCACTTGTACATATGGGTTGGATCATTATGATGGAAATATGATTTACAAGTATTGATTTTCCGACATGGCATTGCAAACTTTTTCGCAAAGCATTATAAATTCATAAGTGTTTGGAATATCTTATTTTGTTGCAAATAACTAATTTAAAATTGATGTATTAAAAATTTTGATACCTCTCTAGGTTGACTATAATTTAGGCCTGGAGTGATTATTAACTCGTTCTTTTTGGGCCTAACTAGTTTAAGTTAAGCACTAGCTAGCATATATCAATCCCTAATATATCTTTTTTTTTTAGGGCTAGTTCCTTTCAAACCTAGCTACTTCAGGTTGATTGCTAACATGTTGATTTGATACTAAGCTTATTCCTTCTAAGCATAGCTGATTAGGCTGATTTTGGTATATGTTGATCCAGGGTATATTATATCTTAAGAGCTAATTTCATTTGAGCATAGTCATGTTGTCAACATGGTCGCAGTCACCCAGAATAGAAGATAGCAATTGATATATTTATTTTTTTTAAAAAAATTATTGTACTTATCATTAGAAAAAAAATATTTTAATTCCTCACTGAATTTTTTGGAAATGAAATATTTTGTTTGTTATATGTTATAAGTGAAGATTTTTCCTTGAATGTTGCATTTATTTATTTGGAAAATGTTATTATACTTATATTGATTCAATTAGATTTCTCTTGTTCTTTACAAATATGGAGGATCAGAACAGATAGAATATTAAGACTGAGCTTAGGAGATGGGGTTTAGGAGGCTTCCTAATTTGAATAAAGTTTGGAAACATGTGATGTAATAATTTTTGTCAAATTAAAGGATTATCTTTTACTTTAATTTAGTTACATTTGAGCTACCCAATTAAAGCTTATATCTGTTTTTAATATTAATGTTCAGCTTTTGGGAATAATGTAGCGGTGCCTCTATTCAGATTATAATTAGTTAAAGAAAATAGATTCATTTGGTGAAAGATCAAGGACAAAGGAAAAACATTATTTACTCATCTCTAGTCCTGTCCTTTTAAAAAATTTTATCCTTTTAGTTAGTATTCATCTACTATGCTTTTTTTATTATTATTATTATATATTTCTACTTTAATCCTACTCATTTAAGCCCACTATTCTAGTGCTTTAACTCTTACCCTGTACCTTTATGTCCTTAGACTTTCTATACCTTTATGTCCTAAGACTTTCTATTCTCGTTTGATATGTTTTTTCTTAAGAAAAAAAAAATCCCTTAAGATAGATACTACTCTTTCGTAGTATTTATTTTTTAAGAAAAGAAGAAAAATTTTGGGTGATCTCTGCACACAATTATTTTTACTTTTTTTCAACTAAAGATGAGAAAAAGAAAGAAAAGTTTTCTCATCATTCTCTCCCTAACCAAATGTGCCTTGTGTCTTCATCTCGTTCCGTTCTTCAACAACATTACTTCTTTTATAAATTATGACATAATCCATGCTAGATTGTTACTCTTTTATTGCAAGCCCTCAAGCAAGACATGATCGTTCTCCATGAGGATTGTTGAGAAAAGAACAATAATGTCTCTTTGACCAAGAAAGTTTCAAGGAAAGCTACTCTGCCATCAAGAAGACACCTTCTACTTAATTTGTTTTTCATGTGCTTGCAGTTGACATGGCCTTTGGGCCAAGAATTTGGTTATTATTGTTGTAACATTATGAAGACCTTTTGTAAAGTGAATTGCATGTGAATTTATTAAGCAAATTGGTGGTTCTTATATATTAATAATAACCACATGTCTTTCTATTTGAGACTTAAAAGTTTAGCTACATATATAGTTTTCAATTAATTGGTTGATCAAATTGTAAACAATTAATTTTGAGTTTTTCTTGCTTATGGTCTTGTTCAAGTTATTTTGAATGTTGTGGATGTAGTAACATATCTAATTAATGGTCCTAATTTATTAAATCAACGTATCCCCCATTAAAGTGATAACAGCCCCCTCTCTTAATTCCTAAGCGCTCGCTTCCTCCCTTAATTCCTGAGCGCCCGCTTCCTCCCTTAATTCTTAAGCGCTCGCTTGATGGGACAAGCGTTGAAGGAAAAGGGTATAAAATAGGAACCCATCCTAAGGTTTCATGACGAAGGGTTCTCTAAGGGTTCAGAACACTATTCTCTCAAGAGAGATCCTAAGGTTTCTGAATACGGTTCTCTCAAGAGAGATCCTATAGTTTCAGAACAAGGTTCTCGAGAGAGATCAAGGTTCGTCCTCGAAAGAGATCTTAAGGTTCTATAGAGAGAAACCTAAAAGTGGAGGCATTGGAAATGAGTCCCTGATCAAGAGCAATCATGAAGGCATACACCATCTGGATGCGAGAGCTCATTGATTAGAAGACCGATCCATCGATAGGAAGAGGAAAGATCAAGAAGATCAATCGATATCGTTAAGGAAGGAAGATCTCCCGTGCAGTCCATAGGAAGATCAGATTCCTTACCACCATTAAATAATAATGGCTGGAGGTAATTATATTTAAGTAAATTAAGTCTAACATTTGGTATCAGAGCAAGGTTAAATCCTCTGCCTTATTTGCGATGATTTCTATTAAGTTTCTCTTTTCAAGCCGTTAATACCGCGTGTTTTCCATTTTTAGTTTTTCGGATCAAAGGTTGGTTTCGATCAGTTCTGATCACGGAATTGACAGAAACCATTAAAAATAATTCAGATTCCGATTTTGCGGAAACAAAACGTGGTCTATTAAAGATTCCGATTTTGCGGAAACAAAACGTGGTCTATTAAAGATTTCTTTCTAGCATTAAATGTTTCCCAGATTTCTTTTTATGGTATTAAAGAGATAGCATTAAAGAAAGAAAAAGAAAAGAAACGTAGCTTTAAAGAAAAGAAAAACTAAAGGAGAGAAATGAAAAACTAAAGGAGAGAAATGCAGCGGAAACGTGGCTTCAATAACCACATCGGTGAAATATTAAAAAGAGGAGAGAAAACTTTCAGTTTTCGTTTTTCTCGCTTATGGTCTTTCCGTTCTCTCACGATTTAAAATATGGATTGGTTCGATTTTAAATGCATTTATTATCTGTTTAATGTTTTATTAAATTATGTAACATGATTTATTTTTATCATTTGTTTCTTGAGTTTAAATTTTTGTATTAAAATACGCCTCCTGAGTCTCTATGCCTACGGTGGTTTGCATAGACTGGCCCAAGGGAATAATGAGCTACGGCCGGACGTGTTTTAATTAACAAAAATTTTTCTTAAGATGATAATTTTAAAATTCATTAAATAGATATGAAATGTTCTGTTCTGCATACTAGATTTATTCTATGCATGAATTTGGTGGTAGTGTAAAAATCACAGTGCAAATCCTTTCAAGGTCTGATTGGTCATTTGGTGTCTAGAAAGGTAAAGAGATTGTGGTTACTTAATTGGTTCCGTTGACTGACCTAAGGAAAGCAACGGGGGGACCCCCACTTCTCTTTCACTGGCCTGGCCAATTTGACTAACTCGGATCTTGATTTGGAAATGTTACATTGATTAAGATCACTACCTAATAATCATGCTAAATTGGTTAATCTATATGCATTTAATGTCATGTGATCAATATGATGTTGATTAATTGAGGAGTAGCCACAGCATCTTTGATTAATCAAAATTATATATTGAGTTGCAAAGATCACATAAGGTTAGATGACATTAATTGTGACTAATTATATTAATGTAATGAATCTTATCCCATAGGAATTTTTGTTGCACTAATATAATTAATTAGGATGCGATAACAAATTATTTTCTTAATTACCCACAGGAATTAAGAAAGGAATATAATTTGTTAGTCACATCATTAAGCTAATGAGTCTATTTGAGTATAATAACTTAGCCCACAGGTAGTTATTGTATGTTATTGATTCATGTTATTGCATGTTTACATTGGTAAAATATGACATCAGTTATATGCCTCAAATTCAATTACATGAACATGATTTATTTTTTATGCAGCTATTATGCCTGTTAATATTTCTGATATGAAATGTGACATTCCCGATTTAAGTGGTGATAATTATAAATTATGGAAGGAGAGAATTCTTCTTCAATTAGGGTGTATGGATATTGACTATGCTATCAGGAAGGATGAACCACATTTAGTTACATCTACTAGCACTCAGGCTGAGATTGCTGCGTATGAACGATGGGAACGGTCCAATCGCCTCAGTATGATGTTCATACGTACTAAAATTTCTGCTAGTATACGTGGTTCAATTCCTGAGTGCAAAAATGTCAAGGAACTTCTGAAGGCTATTGATGCACAATTTGAGTCTTCAGATAAGGCAATGGCTAGCACCCTAATGACAAAGTTATCATCAATGAAGCTCACTACGGTTGGAGGTGTGCGTGAGCACATCATGAAGATGAGGGACATTGCGGCTCAGTTGAAATCCCTAGAGGTTGAGATGTCGGAATCTTTCTTGGTGCACTTTATTTTGAGTTCACTCCCACAGCAATATAGTCCCTTCAAAATATCTTACAATACACATAAGGACAAATGGTCAATTAATGAACTTCTGACCATGTGTGTTCAAGAGGAAGGGAGGCTGATTTTAGAAATGGGAGAAAGTGCACATTTAGTCACTCAGAGAAAGACTAAAGCTCCCAAAGCCAAACGCAAAGGAAAGGGTAAAGTATCCATCCATACAGAAGACAAGAAGGAGTCCAAGTGCTTCTTTTGCAAGAAGAAAGGACATATAAAGAAAGATTGTCTCAAATTCAAAGCTTGGCTTGACAAGAAAGGTACTCTAACCTCATTCGTATGTCATGAATCCAATTTAGTTATATGTCATAACACATGGTGGATTGATTCTGGTTCTACAATCCATGTTTCAAATACCTTGCAGGGTTTTCTAAATCAAAGGAAACCATTGGGAAGTGAACAAAGCATCTATTCAGGAAACAAGATGGGTTCACATGTGGAAGCAATTGGAACGTGCAGACTTATTTTACATTCTGGTTTTGTTTTGGATTTGGAAAAGACATTTTATATTCCAAGTTTCTCTAGAAATTTGATTTCAGTGTCAAGGCTTGTACCAGCAGGATATTCCTTTAATTTTAATAAAAGCTCTGTTGATTTATTTTATAAATCTAAGCTTATTGGGAATGGTACACTGTCAGACAATCTTTTCCAAATCAATCTGAAAAATAATACCACCTATAATGTGATGCACGCCCAAACTGGTATGAAAAGATGTGTTATAAATGAGAATTCCTCTATTTTATGGCATTGGAGATTAGGTCATATCTCCATTGACAGAATTAAAAGATTAGTAAAAGATGGAGTACTTGATACTCTTGATTTTACTGATTTTGACACTTGTGTGGATTGCATAAAGGGAAAGCAAACCAACAAGTCCAAGAAAAATGCCAAGAGAAGTTCGAAAATACTGGAGATCATACATACGGATATCTGTAGCCCAGATATGGATTCGTATGGTCAGAGATACTTCATCTCATTTATTGATGACTATTCACGATATATGTATCTCTACCTACTTCATAATAAGAACGAAGCATTAGATGCCTTTAAGGTATTTAAGGCAGAAGTAGAGAAACAATGCGGCAAGCAAATTAAAATCATGAGGTCAGATAGAGGTGGAGAATATTATGGTAGATACACTGAGAATGGACAAGCACCTGGTCCGTTTGCTCGGTTTCTTGAAGAAAATGGAATTGTTGCACAATACACCATGCCAGGGTCTCCTGACCAAAACGGTGTAGCTGAAAGGAGAAACCGAACATTATTGGACATGGTAAGGAGCATGATTGTCAGCTCTAAGTTACCTAAATCCTTGTGGACTGAAGCTCTTAAAACTGCTACGTATATATTGAATCGGGTTCCAACCAAGGCTGTTTCCAAAACGCCATTTGAGTTATTTAAAGGTTGGAAACCGAGTCTGCAACATATACGTGTTTGGGGATGCCCATCTGAAGTAAGAGTCTATAATCCACAAGAAAAGAAACTAGACCCAAGGACTATCAGTGGATACTTTATTGGATATGCTGAGAAGTCCAAGGGTTATAGATTTTATTGTCCATCTCACAGCACTAGGATTGTGGAATCAAGAAATGCAAAATTTCTTGAGAATGACTTGATCAGTGGGAGTGATCAATCTCAGTATTTGGCTTCTTCTGAGAAAGATCATTCAGTTATTCCAACTTCCACTTCAAGTGAGGGATTGGTTGTTATTTATAGCACTCCTCAAACTCAATTAAGTGCCCAACAACCAGTCATTGAGATTTCACAAGCTGATGGTAATCTAGAAGATCGTGTTGTTCATCAACAATCAGTTGTGCAAGATACTCCTCAAGAGGTCATTGACACAACATTAAGAAGATCAACTAGAATAAAGAAATCAGCAATTCCTGGTGATTATGTTGTGTATCTACATGAATCTGACTATAACATTGGAGCCGAAAATGATCCTGAAACGTTTTCACAAGCCATGAGTTCTAAGGAATCAAACTTATGGTTCAATGCCATGAAAGAAGAGATGGAATCTATGGCATCTAATCGAGTCTGGGATCTTGTTGAGTTGCCTGATGGTGTAAAAGCCATTGGATGTAGATGGATCTTCAAAATAAAGAAAGACTCGCAAGGCAACATTGAGAGATATAAAGCAAGACTCGTTGCCAAAGGATTCACTCAGAAGGAAGGAGTCGACTACACTGAGACATTTTCTCCTGTATCCAAGAAAGACTCTCTCCGAATAATCATGGCATTGGTAGCTCATTTTGATTTTGAGTTACATCAAATGGATGTGAAGACCGCATTCCTTAATGGAGATCTAGAGGAAGAGGTTTACATGAAACAACCTGAAGGATTTTCCTCTAGTGATGGTGAGCATTTGGTTTGCAAACTTAAGAAATCCATATATGGATTGAAACAAGCCTCACGTCAGTGGTATTTAAAATTTCATGATGTGATCTCTTCCTTTGGTTTTGAAGAGAACATCATGGATCAATGTATATACCAGAAGGTTAGTGGGAGCAAAATTTGTTTCTTGGTCCTATATGTGGATGACATTCTACTTGCAACCAATGATAAAGGGTTGCTACATGAGGTGAAACAATTTCTCTCTAAAAATTTTGATATGAAAGATATGAGTGAGGCATCTTATGTCATTGGCATTAAGATCCATAGAGAAAGATCTCGAGGCATTTTGGGATTGTCTCAAGAAACTTATATCAATAAAGTCTTGGAGAGATTTCGGATGAAAAATTGTTCACCAAGTGTTGCACCTATAGTGAAGGGTGACAAGTTCGCTTTGAACCAGTGCCCTAAAAATGAACTTGAACGGGAACAGATGCACAACATTCCATATGCTTCAGCTGTTGGAAGCCTAATGTATGCTCAGGTTTGCACAAGACCTGACATAGCATTTGCAATAGGAATGTTGGGAAGATATCAGAGTAATCCAGGTTTAGACCATTGGAGAGCTGCTAAAAAGGTCATGAGGTATCTTCAAGGGACCAAGGACTACATGCTCATGTATAGACAAACTGATCATTTGGAGATAGAGGGCTACTCAGATTCGGACTTTGCTGGCTGCGTTGATTCTCGGAAATCAACATCAGGATTTATATTTATGTTAGCTGGTGGAGCCATATCTTGGAGAAGTGCAAAGCAGACCTTGACTGCTACCTCTACTATGGAAGCAGAGTTCGTTGCTTGTTTTGAGGCTACATCGCAAGGTGTATGGTTGAAGAGTTTCATCTCAGGGCTTAGAATTGTTGACTCCATTACTAGGCCAATTAAATTGTACTGTGACAATTCAGCTGCTGTATTTTTGGCTAAAAACCATAAGAGTGGTAGTCGAAGTAAACATATCGACATTAAGTATTTAGCCATAAGAGAACGTGTTAAAGAGAATAAAGTGGTCATAGAACACGTTAGCACTGAATTGATGATAGCTGATCCTTTAACTAAAGGCATGCCAATTAAGAAGTTTAAGGATCATGTGATAAGAATGGGAGTTGGTCCCATGATATAATTGTATTGATAACAATTTGTACAATGAAACTCTTATTTCAAGCGTTTGTTTATTTCTCATTCAGGTGTACACGTTATATGACTTTTGAGAAATGACAAACTTTTCTTTTGGACTCAGAATAAACATATGGTTTATTCATTATGTTATGTTGTCACATTTGGAATGGTGATAAAGAAATTGAATGCATTGTAATACATAGAAGATAATACTCAATTATAGAGGACCTATCGCTATGATTCATGTATTTAGTTTCTTGTTCAGTGTTGATAAAATATACGGACCAAGTGGGAGAATGTAGTAACATATCTAATTAATGGTCCTAATTTATTAAATCAACGTATCCCCCATTAAAGTGATAACAGCCCCCTCTCTTAATTCCTAAGCGCTCGCTTCCTCCCTTAATTCCTGAGCGCCCGCTTCCTCCCTTAATTCCTAAGCGCTCGCTTGATGGGGCAAGCGTTGAAGGAAAAGGGTATAAAATAGGAACCCATCCTAAGGTTTCATGACGAAGGGTTCTCTAAGGGTTCAGAACACTATTCTCTCAAGAGAGATCCTAAGGTTTCTGAATACGGTTCTCTCAAGAGAGATCCTATAGTTTCAGAACAAGGTTCTCGAGAGAGATCAAGGTTCGTCCTCGAAAGAGATCTTAAGGTTCTATAGAGAGAAACCTAAAAGTGGAGGCATTGGAAATGAGTCCCTGATCAAGAGCAATCATGAAGGCATACACCATCTGGATGCGAGAGCTCATTGATTAGAAGACCGATCCATCGAGAGGAAGAGGAAAGATCAAGAAGATCAATCGATATCGTTAAGGAAGGAAGATCTCCCGTGCAGTCCATAGGAAGATCAGATTCCTTACCACCATTAAATAATAATGGCTGGAGGTAATTATATTTAAGTAAATTAAGTCTAACAGTGGACTGCTTCGGAGGATTACAGTAAACAACAATAATAATATATAATAAAGTCACAATAATAACACAATTTTAATTTCAAAACTATAATAAAACTATATGTTATTCTGCTAATTTCACTTTATTTAAATTAAATTAAATTCCTAAGCTACGAAATATAACTACTAAGATATGCTTAATTGGAAGTTTCAATTAAAGATCTAAGAAAAATTAGTAACTCAGATCAAGTGACTTTTAGAGAGACATGCTATTGATCCTTTTCTCAGGAAGTGCAATGGTTTTAATTGGCAAACCATATTGATTTCTTTATACAATTTGATATGGAAAATATCCCATCTATGTACAGTTTATTCATGTAATGCATTTTTAAAAATATCATTGGAGAAATTTAGAATAAAATTAGCTAAGAATTCTAATGACGAAAGTTAGATCTGACATCATTAGAAGAAGAAGGAGAAGAAAAAGAAAAGGCTAAATGATGACAGTGATCATCCATTTTACACACTAATTAATATATGAAAACAGTAACATCCTTTAATGTATAAGATGCTAGTGGATTAAGCAGATCAAAAGCTCAATTGAATTCCAACGTAAATCCTTGTCTTACTGAACACCTATCAAAGAAGAAAAACTTGGGATATATAAATTTTGCTTCTCTTTCATATATTTCTTCCAACCCTACTGTTTATTTCCATCTTTTCAATCAAATAGTTTGATCCAACCGCATGACTAATAAGATGCGGTGCTCTAGGATTTGCCCATCTTCGCTTGAACTGCTAGATTGAGTCCGGGCCATTGCCATCATGGAATCTCAATAGCTATAGGGAAAAAAAGACTTTGTATAATGCCTTCGGTGCAATAAATCCTATGTAAGATGTATTGCTTGATCCACATACATCTTACATGACTTGACGGAATAGGATAGTAGGGATACGATCTTAAGTTTTAAGTGTGACATTCATTAATATCCATTCAACTTTTTTTTTTTGAAATCTTAAGTTTTAAGTGTGACATTCATTAATATTCATTCAGCTTTTTTTTTGAAATTTGTGTGCAAATTAGAGATGGTGCATCCCACGTTTTCTAAATGGATATCGTAGGTTTCTAATTGGGATGTCGTAATTTTATAACTGGAGTGTTGTAATATTTTTTTAGCCTATATTAAAGATCTTTCGGGAATGTCATAATTTTATAATACGGTGTCAAAATTTTATAACTAGAGTGTCGTAATTTTTTTTTTTGTCGTAAAGGTTTGTCTTAACACTTTCTGAATGTATATTATAATTTTATAACTATGGTATTGTAATTTTATAATTAGAGTATCATAATTTTTTTTTATTTTTTGAATGAGTGTCATAATTTTATAACTATGGTATCATAATTTTATAATTGAGATGTCATAATTTTTTTTGACAACCGACAAAGAGCGGCCAACTCCCTTAGTTCCCTAACACCCATCTCCCGAATCCTTTCTATCGCATCGCTAGCCTCACACCCATCTATCGACCTCTTCTTCCTAGCATTGGAGGCATCATTATCCCCAGAATCAATAGATGCCCTCTCCTTTCGTTCTTTGCGAAGGGTTGTGTTCAGCCTCCGAACCTATAATCAAAGAAATAGGCTAACAGACTCCAAGAGAGAGAGAGATTAATAGGAAATTATATGGATGGGTTTGGTGCCAGCGGTGTCTAGGTCACAGGCAGAGAGCTGGGCGCAGAGCTTGTCAACTTTGAGCCTCGAGTACACGGTCGAAAAAAATTACAATATTTTAGTTGTAAAATTACGACACCATGGCTATAAAATCACCATACCTATTCAAAAAGTTGAAAAAAAATTATGACACCCTATTTGTAAAATTACGATACTAATTATAAAATTACGATATCTATTCAAAAAATTTTAAGGCAAAGCTTTATGACATTCCGATTAAAAAAAATTACGACATCCTAGTTGTAAATTTACAACACTATAGTTATAAAATTACGATATCCCTGGAAGATCTATGATATAGGTCAAAAAATATTATGATACTTTAGTTGTAAAATTACGAGTTAGAAGGGTTGTATTGCCTTGGTCTGCACATAATTTTTTTTAAAAAAATTGAATGGGTATTAATACATGTTAAGCCATGTAAATGCATGTAAACTATTGTTTTGAAAATCGGAATCGAATAATGAACCGGCTTAATGTTTGGATCGTGGGTCAATCAGTTTGGCGGATAAATCGATTTGATTGGATCGAATAATATGATAATAATTTTTAATTTAATAATATAAAAATAATAAAATATAAATTAATTTAAATAAAAAATAAAAAATATAAAAATCAGGTTGGACTTGTTCGAAGTGAGATCGGTTCAATAATTTTTTTTAATTTTTACTAAGTTATATAAAAGTTAACTTTAATAATAAAATTGAATCGGACTGATAATCAATTCTTGATTCAATCTATCGATCTGCTTTAATTTTTAAAATACTGATGTTAACAAAAATAAAATAAATAAATAAAAATAAAATAAAAATAAATAAATAAGTTGGTGCAATTCAACTAGAATATGTTGCAACCAAGGTAGCGTCCAGACTTTTTCCTGGCGGGCCTGGCCATGGCGGTCTCGTTCGCGAAAGAACACGTTGCGTGTTTCGGGATTTGCAGCCGATATGGCACCGATTTGAGATATAAGAATTTCGATCTACGGCGAGGATTCGTCGGCAGGGGGGGACTGCAAAGCGTTGGAAGCCAGGCGATCGGTGAGGAAATAGGAGGGAGAGCGATCGGATCTCTTCACTCTCTCTCCGCGATCGAGAGATGGAGTACCGAAAAATCAAAGATCAGGTAAAAGATCTCTTTCCATTCTTCTCAGTTTCTCTGCATTCCTAAATTTGGATCCATTTGGGGCTGAGGCCTGAGAGACGTTTCTTGGGAACTTATTAGGCCATTAGTGAGATTGATTTTTTGTGGTGTTTTTTTTTTTTTTTGGTAGTTTGTCCATCTTGGGTTTGTGTCTGATTTCATCTTTTGCACTTCGAAGGCACGTCTTATGATTGTTCTTTGTTAGTTAGGGGAAAACTCGGAGTTAAGTACTGTTTATTTGCTTGAATGATACATTCGATATCTTTACAGGCTATTCTCTGGTTTGTTTATTGGGCGTTAAATTTTGTTTGGTGTTACTTGTTTATTCGAACCCTTTTTTTTATGTAGATAATTCATTCTGCATTGTTTTTTTTTACTTGAATGCAGTCATTTTTTTTCATGCTTTGGGGTCTTTCCTGGAAAATTGCAGCCCATGTAGATTATAGGTTGAGCGTCAGTCTTTCACTTTGGGGTTATTGCTCTTAGGTTCTCGAGATAGTTCTAGAGTTATGTACCTGCCTTCGTCAAAGCTTTGCTATCCTTTTGGAGATATTTGTTTTACTTGTTTTGAAATCTATTCCCATCTTCTTCTTGTCTTTGTTATGTTTTCAGATTCCAATCTCACGTTAATACTTTGATCGACTAACTCGGCTGTTCGTTAAATTCTAGTTCCGTGATTTTTGCAGCATCTTTTTCTCATTTCCATTTTGCTTGTAATTTAGGTTTTTTTTTTGGTAAAGGATATGCTTGATAATATCAATTTTTATTTTTAAGATAAGATTTAGGAGAATTAGGCCGATGAAGGGGCAATTTATGTGGTGTTTAGGCATTCCCAATCTTGCTCAAAATCACCATGGCATCAAGCTAATTGCCATCACAAAAGGCCCAAACACCACATGGGATTCAGAGATGCCAACTTGGTCACAAGACCATTGCATCAAGCAACCAAAATATGGCATAGTAGATAAATATGTATTTATTATATATTATCATTTATCTGTTATTTTCATTTTTTATAATCAACATTAAGATAAATATGTATTTATTTGCAATTTTGATCATCATTCCAAAAAAGTACTTTTTTTAAAAGTTAAAATAAAAACCCGGGTTCCAAAATATGGCATAGTAGAGAGAGGAGAATGGAGTGAGAAATAGAGGGAGGCATGATGAATAAATAACTAGGGTAAGAAGGCAAGGGTACCACTTCACAATGTGTATATTTATGTGTGTATACACATGTAGATATATATTTATACTTACCATGTAGAGACATACAAACTTATGTTCATAGATATATATCCATAAATATATAGACATATATTAAGACCTGCTGGTAGATAAACCTTTTCGAGGCAACATGGTGGTTGGTTAATTTGAGTGGGATGGATTGGTTGTTTGTTCTTTTTTTTTTTTTTTCTTTTTTGGTGCATGGTTGCTTGTTCTTTGAGTGGTACAAAATCCATGTTGATGGTTGTCATATCTGCAACTACTAACTAATCAATTGATTTCAGTAATTTTCTTGTTTATGATTATATTATTATTTGTTTTGAAGTCATTTAAACTGATATGAACCTCGCCATCAACGTGACGGAACCCAATACCAAATGTGAAACCAAACCTAAGATCTTCAAAATGCAAGTTTGCTAAGCCTTGACCCGTTACCTAACAAGATAAGAACCAAGATCTCGATAATGGAAGACACCACACCAATAGTCTCAAGAACCACTTAAGAACCCAAGTGATAAGTTTGGTTGTTTGAATGTCACAAGAATAAACTTGATAAGTTCAAGAGTCCTTTTAAGAATGAAAGAAGAATACAAATAAATAATTTGATATTATTCTTGACTATTCTCCAAAGGTACAATCCTTTGTCCTTTATATAGAGTTTACAAATTCTTTAGAATATTCTTCTATAACATATCTAAAGAAAGTTTTTTCAAAATTAAGAGATTGACATATTAAATTTTTAAAAATTATGGGATTGACATCTAGAATATTCTTGGCACATTAAATTTTCAAAATTAAAGAATTGACATTTAGAAGATTCTTTACATATTAAATTTTTAAAATTAAATGATTGACATCTAGAAGATTGACTTCCAGATCCCTTCCAAATAAATATCTCTAAAATTTAGGGATTGATATCTTGATCCTTCTAAAGCTGAAAATATGTAAGTCCTTAATTAGAAACCTCTAAAACCTTAATCATAGTGACCAGGTTCCCTTGAAACTGATTTGGACTTGATTTGACCCTTCATATTTTTGCCGTTTCACCAACTTGTTGAATTAGCCCATTTAATGCTTCTTTAAAATGCTTGGCTCTAAGTTTTGTGATTGATCTACTTGGCAAGCTTAATGAATCATGTGCCTGCTGCCTTGACTCCCTCGAAGCCCATGTGTGAGTTCCCCTTCTTGTAAGTGGGTTGTGCAACTTTATTTGCCACTTCGCAATGTGTATATTTATGTGTGTATACACATGTAGATATATATTTATACTTACCATGTAGAGACATACAAACTTATGTTCATAGACCTATATCCACAAATATATAGACATATATTAAAACCATGCTGGTAGATAAACCTTTTCGAGGCAACATGGTGGTTGGTTAGTTTGAGTGGGATGGATTGGTTGTTTGTTCTTTTTTTTTTTTTTTTTTTTTTGGTGCATGATTGCTTTTCTTTGAGTGGTACAAAATCCATGTTGATGTTTGTCATATTTGCAACTGCTAACTAATCAATTGATTTCAGCAGTTTTCTTGTTTATGATTATTATTATTTGGTTTGAAGTCATTTAAATTGATATGAACCTCGCCACCAACGTGAGGAAGCCCAATACCAAATGTGGAACCGAACTCCAAGATCTTCAAGATCCAAGTTTGCTAAGCCTTGACCCGTTACCGAAAAAGATAAGAATCAAGAATTCGATAATGGAAGACGCCACACCAATAATCTCAAGAACCACTCAAGAACCCGAGTGATAAGTGTGGTTGTTTGAACGCCACAAGAATAAACTTGATAAGTTCAAGAGTCCTTTCAAGAATGAAAGAAGAACAGAAATAAATAATTTGATATTATTCTTGACTCTTCTCCAAAGGTACAATCCTTGGTCCTTTATATAGAGTTTACAAATTCTTTAGAGTATTCTCCTATAACATATCTAAAGAAAGTTTTTTCAAAATTAAGAGATTGACATATTAAATTTTTAAAAATTAAGGGATTGACATTTAGAAGATTCTTGACATTAAATTTTTAAAATTAAGGAATTGACATTTAGAAGATTCTTTACATATTAAATTTTCAAAATTAAATGATTGACATCTAGAAGATTGACTTCCAGATCTCTTTCAAATAAATATCCCTGAAATTTAGGGATTGATATCTTGATCCTTCTAAGGCTGAAAATATGTAAGTCCTTAATTAGAAACCTCTAGAACCTTAATCATAGTAACCAGGTTTCTTGAAACTGATTTGGACTTGATTTGACCCCTTATGTTTTTGCCATTTCACCAACTTGTTGAATTAGCCCATTTAACGCTTATTTAAAATGCTTGGCTCTAAGTTTTGTGACTGGTCTACTTGGCTCTAAGTTTTGTGACTGGCCTACTTGGCAAGCTTAATGAATCGTATGCCTGCTGCTCTTGACTCCCCCCAAGCCTATGTGTGAGTTCCCCTTCTTGTAAGTGTGGTTGTGCAACTTTATTTTTCTTTTCGCAATGTGTATATTTATGTGTATACACAGATATACATTTATACTTACCATGTAGAGACATACAAACTTATGTTCATAGATCTATATCCACAAATATATAGACATATATTAGACCATGCTAGTAGATAAACCTTTTCGAGGCAACATGGTGGTTGGTTAGTTTAAGTGGGATGGATTGGTTGTTTGTTCTTTCTTTTTTTTCTTTTTTTGGTGCATGATTGCTTATTCTTTGAGTGGTACAAAATCCATGTTGATGTTTGTCATATCTACAACTGCTAATTAATCAATTGATTTCAGCAGTTTTCTTGTTTATGATTATTATTATTATTTGGTTTGAAGTCATTTAAATTGATATGAACTCGCCACCAACGTCACGAAACCCAATACCAAATGTGAAACCAAACTCCAAGATCTTCAAGATGCAAGTTTGCTAAGCGTTGACCCGTTACCTAACAAGATAAGAACCAAGAACTCGATAATGGAAGATGCCACACCAATAATCTCAAGAACCACTCAAGAACCCAAGTGATAAGTCTGGTTGTTTGAACACCACAAGAATAAACTTGATAAGTTCAAAAGTCCTTTCAAGAATGAAAGAAGAACACAAATAAATAATTTGATGTTATTCTTGACTCTCCTTCAAAGGTACAATCCTTGGTCCTTTATATAGAGTTTACAAATTCTTTAGAATATTCTCCTATAACATATCTAAATCTCCTATAACATATCTAAAGAAGTTTTTCCAAAATTAAGAGATTGACATTAAATTTTTAAAAATTAAGGGATTGACATCTAGAAGATTCTTAAAACATTAAATTTTAAAATTAAGGAATTGACATTTAGAAGATTCTTTACATATTAAATTTTTAAAATTAAATGATTGACATCTAGAAGATTGACTTCCAGATCCCTTTCAAATAAATATTTCTGAAATTTAGGGATTGATATCTTGATCCTTCTAAGGCTAAAAATATGTAAGTCCTTAATTAGAAACCTCTAGAACCTTAATCATAGTGACAGGTTTCCTTGAAACTGATTTGGACTTGATTTGACCTTCCATGTTTTTGTCGTTTCACCAACTTGTTGAATTAGCCCATTTAATGCTTCATTAAAATGCTTGGCTCTAAGTTTTGTGACTGTCTACTTGGTAAGCTTAATGAATCGCGTGCCTGCACTCTTGACTCCCTCCAAGCCCATGTGTGAGTTCCCCTTCTTGTAAGTATGGTTGTTAAACTTTATTTGCCACTTCGCAATGTGTATATTTATGTGTGTATATACATGTAGATATATATTTATACTTACCATATAGAGACATACAAACTTATGTTCATAGATCTATATTCACAAATATATAGAAAATATTAAGACCATGCTGGTAGATAAACCTTTTCGAGGCAACATGGTGGTTGGTTAGTTTGAGCGGGATGGATTGGTTGTTTGTTCTTTCTTTTTTTTCTTTTTTTAGTGCATGATTGCTTGTTCTTTGAGTGGTACAAAATCCATGTTGATGTTTGTCATATCCGCATCTGCTAACTAATCAATTGATTTTAGCAGTTTTCTTGTTTATGATTATTATTGTTATTTGGTTTGAAGTCATTTAAACTGATATGAACCTCGCCACCAACGTGACGAAACCTAATACCAAATGTGGAACCGAACTCTAAGATCTTCAAGATACAAGTTTGCTAAGCGTTGACCAATTACCTAACAAGATAAGAAGCAAGAATTCGATAATGGAAGATGCCACACCAATAATCTCAAGAACTACTCAAGAACTCAAGTGATAGTCTGGTTATTTGAACGCCACAAGAATAAACTTGATAAGTTCAAGAGTCCTTTCAAGAATGAAAGAAGAACACAAATAAATAATTTGATATTATTCTTGACTCTCCTCCAAAGGTATAATCCTTGGTCCTTTATATAGAGTTTACAAATTCTTTAAAATATTCTCCTATAACATATCTAAAGAAAGTTTTTCCAAAATTAAGAGATTGACATATTAAATTTTTAAAAATTAAAGGATTGACATCTAAAAGATTCTTGACATATTAAATTTTCAAAATTAAGGAATTGACATTTAGAAGATTCTTTGCATATTAAAATTTTAAAATTAAATGATTGACATCTAGAAGATTGACTTTCAGATCGCTTCAAATAAATATCCCTGAAATTTAGGGATTGATATCTTGATCTTCTAAGGCTGAAAATATGTAAGTCCTTAATTAGAAACCTCTAGAACCTTAATCATAGTACCAGGTTCCTTGAAACTGATTTGGACTTGATTTGATCGCTTATGTTTTTTTTCAACTTGTTGAATTAGCCAATTTAACGCTTCTTTAAAATGCTTGGCTCTAAGTTTTGTGACTGGTCCACTTGGCAAGCTTAATGGATCGTATGCCTGCTGCCTTGACTCCCCCAAGCCCATGTGTGAGTTCCCTTTTGTAAGTGTGGTTGTGCAACTTTATTTGCTTTTCGCAATGTGTATATTTATGTGTGTATACACATGTAGATATACATTTATACTTACCATGTAGAGACATACAAACTTATGTTCATAGATCTATATCCACAAATATATAGACATATATTAAGACCATGCTAGTAGATAAACCTTTTCGAGGCAACATGGTGGTTGGTTAGTTTGAGTGGGATGGATTGGTTGTTTGTTTCTTTTTTTTTTTTTTTTTTTTTGGTGCATGATTGCTTATTCTTTGAGTGGTACAAAATCCATGTTGATGTTTGTCATATCTACAACTGCTAATAATCAATTGATTTCAGCAGTTTTCTTGTTTATGATTATTATTATTATTTGGTTTGAAGTCATTTAAATTGATATGAACTCGCCACCAACGTCACGAAACCCAATACCAAATGTGAAACCAAACTCCAAGGTCAAGTTTGCTAAGCGTTGACCCGTTACCTGACAAGATAAGAACAAGAACTCGATAATGGAAGATGCCACACCAATAATCTCAAAAACCACTCAAGAACCCAAGTGATAAGTCTGGTTGTTTGAACACCACAAGAATAAACTTGATAAGTTCAAAAGTCCTTTCAAGAATGAAAGAAGAACACAAATAAATAATTTGATGTTATTCTTGACTCTCCTTCAAAGGTACAATCCTTGGTCCTTTATATAGAGTTTAGAAATTCTTTAGAATATTCTCCTATAACATATCTAAAGAAAGTTTTTCCAAAATTAAGAGATTGACATTAAATTTTTAAAATTAAGGGATTGACATCTAGAAGATTCTTAACATATTAAATTTTTAAAATTAAGGAATTGACATTCAGAAGATTCTTTACATATTAAATTTTCAAAATTAAATGATTGACATCTAGAAGATTGACTTCCAGATCCCTTTCAAATAAATATTTCTGAAATTTAGGGATTGATATCTTGATCCTTCTAAGGCTAAAAATATGTAGTCCTTAATTAGAAACCTCTAGAACCTTAATCATAGTGACCAGGTTTCCTTGAAACTGATTTGGACTTGATTTGACCTTCCATGTTTTTGTCGTTTAACAACTTGTTGAATTAGCCCATTTAATGCTTCATTAAAATGCTTGGCTCTAAGTTTTGTGACTGGTCTACTTGGTAAGCTTAATGAATCGCGTGCCTGCTACTCTTGACTCCCTCCAAGCCCATGTGTGAGTTCCCCTTCTTGTAAGTATGGTTGTTAAACTTTATTTGCCACTTCGCAATGTGTATATTTATGTGTGTATATACATGTAGATATATATTATACTTACCATATAGAGACATACAAACTTATGTTCATAGATCTATATTCACAAATATATAGAAAATATTAAGACCATGCCGTAGATAAACCTTTTCGAGGCAACATGGTGGTTGGTTAGTTTGAGCGGGATGGATTGGTTGTTTGTTCTTTCTTTTTTTTTCTTTTTTTAGTGCATGATTGCTTGTTCTTTGAGTGGTACAAAATCCATGTTGATGTTTGTCATATCCGCATCTGCTAACTAATCAATTGATTTTAGCAGTTTTCTTGTTTATGATTATTATTGTTATTTGGTTTGAAGTCATTTAAACTGATATGAACCTCGCCACCAATGTGACGAAACCTAATACCAAATGTGGAACCGAACTCTAAGATCTTCAAGATACAAGTTTGCTAAGCGTTGACCAATTACCTAACAAGATAAGAAGCAAGAATTCGATAATGGAAGATGCCACACCAATAATCTCAAGAACTACTCAAGAACTCAAGTGATAGTCTGGTTATTTGAACGCCACAAGAATAAACTTGATAAGTTCAAGAGTCCTTTCAAGAATGAAAGAAGAACACAAATAAATAATTTGATATTATTCTTGACTCTCCTCCAAAGGTATAATCCTTGGTCCTTTATATAGAGTTTACAAATTCTTTAAAATATTCTCCTATAACATATCTAAAGAAAGTTTTTCCAAAATTAAGAGATTGATATATTAAATTTTAAAAATTAAAGGATTGACATCTAAAAGATTCTTGACATATTAAATTTTCAAAATTAAGGAATTGACATTTAGAAGATTCTTTGCATATTAAAATTTTAAAATTAAATGATTGACATCTAGAAGATTGACATCCAATCGCTTCCAAATAATATCCCTGAAATTTAGGGATTGATATCTTGATCTTCTAAGGCTGAAAATATGTAAGTCCTTAATTAGATAAAACCTCTAGAACCTTAATCATAGTGACCAGGTTCCCTTGAAACTGATTTGGACTTGATTTGATCGCTCATGTTTTTACCGTTTCATCAACTTGTTGAATTAGCCAATTTAACGCTTCTTTAAAACACTTGGCTTTAAGTTTTGTGACTGGTCCACTTGGCAAGCTTAATGGATCGTGTGCCACTTGAAGTGGGTTGTGCAACTTTATTTGCCACTTGCAATGTGCATATTTATGTGTGTATACACATGTAGATATATATTTATACTTACCATGTAGAGACATACAAACTTATGTTCATAGATCTATATCCACAAATATATAGACATATATTAAGACCACGTTGGTAGATAAACCTTTTCGAGGCAACATGGTGGTTGGTTAGTTTAAGTGGGATGCATTGGTTGTTTGTTCTTTCTTTCTTTTTTCCTTTTTTTGGTGCATGGTTGCTTGTTCCTTGAGTGGTGCAAAATCCATGTTGATGTTTGTCATATCTAACTGCTAACTAATCCATTGATTTCAGCAGTTTTCTTGTTTATGATTATTATTATTATTGGTTTGAAGTCATTTAAACCCTCTTGGTTGTATTGATTTTTTCAATGTAATAAACTGTTGCAGATGAACATATCACAAGGTTGGCATTTGGAAATCAGCTAGTCTTGAAGATTTGGAATTTGGAAATACTTCTTGGAGTTCTTTAAAAATTGCCATTAATTCTGTCAGTTAAAACTTTGACATAAAAAATAAATAATGTAAAATTATTGATATATTCAAGTAAAAGTAAACCTGGAAGAAGCAACAATGATAAAACTAATACCACATTAAAAAAAAAGCATAATTTGTTTTTAACTCTATATGTTCCATGGAAAATCATGCATTCTTCATAAAAAATTATAAACAACAATAACAAAGCCTTAATCACAAACTAGTTGGGTTGGCTACATGATTTTTTCCTTTATTCTACTCAATTTTGATTATGTTTCTCTATAAGATGCAAAGATAGAGAAACAATTTGATCAATCTGATCATGTGGGAATAATATGGTGAATCACTCAACCAATGGAAAGAACATGAGTTAATATGTTGAGTTCCCAACATTTTAGAGGTATTTTTATTATGCATATAAATTAAAAGGTGCCTCAATGTCTAGAACCATAAACATCTGTTAAAATTTTTATTTGAGTCTTTTCATCTAACATTTTCAACTCTGAGGTCATCTGTTGGGTTGTATTTTTAATGGAGGTTGGGTTTGACTGTGGGGTTACATGTCTTGAATGAAAATCAATGTCAGTAAGCAGTGGATATGTCAAAGTAGTGCTAAAATTTCCCTATTTGTTTCAATTGGCTTTCTTTTCAGATGTTTTTAAAGAAAGATTATGATGATTATCGTATACCCTATTCTCTAGTAACCACAAGCCGTGATTTTGCCATCAAACTAAAGCCTTTTCATCTTTTGCTATATAGTTGTGAGGGTTTTATCAATGAATTTTCTTAATCCCGAATATAATAAATTTTCGTATGATATTTATAGGAAAACTATGAGGATGCATCTCAAAATGATGTAGAGAGTTACATGGAAAGCCTCTCTCTGGTGGTATGTTTTTGTTCAAGCTATATTCCTGAAGTCATACCTGATGGGTAACTGCCCTGCTTTGGCTTCCAGCTGCATGCGCTTCTTCTTCTGAACCAAGTACTTCTCTTTGTTTCTGCAGTTGTAACTAAAAGCATGCCTAGCTCTTTGGATGGCTCAACCAACAAGTCGAGTTGGAAGCTAAGGTAAGACAACTTAAGAGTATTTAATTCATATGGTAACAGAAATAAAGTGACCAACTCATATGATTTTCTTGTTGTACTCATGCCTTTGGCAGATTAATTGTTACTCTGGCGTTAACATTGTTGACAAGTTCACAGGCAATATTGATTGTGTGGTCCAAAAGAGCTGGAAAGTATGAATACAGTGTGACAACAGCAAACTTTTCGGTGAGGAAAAAGCAGTATCAGTTAAATGAATAAAGCTGCAGGTCCTAGTTGGCTAGTTATTTCAAATTGAAGAAATGTTGGGTGATAATTATATCTCTTTTATGTGTGCATGCATATGGCTGGGCAGAGAGAGAGAGAGAGAGAGAGAGAGAGAGAGAGATTCGGAAATCTTTACAGTTCTCTTTGTGATTGTTGGATCTGTTTCTGTTCTTTTTGACTAGGTGGAGGCTTTAAAATGTGCATTCTCGCTTGTAGCCCTTGTTAAAATATGGAGGAGTCAAGGTGTCACAGAAGACAATAAGTAAGCTCTTCCATTGCTGAAAGTGGTTGTTCTTTTTGATGATTATAGGTTTATTTTCTTTAAACTTGAAAATCAAAAGAAAAAAAGCTATTGCATAGAGACCGCCTATATGATTGTAACTTCTTTCGGTTCTATTTATTTAGTCCTTGGGCCAAATCATTTTTTAGCTATTAGCACGTAGCAATAGTAGTTTATCAAGATTGTTAAACCTTGTTTAACTTACTAAAGCATCCCTTGTACTTTTTCTTTGAAGTTTTTTATATATGCAACGCATCTCATGTACATTTTCTCTGAAGTTTTATATATGCAACTTAAAACTCCTACAATATGGTAGCAATTGTTATGTCATCTTAAATTTTTTGTTTAGTTGAATAAAGTGATAAGAGAAACAAACTGACAATGATGCACCATGCTTACTAACAAGATAGCATTATAAACGCATAATTTGCATTCAGATTTCATTATAAAAATACCCAGTCTCTATTAAATTGTAGTAATCTATAGAGTCATTCTCATTAAGGTCTGATGAGACAATTAACTACTTACATAGGTAATATTTTAGTGCTAGGTAATATTTTAATGCATCTCAACTAAGAAACATTTTTTTGGTAGAAACATTGAGAAATATTTTGAAATGAAAACAATTGACCTAATATAGCTGCTATATTCTATCTGTTTTTTATAAACGTGTGGTATATAGCACTTTTTTTGAGAATTATGGTTTCCATCATATAGGTCTATGTGTTTATGTTTGTCAGCAACTGTGTAGTTGATCATACATGATGCAGTACCGATTCGCATGCAAGTAATTTTATATGATTAATGATTGCAGTTAATTAGTCTCCGAAGTAATAGCCTAAGAGGGATTCAGGAAAACTCACAGTAACTCTGCATGCGAAACAATTCCACAGAAAAGTAAAGAAGAAAGACCGCCAAGGTAAGAAGCTCCGTAGGGCTTGCTCTTCTTCAATAAAGTTACTAGTAGATTAGAGGGGGTGTACCTGGCACGAGGAAAGATCAAAGTGCTGAAAGGGTTGTTTTGCCTGGCGAATGCGCCTTAGATGACCAAGCCCCGAGCCTACGGATCTGCGGTCAAGTATCCGGACCTAGATGACGATCACCTTGAATCTGGATTCGTAACTACTGAGGGATCTGCAAGATCACCATACAAGGGCTAATAAGAAAAGAGAAAATCAAAATAAAGGTAAAGAGTGAAGAAGAAGTGGAGAAGGAGGTGGGAGCGGCCGAGGGTCTTGGGCGTCTCCTGGATGGGGCAAGGCGGTGGCTAGGGCTCTTGGATGGCTGCTTGGAGGGGTGCAAGGGGCGGCTAGGGTTTGGGGCATCCACTGGTGGATGACAAGAAGGCGGCTAGGGTTTAAGGTTAGGCAGCTTGGATGCAGCATGCACAGGAGCAAGAACACAAGAACACCAAGGAAAATATGACTCAAAATAACTGATTGATTGTATTGATTGATTGAAAGGTTCGATGATTTTCTTTTCATACAAGAGGTCTTTTTATAGATAAGAGACTTAGGGCCCAAGTAAATACAAATATGGAAATAAAAAGAGGCACTCCTTTTCATAAAGAAAATTCAAAATAATTCCAAAATTGGCGCCCACTTTCTTCCTAAAATATAGATTAATTGACATCCTTTGAATTTGAATACATGGAAGAAAATTTAAAATTCAGTAACTTGGGGTGGCCATATTGGGCGTCCTTCACTTGCTTCTTTGGACTGAATTCAGGGTTGAAATTTTCAAAAGAACTGGGTGGCAATATGGGCATCCTTCACTGCTACAATTCAGGGCTGAAAATTCAAATCTTGGTGGCATGCATTTGGGCATTCTTTCACTGCTTCTATGTGTAGGCCTTGTCTTCTTCTCCTATATTGGTCTCCTCTTGTAAGCTAAATAAACTTACTACAGGACTCACATTAAAATAAATTGAATGGACAAGATTCAAATTAAAATAAACTGAACTGGACGGACTCAAATTAAAATAAACTAAACCTAATTTTTCAACTCAAGACTTGAATCAAAATTAATCAGATATCCACAGAGGGTTAAGAATCCTCTGCCTGATCCTGGTGCCCGCACCAATTCTTCGAAGTGGGAAGAACTTGACCCATCGAGTATGGATCGTTCTGGCTCTGGTATCTCTCTAGTAGGTCTGGGTCGAGGCGCTGCAAGTCCTCGAGTAATCCATGAATCGTTAGATTCGGGACAACCCTGCCATCGGACCAGGTAGCGTTGATAACCGTGGTTCGAATTGTAATGGCTTGATCGTCTAGGATACGCTCGATCCGCTCTCCTCGCTCAGGCAAAATTGGTGGTGGACACTCTTGGATAGGTTCGCTCATGAAAGGAGGGTTAGGTCCAAAGTACTCACTAGGAATCGCTGCCGGTTCCCTATACTCTCTAGGTCTGTAATATTGAAGGTTGAGCTAATGCCCCAATCCGAGGGCAGATCTAGCACATAGGCATTGGGTCCTACCTTCTCTATCACTTTAAAGGGCCAGCTCCGCGAGCGTGAAGTTTTTAACGGTCCCTGGCGGGAACCGTTCAGACCTAAGCTTAACCATGACAAAATCTCCTATACCGAACTCTTTGGCTCTTCTTCGGGAGTTAGCCAATCTTTTATAAGTTTTATTACTTAGATTTATTTTATGGCTAATGTCTTATGTAAGTCTCTGATATGCTGTGCAAATTCTTGTGCGAACTCTGAGACTCATGTGTGGAGGGGTAAAGGAATTAAATCAAGTGAAAGATTAGGCTTTGCACCCGTGGACTATCTCAAATGGACTCTTACCCGTAGACCTGTTCACTGAGCTGTTGTAGGCGAACTCTACACGAGGTAGCAATAGATCCCACGTCCCTAGGTGTTCGCCTACAAGGCACCTAAGAAGGTTTCCTAGACTATGGTTCACCACTTCAGTTTGTCCATCCGTTTGGGGGTGAAAGGCTATAGAAAAATTAAGTTTAGTTCCTAACAAATGCCATAGCGTTTTTCAAAAGTAGCTGGTGAACCTAACATCCCTATCAGAAACAATGGTCTTGGGTAGGCCATGGAGCTTGACCACTCTGTCTAAGAAAAGTCGGGCTACCCTGGATGCATCAAAGGTTTGCAAACAAGGGATGAAGTGTGCCATCTTAGAGAACCTATCGACCACTACAAAGATGGAGTCGTGCTTCTTCTGTGTCTTAGGTAATCCTAGAATGAAGTCCATACTGAGGTCTTGCAAAGACGATCAGGTACTGGCAAAGGAGTATATAGACCAGTGTTCTGCTTCTGCTGTTTTGCAACGGCACAAGTTCGACATCGGGCTACTATCAAGGCAACGAGCCTTTTTAATCCTGGCCAGTAAAATTGGTCCTCTATTGTTAGGATAGTCTTATCTCTTCCAAAATGACCAACTAATCTCTAGCGTGCGTTTCCCAGACTAGGAACTCTCTAAGTGACGTCCTAGGGATACAAAGTCTATTGCCCCTAAAAAGATAACCATCCTAGTGGTATAATCTCCACTGGTACTAAATGGTCCTAGCCGAAGGGTCTTATAAATTTCACCAAAGTCAGGGCAGGTCTCATACTCATCTTTTATTTGGTTGAACCCTATAACTTCGGTGCAAACAGTACTCAACAACAAAGACTTACGGCTTAGGGCATCTGCAACCTTATTTTCTATCCTGGCATGGTGTTTTAGGATAAAAGTGTATGCTTGAATGTATTCAACCCATTTGCCGTGCCTAGAATTGAGCTTCTTTTGGGAGTTCAGAAATCGGAGTGCCTCATGATCAGAAAATAACAAACTCCTACGGCAGTAAGTAATGTCTCCAATACTTAAAAGGCCTGTACTACCGCATATAATTCCTTTTCATAGGTGGAATATCTAAGTTTAACTTCATTTAGTTTTTCACAAAGAAAGCTATGGGGTGGTTTTCTTGGCTTAACACTCCACCTATGCCTACTTCCGACGCATCGCACAACCACAAACACCTTAGAAAAGTCTGGAAGTCTAAGTACGGGTGCATGAGTCATCCTATCCTTAAGCTCTAGAAAGGCTTATTAGCTGACTTAGTCACTCGAAATTACCCTTTCTAATACAATCAGTGATGTCCTTTTCTAATTCCTTAGCTTTAATCAGATTAACTCTTGACTTGCTATCCTTAAGGCTACTAGATCCTTTCTTGATTGGGTCCCTAGGTGGAACTGGATGTATTACATACTTGTTTCCATTGTGTTTAAAAGAGCAGATGTTGGATTGACCAAACAAGGTGGCATCGTGATCGTAAAGCCAAGGTCGACCTAATATAATACTACTAACACTCATAGGAATTACATCACACCCGATCTTTTCTTCATAATTTTGCAATTTGATTAGTATTTGGCATCTAGACTTGATTGGGATAGAGGTGAATCTACCCACGAGATTTATAGGAACTAGGATGAGGAACTGTGGTCAATCCTAATGATTTAATTGTATTGGCATAAACGACATTGACACAACTCCTGCTATCAACTATTATCTTGAGCACCTTATCCCCTATCTTAACAAAAGTCTGTAGGATGTTAGTCCTACGCCAATCTTTCTAGTCCTTAGTTTAAGTCTGGGTCAAGATACATCTAACCACTCCTAGTAGATCTTCAGACTCAAATGTTTCCTTCTCTTCATCGTACTCATCTATCAGATGGGTATCAGCCTCATAGACCTCTCCCTCAGGCTCAACTAAGGGCTCGGACGCAGTCTTAGGTAACTCATCTATATGAAGGGATTGACTGGGCACTGGCCGATCATATGTCCTGGTTTGTTGCATCTAAAGCATTTGATCTGGGGGTTGGGATTTCTGGATCTCTACAGATTTGCCCTTATTCTCTCTCTGGGGTATAGGGGTACTATTTTGGGGTCGACTCAACTCGGTTCGGTTGTACTGGGTCGGCTAGTGTCGGGTCGACTCGATAAGTTTGGCGGGGTCTGAGTACTGGGTAGGTCTGGGACGATAGGATAGGCTTGGCTAGATCCTGGATATGAGCTAGGGCTCTTGTAGCCTCTGATCTACGATAGGGTGGCCCTCTCTAAAAACGTTCATAATCCCTAGCAACTTGGTAAGTTTCTTCTAAATCGTGTACCCTTCTCAGGTAGAGTTCTCTTTGAATATCTACTCTCAGGCCATACCTAAACTTGGATAGGGTGACTTTCTCAGACTGAACGATATTACACCTTGGTATACTCTTGGAATGTAGTAATGTATTCATTCACAGTTTTGCTACCTTGAATTAATCCCTGCCACTGGTTCGATAGACTCTGGTCATACGATGTGGGGACATAATTGGACCAAAGTCTAGCCTTCATGGCATGCCAGATGACTATGGGGCCCTTACCCTATAGTGCTTACCTTGCTCTATAGTGGCCCAGTATAACCTACCTGTCATACTAACTTGAGCTTGGCAAATCTAAACTTACGCTCCTCAGATATATCATACCAGTCAAAGTATGGTCCATCTCTTCTTCCAATCTACGTAGTCCTTAGGGTCCATAGAGCCATCGAAAGTAGGTGCTTCAAGTCTGACACTTCTAAGGGCTCTTTCTTCTTGGTCTACTGCCTCATGATTGGGTCTCCTAGGGAGGACATCTAAGACTGGATCAGGTCAGGTGGTCTCCTAGGCCCATCCCAAAGTGAGGATCATGTTGTGGAGGTCCCCTAGGTTTTGGCCTTATGTAGAGGTCAGGCTGTTGGGCTCTCCTAGGATGAGGTGGGGTCTCATGATCAGACTCGTGTGGGCCTCACGGCTTCTTCTAGGATGCCTAACCTAGTTTTGACTTGATCGAACCTGGATCCTAATCTGGCCTTAGATTGCTTGATGTCTTGGTTTATTCGGGCTAGTTGTTCAGTGATGATCCTTAAGTGATCCTCAATGTTTTGTTATCCATGGGTTCAGCCTGTAATGAAGGTGATGACGGGCGAAAAGATGCTTATGATCTAGTGCACATGCAAGCATAATCAAGCACAAAGATTCAGATTGACTCGGACTACGGTATGCTAGACCTAATCATCCAGAGTAAAGGATTTGGCTTAATGCAAGCTAATCTAATAGTAACTCTTCAATTGGCCAGTTGGGACAGCTGGAGGGGGGAAGGCTCGTCCCGCAAATTGCAGGTGTCTAATTAGAATAACCCCAACACTCCGCTTAAGTCGTTTGACATTTGACCTCCCTTTTAGACACCAATTTCAGAGCACACGCCAGATTGATTTGTTCTAGTCTCCTCCAGTACACTAGACCGACTTTGGTGTTCCTAGCCCTCTAAGGCAAATGTTAATTAAGTTGCTACTCAGTTTTAGATTAGAGGCTTGTGATCGGAATGCACGAGTGGTTGTTTTGGGCCAAGGAAGGTCTCAATCCCTTCCTTATTTGACATCAATGAGAGCTTTTAAGAGTAATTTAATACAGATGAATGGCATGCAAAACACAAATCCTAATCCAGAAATCTATAAATAGCAATAAATCTCAAAATTTTCTTTTCACAGATCGAATTAAATTTAAAAATTAATGAAAAATACCTTCAATTATATTGAATCCAAAGAAATAAATTTCGTAATTTTTTGATGTGTATGCAGGCAAAATAATTTGATTAACAAAATTCAGAAATTTTACATTTTCTGTGAGTAATCAGGCATGCAATTAATTTACAGATCGAATTAAATTCTCAGAAAATAACAAAAAATACTTTAAATTATAACGAATCCAGAGAAATAAATTCGTAATTTTTGATGTGTATGCAGGTAGAAACAATTCAATTAACAGATGATATACTGATAATAATGAATTAAAAATCAAGCCCTAACCATGCTCTGATACCAAACTGATGCCGGATCGATTCGCATGCAAGTAAATTTTATATGATTAATGATTGCAGTTGATTAGTCTCAAAGTAATAGCCTAAGAGGGATTCAGAAAAACTCACAGTAACTCCGCACGCGAAATAGTTCCACAGAAAAGTAAAAAAGAAAGACCATCGAGGCTAAGAAGCCCGGTAGGGCTTGCTCTCCTTCAAAAAGTTACTAGTAGATTAGAGGTGTACCTGGCACGAGAAGATCAAAATGCTGAAGGGGTCGCTCTGCCTAGCGGATGCGTCCTAGATGACCAAGCCCGAGCCCACGGATCTGCGGTTAAGTATCCGCTGACCTGGATGACGATCACCTTGAATCTGGATTCGTGGCTACTGAGGGATCTGAAGGTCACCATCAAGGGCTAATAAGAAAAGAGAAAATCAGAATAAAGGTAAAGAGATGAAAGTGAAGAAGGTGGGGGCGGTCGAGGGTCCTTGGGCGTCCCCTGGATGAGGCAAGGCGGCGGCTAGGGCTATTGGGCGGTGCTTGGAGGGGTGCAAGGGGTGGCTAGGGTTTGGGGCGTCCACTGGTGGATGGCAAGAAGGAGCTAGTGTTTAAGGTTGGGCGGCTTGGATGCAAGCATGCATAGGAGCATGAACACAAGAACACCAAGAAAAATATGACTCAAAATAACTGATTGATTGTATTGATTGATTGAAAGGTTCGATGATTTTTTTTCATACAAGAGGGTCTCTTTTATAGGATAAGAGACTGGGGCTCAAGTAAATACAAATATGAAAATAAAAAGAGGCACTCCTTTTATGAAAGAAAATTTAAAATAATTTCAAAATTGGCGCCCACTTTTTTCTAAAATGTGGATTAATTGGTACCCTTTGAATTTGAATATACGAAAGAAAATTCAAAATTCAGTAATTTGGGGTGGCCATATTGGGCATCCTTCGCTTGCTTCTTTGGGCTAAATTCAGGGTTGAAATTTCAAAGAACTGGACGGCAATATGGCATCTTCACTGCTGCAATTCAGGGCTGAAAATTCAAATATGGACGACATGCATTTGGGCGTTTCTTCACTACTATATGTAGGCTTGTTTTCTTCTTCCATACTGTTGTCTCTCTTGTAAGCTAAATAAACTTATTATAGGACTCACATTAAAATAAATTAAACTGGATAAGATTTAAATTAAAATAAACTGAACTGGACAGAAATCAAATTAAAATAAACTAAACCTAATTTCAATCAAGACTTGAATCAAAACTAATCAGATATGAGGGTTGATCCTGTTTGATCATGGTGCCCGTACCAATACATGCTTTATATGTAAATTTGGAATTGGAGTTGCAGTTACTTGAGATATTTTGATGAAAATTTATATCATAGACCTCTCCTTTGGTACTTTGAGGGCCCATTTTGTGTTGCTTTTGTTCTTTGTTTTTCTTTTCCAACACCCAAGAAGGAATTGAATTGGACAGAACCACATGATAGGTCTGGAATTGGGCTAGGCTGGGCTGAGCCCATGCCTCCTCAATCCCAGTCTGAAAATTTTTGGGTCTTTGGGCCTGGGTTAGGCCTGAGATTTCTTTCCAAATTTTGAGCCAAGCCCATCCTGAGCTCGAGCCTAGACCTAATCTAAATAGGTCTGTTTGGACTGAAAGGCTAGGGTCGATCCAAATTGGCCCAATTGAGTTCAGTTGGCCCAAATGCTTGGACTTGTCCTGAAAGATTCATAGTATAAGATCCTGATATTGAACTTGGGCCAGAATTGGGCTGGATTCTAGGCTTGGGCTTTGGGCCAGTAGTTAGGCTTGGGCTTTGGACTGGAATGGGCCAGCACAGGCTGAGCAGTCATGGGCCTGAGCTCAGTCCATGGGGCCATCTTTTTAGGCCTAAGCCTTATCCAAATAGTATTGGGCTTGGCCCAAGTCTGTCCCAAGCCAGCCTGGCCCAACAGATCTCAAGCTAGCCCATGCCTATATCTAGCCCTACTTTTTTCAACATTTAAATCTTTAGATTTTTTTGGAAGCAGAGATTTGTTGCTTTCAAGAAAGTGAAAATGAAAATCAAATAGCAGAAATTTTGTGAAAATACTATTTTCAACATTAATCTCCATGTGCTATTTCATAGATTTGTAGAGAAATAAAAACTCAAATAACTGCAATGCCAAATGGGCCCTAACTTTGTCTTTAGTTGTGTTTTTTGCTTGCTAACATTTTCTTTCCACTAGATTCTTTAACATATTAACCTAACCAAAAAGCGCTCAAGCTATGGATATTTGACGGGTTTATAAGTGAAATTAAATGTTTGATCGTACATTTACTAATTAATCATCTTGCTCTTATGTGTACCATCTTGTAATTTTCAGGCTAAGTACATCATTTGATGAAGTTAGCGTTTATCCTATTCCTGCAGCACTTTACCTCATTAAAAACTTACTACAGGTAAATTATTTTTCGGATGCTTGAGATGATAGACTTGGATTTGCAATAATGAACATTATGACCAAGTTATATTTTATTGCCACCAGTATTACATCTTTGCATATGTGGATGCCCCTGCTTACCAAATATTGAAGAACCTAAACATTATCAGCACTGGCGTGTTATACCGTATCATTCTGAAAAAGAAGTAAGAACTTTATTATCTAGCAGAATACAATTGTTTACTTTTCTGGAGAGTGACTGCAGTTGCTTATCTCCTTGGGGAAACTTGTAACTAGGTCACTTAGATGATGCTTTTTGTATATTACGCTTAGAAGTGTTTTTTTTTTTTTATTGCTGTTGTTTGCACTGATGCTGTCCGGTTGCTCCAAAGTTTTACTTACCATGGTGTGGACTTGAAGCCCTACCACAAGCATTTTCATGTGACATGCAGCACTGAATCTTGATTTATTTTGTTCAACATCTTGTTATGAGAATATCAGTATTATGGGTACAACTTGTGGGAGGGTTGACATTAGTTCAGCCTGAGTATCAAGAGTCAAGTACCAGTTTGCATCAGTCCATACTAAACACACCATATCAGGAAATGATGCTCAAATGTACCTCTCAGTGCCATACCATAACCAACATTTGGTAGTTGGTGTACCTTTGATATCTCATCACCAATTATTGCACTGTGTATCAGTACAGTGCAATATGTATGGGTAATGTGCTGTACCAGTCCTCAGCCAGTATGGGTATTGATCCCAGTGTTTGACCATTGCTTAGTATTCTTTTTGTTGTTATAATCATATTGATATAACATCCTCCATTTCATATATTGTTACTGCTCTCTTGCAAAATGCCTTGGTTAAATGTTGTTAGCCGTGCATGCATCTTGTTATGTTTTGTAGCCCCCATTTTGGATACAGAAAGGCTAAAAAACTTCTGTAAATTTGTGAAGTTCTGGTTGGAGTATCAAGAGAGTCCAATTTGTTGATGAAGATAACATTAGTTTCCTGTGTACTTAGTAATTTCTTCCCATCAAGGTGAGGTTTTGAACTGATTGAAGGATATCTCTACAATGCACTTATCCTATACAAAACTTTGATTGGTAGGGTTTTGGTAATAACTAATAAAATTTCTTATTTTCTCTCTCACATTTGAGGAATATGCAGAAATGTTAAAAAATGTGCCTTCTTTTTTTCTTTTGATTCATGTCAGTTAATTGATTATTTTCCTTTATTTTTGCTGTTGCTCATATCCTTTCTCCCCTACTACTAGTGATCTGTCTTCTGATAGATCATTAACCTTCAAATAAAAAATTACTAAATGTGTTCCATGTGTTACTTGTTTTATTCCAGGTTAAGTGAAATCCAGTGGGCAGCTTTTATTCTTTTATGTGCAGGGTGCACAACGGCTCAACTTAACCCTTCGTAAGCATCATACATTTTTTATTCATATGCTGTGCTTTGTTATGAGCCATGGGTTCTCTGGCTATTCTTACATGATGATGATAATTGTAGCCAGTCACATGAGCTCTCTCTCTCTCTCTCTCTCTCGGACTACAATATCCTTGTGGTTATTCTTCAACTTTTGGGTTTGCTAACTCCATAACATAAGACTATCTTTCTTGCAGTTCTGATCATGTTCTTCAGACTCCTTTTCAAGGTTGGGTGATGGCCATTGTGAGTTATATAACGTGGAGCTCTTTCTTTCTTCTTGTGGAATTCTCTTACCTAGTTATTATATTTAAAATTTCTTTACCAGGTCATGGCACTTCTAAGTGGCTTTGCCGGGGTATACACAGAGGTATGCTTAGTAAGTGGACATGGGATTTGATATTTGCTTCTCTTGCCATATTGTGCAAAAAACTGTATACAGTCTCCATCATTGGCATATATAGCAACAGCTTCTAATCATGACCAGCTTTAATATGTTAGTTTCTTCTATGCAGGCTATTATTAAAAAACGTCCTTCAAGAAACATTAATGTGCAGAACTTCTGGTTGTACGTCTTTGGAATGATTTTTAATCTAATTGCGATTTGTATTCAGGATTATGATGAAGTTGTGAACAAGTGAGCATTCAGAATCATTTCCTCCTTTGTTATGATTCATCATTAAATTTTAAAATGGTTTCAGTTATCTTGAATTTGCTAGAACTGACTTATGCCTTGTCATACAGAGGTTTCTTTCATGGCTATTCATTTATCACAGTTTGCATGATCCTCAATCATGCACTCAGGTATCTTATATCAAAAGTCTAACGGTGTAGTTCCTGTATTTTGCAGTTATCTGAGTTCTATTGTTTTATGTGCAGTGGCATTGCTGTATCAATGGTTATGAAATATGCCAATAACATTGTGAAGGTAAAAACACTGGAAGCTTGTTTTATTATTGTACCAACTTTAAGTTATTTTGTTAATTATGTAGGATTGTAGAGCTTTACACCCCAGAAACATAGTAGATGCCATCTTTTCATCATTGATTCACAAGCATATTGATTTAAATGATGGATTGATTGGCTTCCTTTGGCTCAACTACATGAAAATGATCCTGACCTTCTGGTCAGTGGCTTGCTTTTGGATGTGCAGGATGAACAATGGGTCATGCCATGTGCTTTGTGTGATTTCACTCACATATTTAAAGATTGCTTTACCATCACTTCTCAAAATTAAGTTAACAATGTCTGCTAGAATTGTACAACTTTAGCTTTCGGGAACTTACTGGTTGCAGAGTTTGAATTTTTATTCAATATATTACCAAATATATCTGAACTGTGGTCCATTTTTTTTCTCATAGGTATAGATAAGTTTGGATGCTCGTCTCTTTATAACTCACAATGGTTCTTAGTGTGTGAAAAGTGGAAAAATTGGATAATTGTAAAAACATAAGCTTCTTCCACGGATTGGAAACACACGCACAAAGAAAAAGATAAAGGAAAAGGAAAAGAGGTGCAAGCTAGTCCAGATGAACATAATTAAACATTGCTTTGACATATTCATCTAACATAACCCACACCATAGATCAGTATCTTGTTCCATTTAAACTGTAGAAAAAGCCATTCAAAGGAGTGAATATGACTCTAGTTTTTGTATTGTCATTTTTCCTGGCTGTTTATGCTTGCATTATGTACAGGTCTATTCAACTTCAGTAGCAATGCTCCTGACAGCTGTTGTATCAGTGTTTCTTTTTGCCTTCCATCTTTCCCTTGCCTTCTTTCTTGGATCTGCGTAAGCATCTGAACTCTAGTTTGATTAATGATATATTAGTTTCTCATTTCAATTGGTGAGCAATATTTAATTTGGAAACTTCAAAGTACACCTTCTCCAAGCTTGAAATGAAAGTCTATATTTAGATGTTAATTGCATGTTTTCGTTCAGGGTTGTTTCTGTCTCCATATATCTACACTCTATTGGGAAGCCACAACCACAAAAATGAGTTCTTTGCACAGAGCATGAAAGTTGAACAGAACTCTTTCTTCCCCATCTTAAATATCCTTACCTTGGTAGAAGTGGGATTTGTTTCGGTGCGCCAAACAACATTATAGAAGCTCTTGGTGCTAGTGGCGGTGTCATCATATCTCCATAATGAAATCTGGATCTTACTTTGTATCAAGTCTTTATGCATCAAAGTGATTGATCGAAAAGCAGGCTGGAAGAAAGCTAGAGTGCAAGCCCATGCAGTCTTCAAAGTTTGTGCTGCAGAAGGCTTGTCGTTTTCAGGCTCTTGGACCTTGATATTTCTGGGCTGTTTCTGACACCTGAAACCATTGGCTTGGAAATATAATTAAACAAAAGAACGCAAATGCTTGAGTGGGCCTGTAAATGGATTCGACTTCATTGTCATTTACTCAAATTTCTGTACTAATATATATGATGTGCATTTTTTTGGATTCAATGATGTGAGTGCTAATGCATTCTCCAAATTTTGCTACATAAATTTTTTGATTGACAGCCATTTTGGTTGCGTGCATTTTGGTTGATGACAGTGCCATGACAAGTATTTATGAGGCATTTTTGTTGCTAAACTGCGAATGACAGCTGGAGGAAGGACTGAATGCCAACTTTGGGTGTATAAAGCTAAAGCTGAATAAACATCTAGTTTTTGTGTCAAGAATGTCCATCTGGAAACTACTTACAGTGTTGAGGGAAGACAAGCTGTTATATATTGTTCCCATAACATACTATGAAGTAATCAAATGGCCAGCTTTTTCTCTCCTTCCAGTATGAAAGATGTTCCAGAAGTCTTGCACCACTCGTGACCCAATAATTTCATTGAATTGCAACTGATTGCAACGGATTTTGCTCAATATGCAAATGGAGAGAGAGGCTGCAATGGGTCTTCAAATTTCTCATTATACCAATGATATCTATATTGGTTGATCTGTTAAGAGTAATGCTGAAACAAACCACTGTCCTATTTATTTACATGAGATAATAAAAAATGGTACAAGCATGTAAATAGCATCAAATATGCAAAAATGATACTTTTTTATTTACAAGAAAGGGAACCAAATCATATCATATTTGATTTTGAATTGGAATTAAATCATATGAGATTTGATTTTGAATTTTAATTCAAAACTGTGACAGTTTTGTTATAGTTGGAGATATCTTATAATTTGAAATTTGATTTTGAAATCAAATATGAATCTGGAATAACTAGAATATAAGTTGGAAATAGCTAAGAATGTCAGCTAGCTGAGAAGCAAAGGGATGAACCAGATCACCAACTATTTATGAGCTACATGTTCACAAACAAAATGGAAGTCGATATAAATATGTTAAACAAAATGGAAGTCAATATAAAATATGATATAACTATGTTTAGTGCAAGCGATTTGCTGTGAGATAAATAGCTCTCAGATTGTCATACTACATAATAAGAGTGGAGAAAGAAAGAAGCCCAACTTTATAGGTGCTCAGCTTGCATTGAGCATGATAATTTGCCCGCATGAGCATATGCTGAAAGACTGCTTGTGGGTTCTGCATCGCAGACCTTTATATTCAAATTCAATACTTGATCTAACCATGGTGCTCTGCTTACAAGAACTCCAGGAGATAAGATTGGACCCGAGAAAGATGCCAAAATCACTTATAGAGAAAGAATCCGATTGTGGGATCATAAGACCATGGTTAATGGTGTGCTTGAGATAGTGAAAGATTTATTTAACTGCAGCCATTGATCATTTGTTAAAGTATTCATGAACCGGTAGACTTGGTTAACTACGAAGGCAATATCTAGACAAGTCAAAGAGAGACTGTAGTGCTCCAATAATATTTCTAAAATCAGTGGAACTAGAATTAGGGTCACCATCAAGTAGTGAAAGGTAGGAACGAACATGAGCTAGAGCATGTACAGACTTAATTTCCATCATCTTGAAGCATGGAAAAAGTTCTGGAATATGTTTAGACTTGTGAGAAGAAGACCAGAAGGTATTCAAAGAGCCTCAACACCTAAAAAAAATAGTGCAGTGGTCTCAAATGTTTCATGGCAAACTCTTGCTAAAGAAGGATAATAAGAAAGGGGAAGAGCCTATGAGAATGATATCATCAACATAAACTAAGAGTAGCATAACATAATATTTGGTTTTCTTGATAAAGAGAGAAGCATCAGCTTTGGACCCAACAAAGTCAAGTTCATGAAGATAAGTACTAAACGAGTGGAACCATACCTTTGGGGTTTACTTGAGTCCATTGAGTAATGAAGGCAACAAATATGGTTGGACCGTTCTAGATCAGCAAAGCATAGAGGTTTTCTTATATATAGTTATTCATTGACATGTGCATAAAGAAATACATTTTTGACATAAGTTGATAAATAATCTAAGATAGCCAATGAGAGGATATTGATTATAATCAGTGGTTTGACAGCCAAACTAAAGCCCTCATCATAATCAATACCTTTCTACTGGTTAAACCCTTTAGTACCAAATGTGCCTTATACTAATCAATTGTACTATTGAATTTTTATTTTTTAAGTTGAAAACCCACTTACAACTGATGACATGTTGATTTTTTGGGTGAAGAAACTAGTTATCATGGGCCATTAGTAATAAGAGCATTAGACTCATCCACCATTGCATTTCATCAATTAAGATCATGTTAAGCCTGACTGTAGCAAACTGGCTTAGTGTAACCTACGATAGTAATAAGAACAATTGGATATTTAGTGAAAAATTATCTTTGCTGAATAATGCCATGTTGAAGTCTAGTAACCATTGTATGTTGTTTGATTGAGATATTAGTGAGGGATGGCACAGCAAACAACATCAGCAATAACCTTTGGATCAAATGCAGAGTTTGAAGTATGTGTGTTGGTGTAGACAGGGTCCTGAGTAAGCTAAGATAGAGGCACTAGCATGCTGGACTGAAATATATGGCTTTGATCCAATATGCTATCTAAATGAAGTTAATAATTGGCAAACAGTTTCAACAGCACCTAAATCCTACAAACCATGATCTCTAATGCAAGACAAAGGATGAGAGTAAGCTGTCACCAAGGATATCGATTGGGTGAGGTTGGGAGTTGAGACATCCAAGGTCATGGGTTCAAGAGCAAATGGTGGAGATTAAGAATATGCTAATAAAAACACCAAATTGGATTGAACTTAAAAACAATTATTATCTTAAGCAAAATGTAAAAAGAGGTAATAAATTAATAGAAGTAGATAGACAATTAAGGATACAAATTAAAAATAAGGGATGAGAGAATATAGAAAGAGAATGAGAGACAACATGAGCAATGGACAAATCTACCATCTTCAATGGTAACCTACTAACTAATGAGTACCATCATACTTAGAGTGAAGTGACAAGTTTGACATATCATAGGTAACATGATGTGTAGCACCAAAGTCAAGGTACCAATTAAAAGTGCCTATATTGGTATGAGGAGCAATAATAACATGAGCCTGCGTAGCAACAACACGAGCCTGAGGAGTAATTTAAGGTTTAGGCGACAATGCATGATTAAAGTGCCAGTAATAAGTGAACACAACAAGGCCATGACGATTGCAAATTTGACATCAAATACATTTACTTCTCTCGTAGTATTGCAAATAGAATTATTGGAGGACAAACTAGATGACTAGCCATCATCAATTATAAACTGTCACATGTTGCCTAAAACGTGGCATAAATAAGTTGCCATGTTGCTTAGAGTATGGAGAGCTAGACTATTGCATGAAAGTATTCTTGAGGGTGGTGGCTAAGTGGGCCGTTGGCCTCACTAAGTCAAAATAGCTAGCAAAAGAGATAAGCCCTGATCTCCAATATGAACTTCTTACAATGAAGCAAGCCATAAAATCTATAATGCTTAGTTTGCCACTAGGACGAGCATTGAGAGCAATAACAAAGAGTTAAAAATCAACATTTAGACTAATAGTGATAAATTAATATCGATCATCCTTAGATTCTGATTTACCTACAGCAAATAACCTTAACATGAAGCTTATAATTGTAGTTGAAGAGTGTGAGATCGAGCATTATTTTGGACTACATATAATTTTTTGAGCAATGTCCAAGCAGCATTGGAAGATTCAATACCAACAAGCTAACCCATCATATGATCAACCATAAAAGCAAGAATCCGACCTTAAGCCTATCAATCATGTAGAAACCATATACGATAAGTTGAATTGGAGATTAATCCAATTTCGTCTTTTGTAAAGGAAGGGATCTGTTGATGATCGCAAGCAAATAATTGGACCAAAAATAAGGAATGAATCTTATTTTTCACACTAAGTAGATTGAACCTATAAGTTATACACAAATTAAAAGAAGTACAGCAAAAGAAGGATCAAATATGGTGGGATAGGTTGAGAACACCATGGCAAATCGAGTTGAAAAAAAGAGAGAAGTACATACTATTTATAGAGATGAAAAGCAAGAAAAGAATTAAAAATAGAAGTCTAAATGCTTTGATACCAGTGGAGAATAATATAGAAGAAAATTACTCTTCTCAAAGATTGCATAAGAGGGTTGTTGCATATATATATATATATATATATATATATATAGTTGAATATAAAAAAGTACAAATATGCAAAGTTAGTATCAAGTATACAAAAGAAATATTTTTTCTATCTACCAGGAAGGAAACTAAATTATGTGAGATTTGATTTTGAATTTAAATTCAAATTCGATATGGTAGGATATAGTTGGAGATATCTTAGAATTTAAGATTTGATTTTGAATTCAAATTTGAATCTAGAGTACTGAGGATATAAATTGGAGATAGCTGAGAATCTTGTATATGCTGGTTATCTCAAAACGATTTTGAGTTATTTGCGGAAATTAGATAATGATCAAATCATATATATTAAAACATTTTATTTGCAATCTATACTCATATTAATTTAATAATAAAAATAATAAGAAGATTAAGAAATTAACCTTTTGTCGAATATCTTGAACTCTACCAATACCATCTTGGAATCACCAAATCCTTTCGATCACCACGGATCTTTTCAAACGTTCTCCAAATTATGATGAACACAAATGAGTAGACGTTTCTGATTTGGGCTACGATCACACAACTGAATTTTTGAGTCACTTTGTATTCTCAACACATGAGACAAAGTGAAGATGAAGGAGAAAACTCTTTGTGACTGATGAAAATTATCCTACGTTATTTTTCTCTCATGAATCTTATATACTGTAAGAATAATAACTACCATCCCATTTTAATTAATTAATTAATTAATTAAAATATTAAGATAACTTTCAACTCTTGAAGATTATTTTAACATGAGGTGATGTGCGAGAGAGAAAAACTTTCTCACAATCCCATATATCTATCCAACAATCTATTGTTAGATTCTTTTGATATCTTTATTATGGGATGATATCGGAGAGAGAAAATCTCTTCGATAATATCATATATTTCTTCAACAATAAAATAACTTTCACATGGACTTTCTTGTGGAATATGGCTACGATGTGTTTTTTAGTACGCCGTATAATTTTTTTAATTTAATATAATTCTTAATTTAATTTAAAATAATCATATTATTTAAAATAAAAATTAATCTAATTAATTTTTGGGTAAAAATTAATTTAGAATTCTCAATTCCAAATTAATAACTCAACCCAATATATCATAAACTTTACATAATTTAATGGAGCCGTTCAGAGAAACTATAGACATTATATGTCGGCACCTCTATCCTACAGGGGCCACCGGCAACAAACCTACACACCTGCGATAATCGGATGGGGTTCTTTAAGCCTTTATATAGCGCTCCATAAAGACCTAGAGAACTTCAACAGATTATCACAAATGATAGACACTCAAAAATGCATCCTAATAAAACTTTTTATCATCTGCTCAATTATACATGCACATCACTTAATTCAACACTAAGCGTCATCCTACTCAGATAATATTTTTCATGACATCCTTAGGCAGATTATAAGATTACATTCACAATCGATAGCATAATCACCGATACTAACATTTTACTCATAGTTCCTTCCAAAATACAAGTCTTTCTTTTATTTCAAAAGAGTCTAAGATACATCACCGTACCACATCTCACTATACACATATACATATGCATATATACAAATGTCATCCCACACTATCTCAATATACAAGGCTATCATCTATACACTTTTGCATCCAAGTAAGCTTCACCAGTTAAGGGTCCGATCCCGCTTATTCTTTGATTCTGGCAAAAAGACTCACTGATCTGAAAGTAAATATCAATCATAAAGGGATGAGACCTAAGTCCCATGATTGGATAGTCATCTAACCATGGAAAAATAAAGAATCATAATATCATTCTAAAGTATAATAAACACATATAATACTCATGTGAATATGATATCAGAAAACTTAAAACGTAGCTTATTCTTCAAATAATATACATCAGTACTAAAATACTCTATAAATAACTTCTCACTGAAAAAAATAACTCATTTATATAAAACTTCATGAATAGTATATTTTCTTATAAAACACAACACACTCGATTTTGCAGCCTAGCTTTTCTTTCTCATTTCTCTGATCCCGACTAGGATCTACCTGCCCACTGGCATCTCATATAAACCATCCCCACTAGGATAAATACTTGGCTCATTAGCCCTTTTTAAATCACAATATAAACTTTTAAATCTCATGATACTAGGCTGTGTATGAAATGCCTCTGAGGTACCACCCTACAGTCATCCTCTTGCAGGTTTACTTTCATTGGGTGCGCAACTAGCAACAGGATCTCTGCACAAATAGCACCCCTTATCCGTGTGCTCATCCGGCAAAGTGCTTTGTTCCTTAACCCTGGAACCTCAGGTTTCATCTCTGTCCCTATGGGCTATATAGTAACCAGCTCCATTGAGCTATGATTCTTGCTCCTATAGGCTGCTACAATCTGCCCCATTGGGCCTGGTCAGCATGCACTCACCCCTGATCCCAGAATTCATTGTATGATCGAATCACAAGAAGGTGTCGGCTCAATAGTAGTGTGCAAATGCTTATGCTATAGTACAGTCTAAAGAATGATTAACCTCATAGCTGCCTGATGCTTAGTATGATACATGCATCAAAATATTTTATCTGAGAAGCTTGATCATGCAAATATGCCATGTATGCATAAAAAATCCACATATCAAAAACCATGCTTAACTTCCTTTGTTCAAAACTCATATTCCAAACTCATACTTTACTTTTCGGCTTAAACTCATGCTTTAGTCTGATATAATAAAACCCATGCTCAAAGACTCGTGGATAAAAGCTCATACATCAAAATATCAAATACTAGGTTCTTATTTCTCAGATTTAAAACATACATAATACTCCACGAATATAACATAGCACAGCTAGGTATTAATAACATTATGCTGGCTCAAAATAACTGTTCATTACTAGATGAAAAACCCACTCACCTTAGCAGGTTACTCTTTCAACTGGTACTCAACTATGATATTTTGGCTTTTTAGAATAACCCTCTTGACCTACATCAACATACAGACACGATAGCTATTAGGGTTACCTACACACGAGGTTTTCCTCCGAAACCATGCATGCATATACGATCTAACCTCTAATATCTCATTATTTTCTTCCATCATTTCTCTACTCAAGATTACTTCCACTATTACCTCAAAATACAAGAATCTAAGAAAATCTAAAGTCATGCAAGATTTAGGAAAGCTATAGCTTATTTGGAGGCAAACATAAACCCCAAGCTTTCCTTTTCCTTACTCTTTCTTTCTCCTTTTTCTTCTTCTTTCTTTTTCTCTCTTTCTTTCTTTCTTTCTTTTCTCTGGCTGAACCCACGTTTCCCTTTTTCTCTAGTAACTTAGGGACCAAGTCATGGATAACTTAGAGACTAAGGCATGCCAAATTTCCATTTTGCCCTCAAACATTTTTAACACATGCTTTTTTAAAAACACATGCTCACTCATAACCATGATATTGTACCCTTATATTTTCTTTCTCATATTGCTTTTAGCATAATTAGCAATTGACATCGGAGCCTTTTTTCATTTTGCTCCATAACATATATATTTTAATATATTTATAGATCAAATTATTGTTATTCACTTAAATTGATACTTTTATATAATATTTTTAGAAGAAAACCTTGTCAACTTGAATAGCTCAATGTTAGGAATCCAACGGTTCAAACAACACTCAAATCGAACTTAAAATGAAATAAATATAAAATTTTAAATATTTAACCTAGAAAATCTGCCATCTTAGAGTCGGCTCTAGCAAATTTAGAGTCGGCTCCAACAAAACTTAGAGTCGGCTCTAACAGAATCAGGAGCTGGCTCTAATATGAAGCAAAATTGCTAATTTTTTATTTTTTAATTAAAGTCGACTTCAGCTTTTGCAAGAGCCAACTCTAAAGCGTATCAGAAGTTCTAAACCGTATACTCCTCACCAATTAGAGTCGGCTTTAATTGCTAAAAAACCACTTAAGGGCAAAACTCAAACCAAACTTGATTTTTCTTATGATTTAAGCCTATTAAAACTTAAATATCTCAAATTCTTAAATCCAACTCATTGGCATACAGGAATATACTCATTTACACCATAAACTTTTTTGTTTTATTTATCAAGTGGTCAACACATCCACAAGTCATTGAAATCATCCAACTTTTATTATAACGAAAATGCTATTAATATTAACAAAATTACAAGATTTTCAGGATGTTACATTATAATTTTAAGCTTCAATAATTTTGACATTTAATTAACATCTTAATTAAGATATCAAAATTATTAATTCCAAATTACTTCACTAAAAATTTAAAACTGAACTCTCAAAATTATAAAATTAATTATATTCAAAAGAATTTAAATTGTCCATTGATATAGTCACTACATATAAATCAATCCTTCATAAATGATTCATAATTAAAGCTAAGCATTTTTCGTTAACCTCTTTAATTATATCTTTCTCTATAAGTACCATTAATTCTCTAATGAATAATATATTTATGATCTAATCATAAATTGAGCACTCTTATTATTTAAACTCTAAATCAACACTTATGAGAACCGTTCATCTGACTTCTTTACGAAGGAATGGATTTCATCTTGTATATTAATATTTTCGGCTACTTATGTTATTATATTTTCAATATACCCAAAATTTGACACTATGTTTTTGTGTCATTATCCGGCATATCAAAAAATATAGTACAACAAATAGGAGTCTATTAATTACTTAGAATTAAGATCGATTCATATATGACCATCATTGATTAATTTTGAATGCTCTATTTTAACAACAAAATTTATTAGAGATTCATAATTAATCATGTTTTAGTCATATATAATCAAATTATATAAGCGCTTTCATTCTGATAATCTCATTATCAACAATCCGGATAAGATCGTTTCATTCAAAATGTAATGAACTGCGCTAGTAATTTTAAATTAAAGACTCAAACTTTAATTTATAATTATGGACAAATTTAGATTATTTACTTTAAATATTTTTCTCTGTATATAACACTTATATACAATATTTAAAGTCACATTTAAATAATCTAGAAATTTTTGATATTTATAAAGCATCAAAATATGCATGCAAAAATAATATTAATTTTTTTTAAATTAATCAATAAAATAATAAATCTCATTTGTTTATGGGCATATATCCCAACAATCCCCCACTTGTCCTAAAGCAAATGAGACGTGTCTCTAAGTGCCATCCCTTCAAGATGTAGCTCAAAACCTCGAGCCGGTAATGTCTTAGTGAACGGATCAGCTATATTGTTCGCAGATGCGATATTCTCAACTAAAATTTTCTCTCTATATACTTTTCTTTACGGTGGTTTCTGGGTTTCTTGGCATTGGCTACTGCTCCACTGTTATAATAGTAGAGTCTAATTGGTTTATGCATATCTGGAACAATTTTTAAATCTTTTAAGAATTTGCGAAGCCAGACTACCTCTTTAGTGCTCCATAAGCTGCTACATATTCAGCTTCCATGGTGAGTCAGGAATGCAAGTTTGCTTGACTCTTCTCCATATAATAGCTTCTCCTCCTAAAGTGAACACCGCTCTAAAAGTAGACTTCCGAGAGTCTCTATCTGATTAAAAATTAGAATATGTATATCCAATAGGAATCAAATCCCTACCAGAATATACCAGCTTACAGTTTCTCGTCCTTCTTAGATATTTGAGAATATGCTTGATTGCAACCCAGTGATCCAATCTTGTGTTTGATTGGTATCGGCTAACCACTCCTACTGCAAAGCATATATCGGGTCTTGTACACAACATTGCGTATATCAAACTGCCAACTGCTGAAGCATAGGAAATCCGTCTTATATTTTCTTCCTCTTGCGGTGTTTTAGGATACTGCTCTTTAGAAAGATGAACTCCATATCGAGTAGGTAAATTACCTTTTTTGGAGTTTTACATCGCAAATCTGACAAGCACCATGTCAATATATGATGCTTGAGACAATGCCAAAAGCCTATTCTTGCAATCCTGTATAATTTGAATGCCAATGTAGCTTGCTTCTCCCAAATCCATCATTTGAAATTGGCTGGCTAACTAGTTCTTTACCTTGGATAGAGATCCTACATCATTCCTCATGAGTAAAATGTCATCCACATAAAGAACTAAGAAGACCACTTTATTCCCTTTCATTTACTTATAGACACAAGGTTCACCTAAATTTTGTTCAAAACTATAAGATTTTATGGCTTCATTAAATCTGATGTTCTAAGATCTAGAAGCTTGTTAAGCCCATAAATGGACCTTTGCAATTTGCAGACTTTCTGCTCTTGGCCTTTAACCACAAAACCCTCTGGTTGGACCATATAAATAGTCTCTTCAAGGTGGTCATTCAAAAATGCTATCTTAACAACCATTTGCCATATCTCATAATCATAATGAGCAGCAATGGATAACAGAATTCGAATGGATTTTAGCATGGCTATTGGCGAAAAAGTATCCTCATAATCTACTCCTTCCTTTTAGGTAAAACCCTTTGCCACCAACCTAGCTTTGAAAGTTTCTGCTTTCCCATCGGTTCCTCTCTTTCTCTTATATATCCATTTGCATCCAATAGGCTTAACGCCTTCCGGTAGATCTACAAGTTCCCATACTAAATTGAAGTATATTGACTTCATTTCGAGTTTCATGGCTTCCTGCCATTTCTCTTGATCAACATCATCCATTGCCATCTTGTATGTTAATGGATCATCATCACTGCCATCAGTGACTGCAACTTGTGCTTCTCTATATTGACGATAACGGATGGGCAATCTTGTTTCCCTCCCATTGCGCCGTGGTGGCGGTAGTGTTTGATCTTGAGTAGTGGTCTCAACCTTTTGTCATTCAACAACTTTTGTTGGTGTGGGGCTGATCTCATTAGCCAACAACTCTTTTAGAATTATTTTACTTCTGGGTTTAAAGTCTATCATATAATTGTACTCGAGAAACGTAGCATTTGTCGGCACAAATACTTTGTTATCTTGAGCACTATAAAACAAACCTTCTCTCGTTCCCCTAGGGTACCCTACAAACATGCATACTTCTGAACGAGGTTCTAACTTTCCAGTCTTTCCCTTCAGCACATGGGCTGGACACCCCCATATGTGGATGTGTCTCAAACTAGGTTTGTGACCGTTCCATAACTCTAAGGGAGTCTTAGGGTTGACTTAGATGTAACTAAGTTTTGAATATATACAGCTGTTTGTAGTGCATATCCCCAAAATGAGGTAGACAAAGAAGAATAGCTCAACATTGATCTTATCATATCAAGCAAAGTGCGATTCCTTTTTTAGCTACACCATTTTGCTATGGTGTCGCAGGTGCCATGAGCTGTGATAATATTTCATTCTCAATCATGTGGTCCTTAAATTCATAATCTAGGTACTCTTCTCCTCGATCAGATCAAAGAGTTTTGATTGATTTACTGAGTTGTTTTTCTACTTCAGCATGAAATTCTTTGAACTTTTCAAAGACCTCGGATTTTCTTTGCATCAGGTATGTATATCCATATCTTGAATAATCATCAATAAATGTGACGAAATATTTATAACCCCCTCTAGCTTTGACATTCAAAGGCCTACATATATGAATAGTATGATCTCTAAGGTGCTTTTGCTCTTTCATCTTTTGCTGAAAAAGATTTTTTGATCATTTTTCTTCTAAATAGGATTCACAGACTGGTAGAGTGCTAACCCTTAGCTCTCTTAAAGGACCATCTTTCACTAGTCTTTCTATTCTATCTATATTAATGTGACTAAGCCTCAAATGCCTTAAATACGTGTCATTGTTGTTATTCGTAATTGTTCTTCTTTTAGGGGTTGATTCAACGACTTTAAACATTTCGGATTGAAGTAAGTTGTTGGAAATTGGTTTAACAAAATATAGACCATTTTCAATATACCCAGAACAAATATTCATTCCATTCTTATAAATTAAAATAGAGTCAATACTAAAAGAAACAAAAATAAATTGTTCATGCAACTTTGAAACTGAAATTAAATTCCATTTGAAATCCGGAATATAATAAACATTGTTCAAGGAAATATTTATTATTAGCAAATGACAATCACATTGTCCCTACTGCTGTCGCTGACACCTTTTCCCCACTGCCAACTCTCATCGTAAAATCTTCCACTTAAAGATTCCGGGAAAACTCAAGTACCTTCAAAGAAACACAAACATGATTAGATGCTCCTGAATCAATAATTCAGCTTGAGAAATCATTCTTAGCTAAGCATATTTCCATGACTAGTAAATCTAATTTACCTTGTTTCTTTTTTTTGTTTCAGCTCATCAAGGTACTTTTTATAGTTCCTTTTCCAATGGCCATCTTGATGACAGTGGAAATACTTTCTTTTAGGTTTAGGCTGAGCAGCCTTTCTCTTTTTTCTTCTGGATCTTCTTCTTGTTGTCCTTTTTCTTTCCCACATTCTTCTTCTTTTTTTCTTTGAAAAAGAAAGCTTTTCCTGCAACATTTGCCTTACCACCCTTATCATCAATAAAGGTCTCATAAATTTACAGCTCATTCAGGAGTTCAGTCAGAATAACTCCTTATGATTCATAATGTAATTAGTCCTGAATTGAAGAAAAGCGAAAGATAGTATCTATAGGATCATGCCAACATGAGTTTTTTCATCAATTTTTAGCTTCATTGATTTCAGCCTCATTGAAATGATTAACCATTTTGAGGACGTGCTCACGAATAAAAGAACCATTTTTTATTTGCTATTCATAACGGCTTTTACAGGTTTGTGGTGAGCCTGATAAGATGGGCGTCCAAACATCTGCTGCAAAGATTCCATGATCTCTTTTACAGTTTCATGGGCCTTGTATTTAGTTCTAAGCACCTCATTCATTGCTGCTAACAAGTAGCAGCGAACGTTGTTTGCAACAACCCAATTGTTGTACTCTTCAATAACAACTTTGGAGGCATTGGTTGGAGGCACAAGAGGACAATCCTTTTTAGGACATAGTGGTAATTTTCATTAATGAGGAGGATATTTATGTTACTTTTTCACTTAACAAAATATTCACAAGTTAAAACTTGAGAGGCAAGAAATGAGAAAATCAGATTTGACATATTTGCCAAAAAATAAAAAATATTTTAAATAAATAATTGCATAAATATCATCATAAAATTTAAGGCAAAGTAAATAGATGAATACACATGTTAAAATACATAAAAAAATATGTTTACTTTAAAGGTCTAAGAAATTTTAATCTTCACAACTAAGTGCCGTCGTAGGGTAGGTCAAATAGTTGCTAATTAAAATGAGACTTTCTCAATTAATAAGTACTCCCAAAATATCTCATATTTTAAATACTCATTAATTTTATTAAAATTTGGTCAAAAAATAATTAACTAATTTAATATTTCTTCATGAGTGCAACCCGTCGTATCAGATTTTTAAGACTTAACTTAAAAATTACGATCGTAGGGTAGGTCAATTCTAAAATACATCTTAAAAATTCTATCTCATGAAAAAGAACCTTGTTATTACTATTAGTAGACACCCTCCGTAGGGAGGACAAAATCAAAGCATCTCGTGGCCCTACTAATAACTCACGGTGTTGTACTAATGATGGAGACCAATAACTTGTATTTTTATATTACCCCTCCCACTCATTATTTTACAAAAGTATATTTTATTTATAAAATAACTCTTGTTTCATAAACCCTTAGTTAATTTAAACAATTTAAATCACTAAGATTTATATTTTAAATATTTTAAAATTATAAAATAAGTTAAATATGATAATTTAAAATTTAATACTTAAATTTAAAACTTCACATTTGGCACGTTAATTTTACAAATCTAATTGCTAAATTAATTTACAAATTTAATCTTATTAAATTTGTTACAAAATGCATTAAATTTAATTTACTAAAACCTTTTAGTAAAATAAAATAATAATATACTTGAATGAATGGCATACAACAAATAAGTAGGCAGTTTTCTATCTAATATGACATATAATATGCATGGCAATATAATTATTATCAACATAATAAAAATATTTAATAAGAAGCGAAACAAAAAAACTTGATCGAGTTCCATGAAATCTAAAACTACAATCCAAATTGCTAATGATAAATATTTAAAAATAAAAAAGGTTTTGCACCATCATTTCATATAGTTTCTCTCAATAAGCATGCTACGTAATTTGGTATTGGCATGGATTCCAAGCATTTAAAATACTTTGAGATGGGAGCCAATTTACTGCAATGGGAGCCAATTTACTGCAATGTCCATCATGCATTCAATATAAATAAAAATAACATCATAAATCCTATATGCGATTGATTTAATCAAATTTTTTTTTGCATAACTGATTTCATGGAATTGAAAAAATTACGACCAATCCATTTGTACATACATTCATTACCATGAAAATATTAAAAATATAGACCATAATGCATGAGTGCCTACCCAATCATATAATGATTATCACATAATCAATTATTAAATTAATAGGGATATAACCTGCTCTAATACCAATTGCTGGTTATCTCAAAATGATTTTGAGATATTTACGAAAACTAGATAAGGATCAAATCGCATATCTTAAAAAATTTTATTTTGCGATCTATACCCATATTAATTTAATAATAAAAATAATAAGGAGAGATTAAGAGATTGACCTTTTATAGAATATCTTGAACTCCACCAATACTACCTTGGAATCATCAAATCCTTTCGATCACCATGGATCTTTCAAACATTCTCTAAATTATGATGAATACAAACAAGTGGGCGTTTTTGATTTAAGTTGAGATCACACAACTAAATTTTTGAGTCACTTTATATTCTCAACACATGAGACAAAGTAAAGATGAAGAGAAAACTTTCTGTGGCTGATGAAAATCATCCTACGTTATTTTACTCTCATGAATCTTATGTACCATATTTTCTTTTTAATTAGTTATTTAATTAATTAAAATATTAAGATAACTTTCAACTCTTCAAGATTACTTTAATGTTGGGTGATGTGTGAGAGAGAAATCTTTCTCACAATCTCATATATCTATCCAACAATCCATTGTTGGTTTCTTTTGATATCTTTATCATGGGATGATATCGGAGAGAAAAAATCTCTCCAATAATCTCATATATTTTTTTAATAATAAAATAACTTTCACATGAACCCTTCTTGTGGAATATGCCTACGATATGTTTACTAGCACACAGTATAATTTTTTTTAATTTCAAATAATTTTAAATTTATTTTAAATAATCATATTATTTAAATAAGAAATTAATCCAATTAATTTTTATATGAAAATTAATTTAGAATTCTCAATTACAAATTAATAACTTAACCCAATATATCATAAATTTACTTTACATAATTTAATGAAACTGTTCAAAGAAACTATGGACATTATAATTTTAAGCTCCAATAATTTTAACATTTAATTAACACTTTAATTAATATATAAAAATATTAGGCTAAACTACATAATTAACCCCTATACTTAGGGGGTTATGTCACTTTGGTCCTTGAACTTTAAAAAGTTATAAAAATAATCCTGAACTTTCTGTTTGTTTCACTTTGATCCCTACCGTTAAATAGAAGAGACGTCGTTTATTTTTATCCTATGTAACAGCATATATAGTAGCACACGTGACATCTAAGTAGTAAAAATAAATTTAAAATCCATAATTAACCCGTTAACCCATTATTTAACCCATTATTTAATAATTTAAAAAAATTAAAAAATAAAAATAATCTTCTTTGCCCTGATTTGTCCTAACCCGTGAGTGCTTATGTACCCGTTACACTCTCCTCTAGGATAAATCAGGGCGAAAGGTGATTATTTTTATTTTTTAAATTATTAAATAATGGGTTAACTGATTAGTTATGGATTTTAAATTTATTTTTACCACTTGAATGCCACGTATGCCGCTACAAATGCTACCACATAGGATAAAAATAAACGTCGTCTTCCCTATTTAACGATAGGGATCAAAGTGATACAAAACAGAAAGTTTAGGATTTTTTTATAACTTTTTAAAGTTTAAGGACTAAGTGATACAACCTCCTAAGTATAGAGGTTAATTCTATAGTTTAGCCAAATTATTAATTCCAAATTACTCTACTAAAAATTTAAAACTGCACTCTCAAAATTATATAATTAATTATATTCAAAAGAATTTGAATTATTCATTGATATAGTCACTGCATATAAATCAATCCTTCATAAACGGTTTATAATTAAATCTAGGCATTTTTGTTAACCTCTTTAATTATATCTTTCTTCATAAGTATCATTGATTCTATAATGAATAATATATTTACGATCTAATCATAAATTAAGTGCTCTTATTATTCAAGCCCCGAATACCATCCATCTGACTTCTTTATAAGGAATGAATTTTATCTTGTATATATTTTTGGCTACTTATATTATTATATTTTAATATATCAAGAATTTGACACTATATATTTCTGTGTCATTATCTAGTATGTCAAAAAATATAATACAATAAATAGGAGTCTATTAATTACTCAGAATTAAGATCGATTCATATATGATCATCATTGATTAATTTTGAATACTCTATTCTAACAACGAAATTTATTAGAGATTCATAATTAATTATGTTCCAATCTTATATAATCAAATTATATAAAGTGCTTTCATTTTGATAATCTTATTATCAATAATCTGGATAAAATTGTTTCATTCAGAATGTAATGAACTGTGCTAGTAATTTTAAATTAAAGATCCCAACTTTAATTTATAATTACGGATAGATTTAGATTATTTTACTTTAAATATTATTCTCTATGTATAACACTTATATATAATATTTAAAGTCTCATTTAAATAATTCAATTTTTTTTTTGATATTTAGAAAGCAACAAAACATGCATGCAAAAAAAATATTAAAATTTTTTTAAAATTAATTAATAAAATAATAAATCTTCTTTGCTTATGAGCACATAACCCAACAGTATGATCAACTGGTTCATCTCAAGGTTGTCACCATTATTGGCTATAAAAACGTGACAAAAAACAATAAGGCAGTAGTCCACCAGCCTTGCCAATGAGGCTTCTAGCAGGCTTTCGATTCTAAAATTTGGTGAGGCTTGCCTCCTTTTTTTTTTTTTTTTTTTAACAATTATATATGACTTACATTTTCTGGGTGTTTAGAAGAGAAATTATGGCTTCAGGGATCTCTTAATGGACTTCATTGAGATAATTCATGGGGCGAGATGGGGTTGGAATGGACAATGGGATGCCCGAAGGGCTATGTGAATTTAAGGTGGCACTGGTGAGTGGATGTTGTTTTTAATTGCCTGAAGGGCTCGTGAATTCATGGTGGCATTTATGAGTGGATGTTGTTTTTAATTATTTGCCTTTATCGTGGAAGGGCATGGCTATGACTGTACTAGTGATGTATCAAAGAACTATTTTCAACGTGCTTCCAGCTTTAGTTTGGACGCATGGTCTAGTGGTTAGGAATTGGATTTCAAATTCAGTAACCCGAGTTCAAATCTTGGTGAAGGAGTTTTTTTTTTTCTACTACCCAACTAAAGCTTTTGACATCCATTTTGTAAATTCCCAACTGGAAGCTTTGGCTAAAAATCTTTCTTATTCCTCAGTCAATTGGAATAAATTTCAGCCGACTGAAGGCTAAGGAAGAATGGCCGACTGGAGGCTAAGAAAGAATGGAATAAGCAGCGCATATTTGCATTTCAGTTGATTAAGCCTTTTCTTAGTCAACTAAAGATAAAGGTCATTTGCATTTCAGCGACCCTTTCCTCAGTCAACTAAAGTTAAAGCTCATTTGCATTTCAATTGACTAAGTTTTTCCTCAGTCAACTAAAGTTAAAGCTTATTTGTCAATTAGCTGACTGAGATCTCTTTTAGTCAACTCGAAAAAAGCTATTCCTTCATCCAACAGAACACCTTTTCATTTTAGTCAACTGAAGGATGTTCCCAATCAACTAGAAGCTCGCTCTCTTTTTCCTCTTGGCAGAACCATATTCAAAACCAATCGACTAGAGGATGCTCCCAGCCAACTGAAGTTTGGGAAAAAGACTTCGTTTCTCTTTCCTTTTCTATTCTGTTTTGATTTCTAACGGCTAGATTTTTTGAAGTGCTTTAAATAGCCAAGGTACTAACTAGTAGATGAGGTGAACGGTGAAAAGTTCATTGCTTACATCCAAGAATATTTAGTGAGAAAGAAGAGAAGCTATTGCATTGAATACGTGAGGGCTCTTAAAGATCATTGATTGCTTCATCCTTGTTATATCAAGGAAGCTTCCAAGGCATTCAAAGCTTCATCTACATTTCCAAAAGATGCTTCATTTATTGTTGACATTCATTCAAACGAAGAAGCCCGTTTGTGGAGTTGTCTTCAAAGTTGTAAAGTATTTCTGAATATCTACTTTCTTTGGCAAATATGCGACTTCAAAAAAATGTTCAAAGCAACATAGGGTTTAAATAGGAACTTGTAAGACGATTGAATCTAGTTCAAGATAATGCAAATATAATTAAACTTGAAAGTCATTTTGTCAAGTGAACCATCCAAACATAAAACATATGAAAATCGTTCAGTAATCACAAAATTCAAGTTCATTGAAAAACAATTTAATCACTACAAGCATATTTATACATTACCTGTAATTCCTTTCATTTTGAATTATAATTTATCTTAGGCTAAAGCAAGTGTATTCTTTCATGATGAGTAACCTGAATAGATTAATCTTGATAGATATGATATTAGTATAATACTTAATTATTTTGTATTTCATCAAAATCAATATGAGATCAACAAATAGCTTTAAATTTTTTATCTGTATAAGATGTACTATGCTAGCCAACGGCAGATGTATCCCAACATTAGTGAAGTTGCCATCAGATAGAAGTTAGAAATGAAATTCACATATTGGTTTAATGAATTTGTGAGCATTATGATGCATTCAATTTGGTTAATGCTTTTTATTTCATGAATTGATTGTAAACTTCTTATTCATTTACAGGTTAATGGTCCATTGTTGACAATATTTTCATTAGTTGTCTAGCACAATGGCCATTGAGGACCATAAATACCTACTCTAGGTATTTTGTGAATGATAATAAATTTCAGATTAAAGGATTAGATTTTTCAAGATGCACGCAAAATTGGGGCGTGTGCATCAAAGGAGAAAGCATTGGAGTAAATATGCTGGATTATTATGGGAAGTTAGTTGAGGTGGTCGAAGTTGAATATTCTGGTTGGCCTCTGCAATATGCTATATTATTTCATTGCAAATGATTTAATCCAATAGTAAATATGGGGACTAAGGTTCACAATGAATATAATTTGGTTGAAATGAATCGTAAACGAAGATTGCAGAAATATGAATAATTTATTATAGCATCACAAGCTCAACAAGTGTATTACTATGGATGTTCAAGCTTGCACAACGACAAGCGAGACTGATGGACTATTTAGAAAATCATGGCACAATCGACCATCGTGCTTGCTGAAAACTCATCGACTCAATCTCCTGATTCCCCTCCATTTTAAAAGGATGAGATGAAAATACATGTAATTGAGGATGACACATCTGCTCCTGGAACAGCACTTAGAGACTCGATTGATGATATTCAAGAAATTAAGGATGTTAATGTTCCATTGGACGACGATGAAGATGAATTTCAATCACAGTCGGATACAGCATCGGATGTTGAACCGATTATTAATGACAGAAATAAAACTAACTCTATATAGAGGTTGACAATTGCAAGATGCATTTATTTGTGCTTTTTTTACACGTATATTCATTATCTATAATTAGGTTGCATGAATCTTTGTTATTTTTAGTATGAGGTGTCGGGGAAGATCCGTTGCTGATAAACGAGGTGGATAGCACCACAGCATTGACCCATCTAATCCAGCGACCTAATCAGTAGGAGAATTCAGCTCTACACTCCCTACATAACCTTCATTATCTCCACATGGGATGTCACCTCAGTCTGGTTCATCTCATGATACTTCTTCTTCAGCAGCACAGATGATGAAGAGTTCTTCATTCTCGGGCGACAATGTACTTGTGCTAGATGCTCGTGGGCTATAAGTATATAATTTCTTTTATAATTATGGTAATTTTAATGCTAATTATTTATAAACAAGAATTGTTTATCCTTTCTATTTTGGTAACAATTTTATTGAGCAGCATACCGTGTCGAGCCAGATCAGTGCTATATTTTAGAGGCGCACTGATCCAACTAGCTATGATTGGCATCACGTGTCTCCAAGGACGAAGGAGTTCTATTTTTCTAAGTTTCAGGTAAACTATCTATTTTAACCCTAAATCAGTCATATGAAAATTTTGAACTCTATTTTATCTATGCAAATAATCTTTTATTTTAATGTAGAAGAAGTTTATATGGGACCATGCCATCCATGATGCCATTAGGTTGGCATGGGATGCCCTAGCTGCATATTGATGCTCCGACATGTTTCATCGTTGAAAGAGGTCCGATCAGCGTTCTGTGCATGTACCAGAGGATATATGGCACGAGTGGCAGCAGGTGTAGCAGTCAGAGGCCTAGCGTAGGAGGTCCTCCGCAGCTAGCATGAACCGTCGATTTGAGAAGGATGGACTAGGCATGGGTCTCGCCTACCACACCTTGGGTTCTATTTTTATTCAGGAGCATCGATGTCGTTTGGTAATTATAATTAACTGAGTTACTATTAATTTCATTACAAATACTTACATTTGTAATCTATTTTCTATTTCTATAGGCTCTGTAGGAGGGCACAGACCCAGGAAAGTATCGTCTATTTAAGGCGATACACACAAAAAAGGATGGTTTCTAGGTTGATGCACGGTCGCAGCAAGTTGGTGTACAGATTTGCTTCTAAAAACTTAATGAATATTTGTAAATTGCATACTTCTTATATTGATTCTATAACCAATTTTTCTATTTCTCCAAGGCATATATGGATGAGCTACTATCCCAGGCATCACAGGCTGACTTTACTGATGGGGAGACGTCCACAGAGCTTTTACCACAGGAGTCTCGATGGGTATTTTTGAAAGCTGTTGGTACCGGATCCGGCGATATTCTAGCTGAGCATATCGATGAGATGAGGCAATCTATTATGGATCAGGTTCGGTAGGAGTTCGATGAGCACACCATCGAGCTTGGCAGCAGCTTGCGGACCTTAGAGCCCAACAAGCCATGGACAACAGATCGTGCGTGAGATGCAGGAGTTGGTTTGGATGATGTCGCAAAGCTTCCAATCTTTCGTTTTCGATACATCACTACATCCACCACATAATCCGGTGCCGGATTCTCGATATTATTTTTATTTTGATGTTCTGTATACATATTTGTTATGTATATTTGATATCGATATATTGTGATGAGATTTATCTTTTTTAAAATAATGAAAAACTTTCTGACTTGTTTTTATTGATTTTATGTATATTTATAATATCAGAGCATGCATGTCTTTTTGATTGTCATATCTATGTTATTCATTTTATATACAAGCATATTTAAATATTAATTTTAGAAAAATATATTAAAAAAGGTTAATATTGCGATGCCACATAATTAAAAAATATATTAAAAAAAATTAAGAGAAAAAAAAGAATACCATCTCTCAATCTTATTCATTTTTTTAATGAAAGGACAAAAAAATACTTGCGCATCTCACACATTATTCTTTTGATAAATTTCAATCAAATATAGGGAAAAAAAATGGGTAAGATGAGAATCCGTTCAAAATTTCGCCCTCGATCGGCGGCACTAGCTGGTCACTGGCACGGAGGGGGGTTCTGGGTCCCGGTGTACTGGGCCCGGACGTTAAGGCACGTGGCGAAGGTGCTGTTCTGGCCGGTGAACTTGAGGTCGATTTCATGGAGGCTAACATTCTCGCAAGGTATCCCTGCGCTGCACTTGAGGGTCACCGCAACCGGCGTCGCCGACGTCCCTCTAATGTTCTTGAAATGGATGTCGCTTATCTTCACCTTGGATGGCACCTGCATGAAATTGAAATGGATCATGTCACTCATCACTGCATGTCGACATTGATATTGCTGTTGGTTTTAATTAATTAGTAGGGCACCATTCGCATGCATTTCGCTCACCGAGGACGCGCAGCTGGCGTAGGGGCAATATGACTGGTCGATGATGATGGGGTTGGATACGTCGTTCATCATGATGTTCTCGAATGTCATGTTGACGCATGAGCTGGCTGAGGGAGAGTTGGACCATGTCTTGATCCGGATGCCATTATCCGTCCCAGTTATGTTGCAATCTTTGACGATCAGCCCCTGAACGTCTTTCTCATCCTTGTATCTTCCCAGGCTTCCAACGCTGTATCATATGTAAAGATAACGTACACAGCTGTTAGTTGGCTCATATCATATATGCGAAAAGGTGGCGGTGGGGGGAGACGTACGTGCATGGGTAGAGCTAGCGTGATACGTGCCTGATACCGTGGCCCGGTCCGCATTGGATGCCAGTGAGTGTGATATCGGAGTTCCCTTGTCCAACTGAGACGCAGTCATCACCGGTAGCTATCGCCGTGTCAAATAGTCTGACGCCGGAGCTCCGTTCGAGGTGAATGCCGTCGGTGTTGGGACTGTCCCCCGGGGCAGTGATCTTGATGCCACTTCCTTCGAAGTTCTGGCAGCCCAGCACTCCAACGTGGAAGAACTTGCTGTTCACGGAATTGATGCCTTTCACAACGGTGTTGTTCATGTTCACGAACATCACTGACTGTAAACATATTAATTAAGAGGTTCTCGTAAGAAATTAAAAAGCACATATATATAGTTTTTGAGGCATATATATCCATGCATGGTTTAAATTAATAATTAAAACCTTGCGTGCGTATATATATTCCACTGTACGTGACGCAATGCAAGAAGGAAACTGGCTTCAAATCAATTTTCTTCTCTTATATATAAAACGATTTTGAAGAATTACGGTACTTACGGTCGGTGGGACTTTGCAATTTTTGTCCCTAGGACATGTGTTAAGCGGCCAGGTGACTTGCCCTTGACCATCGAAGGTTCCTCCTCCAGTCAAAGTCAAGTGGTCGACCCATCCGAATTCCACCCAGTCAGGACGATCTCCATAAGATTTCAAGTCAGTCGTGGCTTTCAACGTGCCCTGAATGCACACAACTATCAATGTTTAATTCCTCTACGTACTCTACCTTTCATCAAATGGTGGAGAAAATATATCAAAAATGTTTTCAAATAATGTATTCATCCCATGCAATTCTAAATAAAATATATTAAGGATATTGGATTATGGATTTAATGAAAGAAAATTTTCTTTCCAAAAGTGTCTGTCAAGGCTGCTGTTTTGGGATTTGAAATATTGTTTCTCCCAAAAGGCGCCAAAGAATATGGTAGAGAAATGATTTTTTTTTTAAAAAAAAAAAGAAAAAATTTTACTTTAATATAAGTTCAAATAATTCTTTATATATAAAAAAGCTTGCCTTCATTTCCATCGTCAAGGACTGAACTTGCGTGCATGGTCCTTGAAATGTAATAGGGTTAAGAAAGTATGTGCCGCTCGGTATGAGAAGACTAACTGCACCAGTTGAATTGCATGCTGCCGCCCATGCTGCAAGGAATGCCTGCATTGTATTATAGAGTAAAGGAAGAAATAAGAAAGGTGATGAAAGAAAGAGAGAGAGATTAGGATTCACTGCCTCTAATAAGAGAGGTCAGAATGAGCTCGTAATACCCCCATTAATTCTGAATTTTCTCAAGCTACAACCAATTTTTGGGAATTGGATGGCCTTTTTAATTGCAATTAGCTTGCTTGCCCATAAATGGAAAAACCTATAATTAAACGTGCTATTTAAGGTGAACTTTTGTGCTATTTAAGGTGAACTTTTTTAATTTATTAAGCTCATAGAGAATCTATGAAAGCCCAGTATGAGGCTAAAATAACAGCTTTAGAGAGAGAGAGAGAGAGAGAGAGAGAGTCCTGATTTCAACTCAGGCAGAACCTTGCAAGGCAGGATAGAAGCTTAATTAACAATAACATTCACCTTATTTTCTCCTACGAGAGAAAAATCCCAGCCAGCCAGTTTAAAAAATATATAAAAAGATTTATCTTAAAAAGATTTACACAACAACCAAGCAAAATTATGATTTTTTTGGAAAAAAAAAGAGAAAATTGAGTAAAAATTGCACTAGTAGTAGAGCTCAAAAATAACGAAGAATTGAGTCCTTCAAAATCTAACATAAAAACTTTGAAAAGATCAATTAAAAGGGAAGGTGGCAAAGGAGGTGCCGAACCTGGCTATCATCGGTCAACCCATCAGCCCGGGCACCAAAATTCATCACATCAAACTTTCCCGGGGCTGTCGACGCCGCACCATTGGCATTGCCAAAAACATAGCATAACAATGCCAGCAAGAACAAGAGCTTCATCTCCTTTCCCATCTCCATCTCATCTCTTTTTTTTATGTTTTTTCTCTTAAATAATCTTTTTTTATTTAATCAAAATAGTTCTTTGAGTGGAATATATATATGCGTGTGTTGACGTAAATTTAGAGATGAGCGTGTGGAGTTCCTTAATTACCGTAAACTACCTCCCCACTCACCTCTCCTCCTTCTAACTATAACCACCTTCCCTACTCCCATCACCGAAATAAAACACCAAAAACTTCATTCCGTGTTTAGAGCATGGATTAGAATTTAGTTAGAATCATCATCAAACATTTACCGTTGATATATTCAAATCTGAAAATTTTAATAGCTTCATCTTCCAATGATTAGCAAAGCCAAGTAAGACATGGTGTGCAAGCCCTTCAGTTGCTATTGAACAATCCAATTCTAAATCTTTATCCTAACTGTTGCTGCCAAATCACTCCTAGGATGCGTCGGGTGGGAGATAAGCTTCTTGTGCCTTCAGAGGAATGGTCGGATCGCATCCTTCAGCCGAAACCTACAAGAAAAGTCTCGGGCCAGTGGTTCCGGCAGGGACCCTCCAACGCTTAAGTCAGCAATCTGGAGAACATGATTTTTTTATGAGAGTAGAGATCAGTCTCCCCGCATTGTAAGCTAGGGTCCCTTTTTATACTGTCTAGGGGTCTCCTTTACCCCTTGTAGTTAGAATCGTCGATTCCCCTCTTTTGTTAGGATAGGCTTTGTGAACGGTAGGTAGGTGCGCCGTTGCTGAGTGGGCGCAGTAAATATCGGCAACTGTATGGTGTATTGGTAATTGCCCGTGATTCTGGCCATAACAGGCGGGCAAGCCGTGCTGTAGTTTGCGTTTTAAGTCATTGCACCCGATGTTCGGAGTTGATTCCATGAGAGTAGAGAGCGTGCCAAGATCGAGGCCAAGGCGGGGCCCAAGGCTGAGGGCGAGGCGGGGCTTAAAGCTTGTAAGACCGAGGCCGAAGCGGGGCCAACGCCGGGGCGAGGTCCAAGGCCGAACCGAGGCCGAGCCAAATCCAAGGCCGAACCATGGCCGGAGCCGAGGCCGAGGCGAGGCCGGAGCTGAGGCCGAGCCGAATCCGAGGCCGAGGCGAGGCCGGAGCTGAGGCCGAGCCGAATCCGAGGCCAAACCGGGGCCGGAGCCGAGGCCGAGCCGAATCTGAGGCTGAAGCCGAGGCCGACACCGGCGCGAGGTCTGAGGCCAAACTGAGGCTGAGCCGAATCCGAGGCCGGAGCTGAGGCCGAGCCGAATCCAGGGCCGAAGCTGGCCGAAATCATTTTGTTCAAAAAATCGTGCGGGTCGTTACCGTACCACCTGATTATGTGATTAGCCACATCAGATGCCCCCCACCCCCGAGATGGGTGAGCGTGCACCTACCATTGAAAGGGGGTGTTTTATCACTCGGTGGTTAATCTTTAGGCGCAACACATCAAGGGCCGTTCTCCCTTTAATGATTCATCGGATGCTGCAACACTATCATCTCGCCCACCTTGGTTGTTGAGATCGAGGAGGATTTCCCTCAAGCACTGGGTTATGAAAAGGCATGCACATTATTGCGGTTAGGTCACCGTTGTCCCGTCATTGGCGGAGCCCTTTGTGCTCTGCGCTCCGGGTGGTTGCCGTAACCGTCCCCAAGGGCAAGCGAGCACGTAGCCGGAGCAAGCCTGGCAGGACAATTTTGAAAAGACAAGTCTATAAAAGGGGAGCGTTCTTGGCCCGAGCCGTCTTCGCTGCTTTTGTCTTCTTCCATATTCGATTTTGCTCGAGACTGTTCATCTTCCATCTCCTGAGCTCTTCGCCTCTAATTCTCTGTCCTCAAATCCTTCAGGTTAGTTCTGTTTCTATGGCCTCTTCGTCCCTTTCATGCTCGATTTCTGATTCCGGGGGTTATTCCCCCGATCTTCCTTAACCCTCGTCTTCTCCAGTGCCTAGTTGGTCCACCTCTACGGAGGGGGCTTCATCGGGGCAGTGACGAGCCGCCGAGCGACCTATCGGAAATCGTCCGGCTGCCGGACGGGCTTGTGTTCAGCACCGTCCAGCCATCGCTGGCCCATCTTTCTTTGCGAGGTAGTCCCCCAAGCGGACTGCCTCTGTCATGACCGCCCAGAAGATAATCAATCTCAGGCTCAATATCAAATCCTTACCAATCTTCGTCTCTATCGGCCCCTTCCTAAGGATAGAGTAACCTCCTCCTACCCTGGTCGGGTCGCTCTTTACGAATCCTACTTTAAGGATGGCCTTTGTATTCCTATCCATCCCTTCATACTCAACATATTAGATAGATATTCAGTAGCTCTGGCACAGTTGGTCCCAAACTCTATTCGGACTCTTGTCGGCTTCTTAGTATTATGTCACATCCATGGGATAGAGGCTACTATTTCTCTCTTCCATAGCTTCTACACCCTAGGAAACAATCAAGGTGGTGGTCCTTCGTCCCTAGACCCACTAGATCTCTTAGACGGTACCTTCCTTCTTCCATCAAAGGTTGGAAGATAGGTTTTTCTTCGCCCAAATTGAGGGAGTAAAGACCGAGTGGGGAATCCCCGACACCGAGGCCAAGAAGGACCCCACAATCCTTCCGAGAGATCGAGAGGCGTTCGGGTAGTTGATTACTGCCGATGTCCCTCGATGCAACCAGCTGCTAGCTGAGAAGAATCTTCAGCTAGCAAGCCTTATTCCTGGTGGTGGTGAGCAGTAATTTCCATTCTCGCTCTTTTCCTGTGTCCTTCCTCTTTTTATTTTTATAAGTTCTTTGACCTGCAGGCATGGCACCCTCGCTCCAGACAAGAAGAAAGGCTGTCACCAAGAGGAGAAAAGCACAGGTAGATGGGGCCCCTACCGAGAAGAGGGCCAAAATTAAGGTCGTTCAAAAGGCCGAGGCTGGAGAGGCCTTAAAGAATGAAGCGGTGAAGGAACGACCTCATTTGCCTTCACTAGCACCGCCTCTGTCTCCCATCAATTTAATAAACACTCCTTCGGAACGGACTGAAGCACCGTCTCCACCACCCACAGCTCCCGAGGTGGAGCCAATTGACCCAACAACAAGGCCGGTTCAAGAGGTCGTCCCATCTTCTGAAGGGGCGATGGCCGAGACGCATCCACAGGCTGAGGCGTTGGAGGAAGCACCGCCGGTAGCTGTCCATCATCAGCGCCTGAGGTGCTAGAGGAAGTACAGCCGGCAGTTGACCTCGCGCCAGTGGCTGCTGGATCCGTTGAGGAAGATGAGATCGATGCTTCCTTCCAATCCATTTTGTCTCGCTATAGCCGCTGGGCCAAGCGGACGATGGCTCAGGCCTCCATGCCTGAGCTCCAAAGGTTCCTCCAGAACCAGCGGACTTCTACATTCTTCCGCGAGGCATCTATAGCGCACCTTTGGGTAAGTATCCTTCCATTGCTAACCTCTAGGGCCTCGGTTTCTTCATCTAACCTGAATAATTTTTAAACATACGCTAAACTCTCTGACCGCCATGAAGGGCCTTCTGTCCCAGACTGAAGCCACTCTCGATCGGTCAAGGGAGGACACTAACCAGGCCCGGGCTAGGGAAGAAGAGGCCGAGGCCACTCTGCAGATTGCCCGAGCTGAAGTGGCCCGAGCGCAAAGGGCCGAAGCCGAGGCCGAAGCTGCCTGATTTAAAAACTTGGCATGGGCTGAGAAGGCAAAGGAGGCGGTAGAAGTAGCTCAGTGCCAAGCGGCCAATGAGCTCGACAATGCTCAGGTGGCAGAGGAAAAGCAGAAGGTGGCCAGAGAAAAAAAAAGCTGCCGAAGCGGAAGCATACCTGCTGACGCACCGACTGCACTCTGCCACCATAGAAATAAGAGTGGCTAAGGAGCGGGCCGAAAATGCCGAGGAAATCGCCCGCTAGGCTGATGCTGAGATAGCTAATCTGAAAGCAGCGGCAATCGAGGCCAAGAAGAGAGCCACTGAGGCCGAGAAGAGAGCTGCAGAGGCCGAGAAGAAGGCCACCGAGGCCGTGGAGAGTTTTAGGAAGTCCGATGCTTTTGACAATGAGTTGGCCGAGACAACAGCACTCGCATATGAGGGCGGCTTCCAAGATTGCAAGGAGAAAATACAAAGACTCTACGGCCTCGAGGGAATTGAAGAGCTGGAGCCAGATGAATTTCCTGAGGACGATGGCCTAGCTCCCGCTGAACCTTAAATTTTTCTTTTTACTTCATTATGTATGGTCTGACTTGAGTCAGCAATTTTGTAAACTCATTTGCTATTAATGAAGAAGCTTTTTGATCCTTAGTGCTTATTTGACTTGCATCGTAGTCAAGTTTTCCAGCGAATAGGTCGATGCGAACTGATTCTGGAGATTAGCCGAGGCTGAAGCCGCAAACAAGTATAGCTAATGTCTTGGGTTTACCGAGTACCAATGACTTGAAAGTAGAAGACCTGATCATACATCGTAGGATGATGCAAGAGCCAGTGGTGCTAAGGGAGTAGAAACTCCGACACGACATTGGTTTAAGGACAGACACCGGGCTAGAAAGCATCTGTATTTTAGCTAGAGAGCTGATACGGAGTCGGCTTGAGGTGCCGACGCGGAGTCAGGATTCAAGTGCCAACGCGGAGTTAGGCTTCAGGTGTCGATGCGGAGTTGGGCTTTAGGTTACGATGCAGAGTCGAGCTTCAAGTGCCAACCCGGAGTCGGGCTTTAGGTGCCGACGCGAGTCGGGCTTGAGGTGCCAACGCAGAGTCGGGCTTCAGGTGAAGTGAGATTGCTCAAACATTTCCGTTATTAAGAAAATGAATAGTATTCTAGTAGACATGCTTAAACTAAAGACATTAGCAAACTACTGATAGTATCGATGTAGGTGTCCATGTTCCAAGTACGAGGGAGAGGCTTCCCGTCTAGCCCTTCGATCCGATATGCTCCACGATGAAGTACATCGGTGACCCGGTAGGGCCCTTCCTAGTTGGGAGACAGTTTTTCCCCTTTCGTAGGTTTGGAGACTTCGGCTCGTCTAAGGACCAGGTCGCCAGGGAGGAATGTTCTGGGATGAACTCGAGCATTGTAATATTTTGCGATTCTCTGTTGGTAGGCGGCCATTCTGAGTTGCGCTTGATCACGAATTTGTCGACAAGGTCAAGGCTAGCTCTCAACTGATTGGGATTGTTCTCCTCATTATACGATTGTGTTGGGGGGCTGGGGATGCCAATCTCCATTGGACGAGGCTTTGGGGACGAATGGTGGGAGGCCTCCGGAAGGGTCCTGCCATGAGGACGACTAGCTCCATGACCCTCCTCATGAGGCAGAGAGGGCTGGGGTGGAAAAGGCATGGCGGCAAAGTAGTGCTCCTGCAGTCCCTGCACCATTGTCATCAGATCTTGTACTTGATGAGTCAGGAATCGAGCCGATCAGACTGGCTAGCCTGTGGTCGTGCAAGAGGCGGAATATAGAGGTTGGCCTCTGATTGCTCAGCCCGCTGGAGACGTTCTACGGCTGGCTGGTGGAATCCTCCTGCGCATGCGTAACCACCATCTTCTTCCTTGCAGAAGTTGTGGGGTCGCAGAGAGAATGTTTGTCTGCTGCTGCCCCTCTACCTGGCGCACCAATCTGTTGCTGCCAAATCACTCCTAGGATGCATCGGGTGGGAGATGAGCTTCTTGTGCCTTCAGAGGAATGGTCGGATCGTCTCCTTCAGTTGGAAACCTACAAGAAAAGTCCTGGGCCGATAGTTTCGGTGGGGACCCTCCGACGCTTAAGTCAGCAATCTGGAGAACATGATTTTTTTATGAGAGTAGAGATCAATCCCCCAGCATTGTAAGCTAGGGTCCATTTTTATACCTGTCCAGGGGTCTCTTTTACCCCTTGTAGTTAGAACCGTCGAGTCCCGTCTTTTGTTAGGATAGGCTTTGTGAATGGCAGGCGGGTGCGCCGTTACTGAGTGGGCGCCATAAATATCGGCAACTGTATGGTGTGTTGGTAACTGCCCATGATTCTGGCCATAACAGGCGGGCAAGCCATGCTGTAGTTTGTATTTTAAGTCATTGCACCCGATGTTCGGAGTTGGTTCCACGAGAGTAGAGAGCATGCCAAGATCGAGGCCGAGGCGAGGCCCGAGGCCGAGGTCAAGGCGGGACCCAAGGCTGAGGCCGAATCCGAGGCCGAGGCCGAGGCGGGACTCGAGGCCGAAGCCGAGGCAGGGCTTAAAGCTTGTAAGACCGAGGCCGAAGCTGGAGCCGATGCCGGGGCGAGGTCCGAGGCCGAACCGAGGCCGAGCCGAATCCAAGGCCGAACCATGGCCGGAGCCGAGGCCGAGTCGAATCATGGCCGAAGCCGAGGTCGGAGCTGAATTCGAGGCCGAATCCAAGGCCAAAGTAGAGGCCAAGCCGAATCCGAGGCTGAGGCGAGACTGGAGCTAAGGCCGAGCCGAATCTAAGGCCGAGGCGAGGCCGGAGCCGAGGCCGAGCCAAATCCGAGGCCGAACCATGGCTGGAGCCGAGGCCGAGCCAAATCCAAGGCCATGGCAAGGTCGGAGCCGAGGCCGAGCCAAATCCGAGGCCGAAGCCGAGGCCGAGGTGAGGCCGGAGCCGAGACGACGCCGGGGCGAGGTCTGAGGCCGAACCGAGGCCGAGCCGAATCCGAGGCCAAGGCGAGGCCGGAGCCGAGGCCGAGCCGAATCCGAGGCCGAAGCTGACCGAAATCATTTTGTTCAAAAAATCGTGCGGGCTGTTACCGTACCGCCTGATTGTGTAATTAGCCACATCACTAACCAAGTTTTCAAACATTACCTTCGCTTTAGTCCCCAAGAATTGAGAATTCCTCATAATATAAATTTTTATTGTTATAGGTACATACGTCCGTTTGTATGTCTATATATGCCAAGATTGCTGATGTACATATACATATCATATAAACTCGATTCGGCATTGCGACGCATGCGAGTCTTTGAGTTCTCGGACCCGCGTTCGGATTGAGGGGCTCTATTGACTGGATCCAAATCTTATGGGCCTGGAAGAGATAAGTCATAGGAAAAGGCTTTGTACACTGCATCCGGTGCAGCAAGTCTTATGTGGGCTGCACTGCCCCTTTTTATTGGTTCACATGCATACAACATTTATTAAAAAATGTTAAGATACCTTTACGACACCCCAGTTTTAAACTTATGATACCGTAGTTATAAAATTAAGATACCTGTTCAGAAAGTAAAAAAAAAAATGATACCCAGTTTTAAACTTACGGCATCCCAATTATAAACTTACGACACCAGTTCAGAAAGAAAAAAAAATTACGACACCCGAATTGTAAACTTATGACACCGTAGTTATAAAATTACGACACCCACTCAGAAAAGGTGTCTGTATATAAATTCTAAAAAAAAAGCTGTCTGACGTGCATTAATACATGTTTAACTTTTTTTTGAAATTTGTGTATAGACATATTTTTTAAGTGGGTATCGTAATTTTATAACTACGGTGTCATAAGTTTAAAACTTGGGTATCGTAAGTTTAAAACTGGGGTGTCGTAATTTCTTTTTTGCTTTCTGAATGGGTGTCATAAGTTTAAAACTGGGGTATCATAAGTTTAAAACTTGGGTGTTATTTTAAATTTTGACGTGACGTGCATTAATACCCGTTCAGCTTTTTTTTAAAATTTATGTATAGACATGTTTTCTGAGTGGGTGTCAAAATTTTATAGCTACGGTGTCGTAAGTTTACAACTAGGGTGTCATAATTTTTTGTTTGCTTTCTGAACGGATGTCATAAGTTTAAAACTGGGGTGTCGTAAGTTTAAAACTAGAATATCGTAATTTTTTTTCTTGAGATGTCATAAAGGTGTCTTAACATTTTTTAATGGATGTCATACATATGTGGACCAATAAAAAGGGATGGTGCAGCCCAATAGGACTTGCTTCACCAGATGTAATGTACAAAGTCTTTTTCTCAATCATATTAAAGCCCTTCGCTTCTTTGCTCTGCCCCTCTTTTGCGCTTATGAGGTGGCGTGGTGATCTACCTTCTCTTCCGTCCATGGAGGCCGAATTAGCATGGCAGCGAGCGGCTTTTACTCATCTAGTGGCAATTTGCTTCATTGCTATTCATCTCAAACTTCCACGTAATTCAATTTGCTTGCTAGTTTTTCCCTCTTAAAGGCTTTAACTCGATCCATAGTGAACCAAGAGAGGGATGTTAAGAGCCTCTGATGAACTCTCATCCTCCCTCTTTCTTGTATTTACATTCAAAATCATTTAAGTTAATATCATTCTTTGCATGACATTTACTTAAAATTTTTTATGCAAATAAAGAAAATACCTTCATTTAAATTTAATAAATATCCAAAAAATTAATTTTTTTAAGAATAAAAAGTCAACTTGTCTTTTCAATAGCAAATTTTAGGAATTTCAGGAATTCTAGATCGAGAAAATATTAAGATATGATACTTTCACTCCAGATAAAAATTTTAGAAAATTTATTTAATTTAAAAATAATAAGAAAATAAAATATTAAAAAAATCTTAAAATGTAATTTGTAAGCCTTTGATCAATGCTTGTTCAAACTTATAGAATTTCTAGATTTAGATAGGATCATAATAACAATGAACCTTGTAATGACCTATGCTGATTTAATCCACAGCTCATGAAATATAAAATTAATCTTAGTATAAAATCATAAAGTTAAAATGTATTTCTTATATACTATTTTAATAAGCTATAGATCAAATCTGCATAGGTTAGTATCAACACCTAAAAAAAATAGTGTAGTGGTCTCAAATCTTTCATGGCGAACTATTGCTGGAGAAGGATAATAAGAAAGGGGAAGAGCCTATGAGAATGATATCATCAGCATAAACTAAGAGCAGCATAACATAATATTTGGTTTTCTTGATAAAGAGAGAAGCATCAGCTTTGGACCCAACAAAGTCAAGTTCATGAAGATAAGTACTAAGCGAGTGGAACCATACTGTTGGGTCTACTTGAGTCCATTGAGCAATGAAGGCAAAAAATATAGTTGGACCAATCTAGATCAGCAAAACATGGATGTTTTCTTATATATAGTTCTTCATTGACATGTACAAAAAGAAATACATTTTTGACATGAAGTTGATAAATAATCCAGCCACCAAAGATAGCCAATGAGAAGATAATACATATAATCACTAGTTTAATAGCCAAACTAAAGGTGTCATTATAATCGATACTTTCCTGCTGATTAAACCCTTTAGTACGAAACATGCCTTATACTAATCAATTGTACTACCTAATTTTTATTTTTTAGTTGAAAACCCACTTACTACTGATGACATGTTGATTTTTTTGGTGAAAAAACTAGCTACCATGTGCTATTAGTAATGAGAGCATTACACTCATCCATCATCACATTGATGGGAATTTTGGGATGCTTGAAGGCATGTTTTTCAAAACTTTTAATCATTTTGAAAATAAACATCACCAAAAACCCTAATTTTCAAGATCGCCTTTATGCAGTTGAAGAAGTAAATCACATAAAATCTAAAATGAATGACTAAGAAAAATATTTAGGTAGCTAAATCCAATAATCTCCAAGAGGCACATAAGTGTATGCCCTCCAAAGGTGATCCACATGAGAATCGATTCGAAGAAGCGCTCCTATTTGCTTGCTAGAACCTTCTTTACAGTCTTTTGATCATATGCGGCCTTCTAATGTCTCTTTGGACTTTCTCCTCTTCAAAAGCTTTTCAACGAGCCTCTACACACTCTAATAGCCTTTCTTTTTCTCAACTTAGGGCTTTGTCTTAATATGATAGTAATATTAAGACAAAAAAAAAAAGAAAAAAATGGGAGAAGGATAGCTTGCGAGCTCTTTATTTTTCTATTCTTGTTCATAGAATCACTTTTGTAGCTCCCTTTAAATAAAAACAAGGGGGCAGCAACTAGAGGCGTCGGATGAAGAAGAGAGGCACCATCCAAGAAGCGTGGAGAGGAGGAAAACATTTTTTATATGAGGAACACTCCATATGAGAGTGCTCCACTTCGAGGGAGCACCAGGGGTGCCTCCTGGCAATTTTTTCTTTACTTGAACGGGTTTCAAATCCCTTTTGGTGTGAGCACCAAGATCAGACAGAGGTTATTGAGCTCATTATGAATTTCTGATTGATGTAGTTAGACTTTTAATTCCTATCTATTCATTTGAGTCCAGAGTCATTATGGATTTCTTACTTTATGTTGGTTTGACTTTAAGTCCTGTAATCAAGTTTTGTCAGTATGAGTTCAGTAATTTTATTTGAGTCAAGCATGAGTCCAGTAATTTTATTTGAGTTAAGTCAAGATTTATTGAGTCAAAGTGTAGAACGTTGAAGACCCAAGACCATGAAGGATCACATTCAGTGCACCACCTCAGTAGCCACATGGAATCCTAGTCAAAGTAGGCGCCATCTACTCAATTAGGGCATCCCAAGATTTTCATAAAGTCATCTCAGCATAAAAGAAAGCAAAGAAGCCCTCTATAAAAGATGACTTGCCGCCCATCCCTTATGAAAAGCAGAATATAGCCTCATTCCCTGATTTCTTTTCCTTGTTTTAAGATGCCGCCTATCTCCTTATTTGAAAAACTATCTTCTATTCTCTTTCCTTATTTCAGGATGCTGCCTAACTTCTTATTTGAAAATAATATTGCATCCTTATTTTCTCTTTTTTTCATGTAATTCAAGGGTTAGGGTTTATTATAAAAACCCCTTCCTTCTTCTTGTAGAGAACAATTAATGATTAATGAAAAAGAGTCTTCTTCTTCTATTTTTCTATGCTCCTGAGCATTGACACTCCATAAGGGAGATAGTGAGAGGCCCAACAAATACCCATTCCAATACCTGTTGCAAGCATCCCAGCCCGAAGATGTCAAGGTGCTACGATCCTTAGATAAAGTCCTTTTTTCCTTCGAAACCATCTAAAGAAAAGCTAAAACATCCGTGGAAGCATAGCTTCTTCTTTCAGGTACCCATCTCAGGAGTTGTGGGATCCAATCTTTTAGGATGAAGGCCATCATTACCTGATAATCAGGCCCATCCCTTCTCATAAGTTCTGTTTTGTTGAAGAAAAAGCATGCTCTAAGTAGTTGTTTCTCAACTCTAAGATCCTACTTTCTTTTTTACTTAGTGAATCGTGTTTTGCGAGTAGTTACTTTACTCGATCTTCGTATATTTATCCTTAGTTCATTCTTACTCATTTTGGTAAATAAAGCATCTTAAAATCTGAATCATTTCTCTACGTTAATCTTTTGCATGGTACATTCTGCATTAGTTTGGTATCAGAGCAGGTTAGGACATATTCATGCATAGTGCTAAAATTTTCTAATTTTCTAATTAATCTTCATTAAATCTATAATTTTTTTCTTATTTTCATATCAACAATATAAAAATAATAATATAATAAAATATATACATATATATATATCTGCATATTTTACTTTAAGTTTTTATATGTGTGTGCATGCATCATTGAATTCACTTAAGGATAATTTCTTTATCTTAGGTAAGGGAAGGATTTCATCATCTTTTCTTGGCCCAAAATAACCACCCTCATCTTGATCCCAAACCTAATTAAAATTGAGTAGAAACCTAAAGCAAAGCTAGGGACACCCATGTGGTTGAGTTTCAAGTATTGTGATGACATTGGTGTACTAAATCCTTCAGTTATTTCTTGAAAGTGGTGTCTAAAGCTAGGGGTCAAATGACAAACGCCTTAAGTGAACTTGTGGTTCTCTAATTAGGTCCTTGTGAGAACGGAGGGAGCCTCCCACAACCCCACCTCTTACCTGGCCAGTGGAAAGGATAATTGTTGAGTTGATTGTAATTTAAGTTGATTCATTCTACTTGAGCTTCTAGGTCTAGAAAACCTAAAACGAATTTATGTGTTGCATGACCACCAGATCAGGAGCCCATTACCAACATCCCCAAATACAACCAAGTTACACCATGGATCCTAATCTTGAAACTTTAATGAGAACCATGACTGAATAATTTAGACAACTAAACAATAGGTTTGACCAAATGAAAGAGCGAATCATGACCCTTGAAGAGAACCGATTGAGCCACACTGAACCTAAATCACCTAGACCAACTCTTCTTGGTCCAAGAGCACATCGTCATGATCTTACCCCTGAACATAATCCTAGATGCCCACACCAAGACTTTGTGGATTTGGAGGAAAGAGTCTTTAGGAATATACGACTCGATGCACCTACATTTGATGGTAGTCTTGACCCTAAGATATACACTGATTAGAAAGAAGATATTGACTAGTACTTTGAGTGGTAAAAGAGAAGAAGTTTAAGTTTGCTAAACTTAGGTTAGTTCGCCAGGCTAGACTATACTTGAGGAATGTTGAAAGGATAACTAGGCAAAGGGAAGACATACCCATAGCTAACTAGAGAGCCATAAAACTTAAGCTTAGGAAAAAGTATCTTCCCATATCCTATCACCAGAGACTTTTAGATCAATGGAAGAGGCTAAGTCAAGGAAGCAAGACCATATTTGAATACATAGCCAAATTTGATGAATATGTCATGAGATGTAGCATAGATGAATCTGAAGCTGTGACCCTATCTAAATTTAGGGCTAGACTATGTGAGGACATTCAGAGAGAATTATTTTTCAGAGAAGTTCATGATCTTGAACAGGCTTATTAGATAGCTAGAGACTACGAGAGATTCCAAAGGGGACCCATAGACTTAAAGGGTCTAGTCAAGTGCACCCAAGCCGACCTACTCCTAGCACCCTATTGACTCGCAAGAAAGATAAGGGTAAGTCACCTAAAGTTCAAAAAAATTTTAATCCTAATGCTCCTTGTTTTAGATGTCATAAATTGAAACACTATGTTAGTCAATGTCCAACCAAATCCCTACACAAAGGAGAACTAGAGGAAGAAGATCTTGAACCTGCTGAAGAGCATGAAGGAGAAGTGTATGAAGCTGTAATACACTTAGTGGATGAATATGAAGAAGATAAGAAAATCACTGAGTCATCTGATTTATTGGGAGTTGTTAGATGTATCTTGACTCAAACCAAAAAATAAGTGGATTGGCATATGACCCATATCCTACAGCCATTTGTGAAGTTAGAAGAAAAGGTATGTAAGATCATCATAGATAGTAGAAGTTGTGTTAATGCTATTTCAACCAGTGCTGTCAAAACTCTAGGTTTATCTATGGTTTCTCATCTCAATCCCTATAAGGTATCCTGGATAGACTCAACTTTCATCCTCATTAATTTGTGATGCCAAGTCATAATCCAACTACAATCTTATCAAGAAAAAGTATGGTGTGATGTCCTTCCTATGGAAGTTAGCAGTATCATCTTAGGTCAACCTTGGTTATATGACCATGATGCTACCCTGTATGGTCGATCCAACTCCTGCTCCTTTAACCACCATGGAAGAAGCTTGTGATAAACCCAACTCTACCTAAGGATCATATTAAGAGGGAATCTATTAATCTGAAAGAGAAAAAAATAGGATTAAATTTGATCAGTGCTAAAGAATTAGATCGTGAGATCACTAAGGGTTCACCAGTTTGGATCTTAACTACTAGAAAAATTCATGATCAAACCCAAAAAGAATAGCCTCAGGAGGTAGTAAAATTTTTGAAAGAGTTCCAAGATGTATTTTCTGAAGAACTTTCTGATCAATTACCACCATTAAGGGACATACAACATACTATAGATCTAGTTTCAGAAGCCACTTTGCCTAATCTTTCACATTATAGGATGAATCCAACTGAGCACTTAGAATTACAAAAATAGGTTGGAGAACTCCTCAAGAAGGAATTTATTAAGAAAAGTCTGAGTTCATGTGCAGTACCTACCCTTTTAACCCCAAGAAAGATGGCACTTGAAGGATATGCATTGATAGTGGAGCCATTAACAAAATAACAGTTAAGTATTATTTTTTCATTCCCCATTTTGATGACATGCTAGATATGATGGCTGGAGCAACTATTTTCTCTAAGATTGACCTTAGGAGTGGTTATCATCAAGTTAGGATCAGACCTAGGGATGAGTGAAAAATAACTTTTAAGACTAAGGATGGTCTTTATGAGTGGATAGTGATACCTTTTGGATTGTCCAATGTTCCTAGTACTTTCATGAGGATCATGACCCAAGTTCTAAGAATATTCATTGAAAAATTTATTGTAATTTATTTTGATAATATTTTAATTTATAGTAGGACTAAAGAAGACCACCTAAGCCATGTCCGACAAGTCTGTCAAGCCCTTAGAAAAGATAGCCTCTATGCCAATTTGAATAAATGCGAGTTCTTGACCCATAGAGCGATCTTCCTAGGATTTATAGTGTTCCCTGAAGGAGTATCAGCTGATCTGAAAAAGATTAAGTCCATAGTTGAGTGGCCAGTACCTACTATATTGACTATATATTGATTTTGATGATTACAAAGCAATTAAGTATCGTACTAATGTGTTTATTGTTAAGACAAAAATCATTGTAGGATAATACAATGTACCCACGCGAAGAAAAAGACTTTTCAAAGTCTTGAATTGGGGAAGGAATTATTTCTTCTAGCCAACTGAAGCCTTTGACATCCATTTTGTAAATTCCCAATCGCCTGGAAGCTTTGGCTAAAGGCCTTTCTTATTCCTCAGCCGACAGGAATAAATTCCAGCCGATTGGAGGCTAAGGAAGAATGGAATAGGCAGCGCAATTGCATTTCAGTCAACTGAGCCTTTCCTCAATCAACTGAAGTTAAAGCTCATTTGCATTTTAGTCGACTGAGCCTTTCCTCAATCAACTGAAGATAAAGCTCATTTGCTAATCAGCCGACTAAGATCTCTTTTAGTCAACTGGGAAAAAGTTGTTCCTTCATTCAACAGAACACCTTTTCATTTTAGTCAATAGGAGGATGTTCCCAGTCGACTGGAGGCTCGCTCTTTTTCCTCTTGGCAGAACCATATTCAAAACCAGTCGACTGAAGGATGCTCCCAACCAACTGGATTTGGGAAAAAGACTTCAACGACTAGTTCTCTTCCTATTTCTCTTTCCTCTTCTATTCCGTTTTGATTTCTAATGGCTAGATTTTTTGAAGTGCTTTAAATAGCCAAGGGTGAACAGTGAAAAGTTTATTGCTTACATCCAAGAATATTCAATAATAAAAAAAAGAGAAGCTATTGCATTGAATACGTGAGGGCTCTTAAAGATCATTGATTGCTTCATCCTTACTGTGTCAAGAAAGCTTCCAAGGTATTCAAAGCTTCACCTACATCTTCAAAAGAGGCTTCATTTATTGCTGACATTCATTCAAAAGAAGAAGCCTATTTGTGGAGTTGTCTTCAAAGTTATAAAGTATTTCTGAATATCTGCTCACTATAGGAGCTTTGTGTATTTATTTCTTACTCTTCCGAACTCATGATTATAGTTTTATTTGTTTTGAAACTAGTAAAGGATTAGATTTAACCCTTGTAATTTGTTGTAAGGCCGCCTTGTTCCGTATGACAAATTGCTAGCCGGGGAGGCTAGAGGTTGTAATCGTTTTGTGAAACGATTGGAGTAAAAATTTCTAAGGAATTCTTGGAGAGTGGACGCAGGTGTTAGGTTGGCACTGAACCACTATAAAAATCATTGTGTTTGTGATTGCTTGCATATTCTCTTTGATTCTTCCACTCTCACTTTATTACACCACTACCAATCAAATTTTTATTTGTGAAAAGCATATACCTATGGATTAATTTTTTTAAGAACCCAATTCATCCTCCCTCTTGGATTGCTTCAACTGGGAAACAAATGGTATCAGAGACTAGTGCTCCTGATTTCTTTTGCTTTAACAAGCTTGAAGCCAAAGATCATTAGCAATCCAAATTGGTTCAGTTTTAACTGAGGGATAGTCAACTAATAGACCACCTTTGTTCAATGGAATAAACTACACTTATTGAAAAGCGCATATAAAAATTTTTATCCAAGCACTAGATTATAATTTATGGGGAATCATAATCAATGGCCCACACACACCCACAATTCAAGATAAATGGTCTTGACATCCCAAAGCCGGAAATGAAATGGGATAAGATTGATAAAAAGATGGCTCAACTAAATGTTGAAGCCATGAATGTGCTTTATTGTTCACTTGACACCAATGAATTTAATCAAATTTTTACTTGCATTTCTGCAAAGAAAATTTAGGATAAACTTGAAGTTACCCATGAGGGTACAAATCAAGTTAAAGAATCTAAGATAAACATGCTTGTTCATAAATATAAACTATTTAAAATGGATTCTGTAGAAAATATTACTGATATATTTATAAGATTTACCAATATTATTAATGAGCTAAAAAGCCTAGGAAAATCATATACTAACGGTGCTCTTATTAGAAAAATTTTGAAATCCTTGCTTACATCTTGGGAGGCCAAAGTCACTGTAATTCAAGAAGCCAAGAACCTCAATACCTTATCTTTTGAAGAATTAATTGGTTCACTGATGACTCATGAGCTGCAGCAGCGACAACATGTTGATGAAGATGAGTCGAAGAAGAAAAGGACTATAGCACTAAAGAGTGCTACACAAAATGATGAAAGTGAGAAAATAAGTAGTGATAATGAGGAAGATGATGAGATGGCACTCATCATCGAAAAGTTTAAGAAATTTATGAGAAAGAAAAAATTTGAAGGATGACGGAAACAATTCATGAAAGGGGAACATAGTAAATACAAAGAGAAAAATTAGCCCTTTATATGTTATGAATGTAAGAAGCCGGGACATATCAGATCAGAATGTCCCCAATTAAAGAAAGCTCCTAAAATAATAAAGAAGAAAGCCATGGTAGCTACTTGGAGTGATAGCGACGCTACAAGCTCTGAAAAGGAAGATAAAAATGAAGTCGTCAACGTATGTTCCATGGCACATGATGATGAAGTAAGTCCTAGCATTCTAGATGACTTTACTTTTGATGAATTACATGGTGTATTTTATGAATTACTTGATTATTTTGCTAACTTAAGTTCAAAAAATAAAGAATTTAAAAATCAAGTTAAGAATCTAAGTTTGAAAAAGGAAAGATTTTTAAAAGAAAATGAATCCTTGCTTAAAGAAAATCAAGATTTGAAAAATAAAGTGGATAGATTAAAACCTATTATAAATAAATTTACTTTAAGTTCAAATAAATTAAAAATAATTCTTAATAGTCAAAGAGCTATTTACAACAAAGCCGATCTTAGATATGATCCTTTAAAAAGATAAAGGTTTTTAAAAAATATTTATGTGCATACTAGTTAGTCTACTAAAATTACATGTTTTAAATATGGTAAGCTAGGACACAAAGCATATTTATGTCACGCACACAATGTTAAAAAGATATGGGTTCTAAAATGAATCATTTCAACTAATTCCAAAGTACCCAATAAACCTTGGGTACCTAAAAATAAGACTTAAATGTGTATGCAGGTGTGTCTTGCAATCCGAGCAACTAAAAAAAATGGTACTTGGATAGCGAGTGCTCAAAACACATGACGGGTGATGAATCACAATTCATCACTTTGGATGCAAAAATGGAAGTGTTGTTACTTTTGAAAATAATGGCCAAAGTAAAATTATTGACATTGATAAAATAGGTATCGTACCTCATGCTTACATTGATAATGTTCTACTTGTAGATAGCCTAAAACATAATTTGCTTAGCATTAGTCAATTATGTGACAAGGGTTTTAGAGTTACAGTTGAATCATCCTTATGCGTTGTTGTAAATCCTGCTGATGAATGCTTGAAATTTGTTGGTCATAGGCATGGTAATGTATATATTGTTGATTTAAATGATCTGCATGACCAAATTATTGAATGCCTAGTTGCTATGAATGCTAAAATTGATAATAGTTGGCTGTGGCATCGTACATTAGCTCATGCAAGTATGGATTTATTATCTAAACTGATTAAAAAGGATTTAATGAATGGTTTACCAAAATTAGTTTTTGAAAAAGATAAAATTTATTATGCATGTCAGCTTGGAAAACAAACTCGAGTCTCTTTTAAATCGAAAAACTTGGTTTCTACCACTAAACCCTTGGAGCTCTTGTATATGGACTTGTTTGGTCCAACAAGAACTACTAGTTTAGGTGAAAAAAGATATGGTTTTGTTATAATTGACGACTTTTCACGATTTACACGGGTTTTATCTTTATCCACCAAAGATGAAGCTTTTTTTGCATTTCAAAAGTTATTTAAAAAGATTACAAATAAAAGAGGGTGATCATGGCAAAGAATTTGAAAATCAATCTTTTAAAAGTTTTTGCAATAAAAATGGCATTGAACATAATTTTTTTGCACCTAGGACACCCCAACAAAATGGGATAGTAAAAAGAAAGAATAGAACTTTGAAAGAAATGGCATGTACCATGCTATGTGAGAGTAATCTCTCAAAATATTTTTGGATTGAAGCTATCAATACAACATGCTATGTTTTAAACCATGCTTTAATTAGACCTATTTTGAAAAAGACCCCATATGAACTTTGGAAAGGTAGAAACTCAACATTGGTTATTTACTTGTTTTTGGTTGCTGATGTTTTGTTTTGAATAATGAAAAATCGAGCTTAAATAAATTTGATGCTAAATCTGATGAAGAAATTTTTCTCGGTTATTCTTCTCATAGTAGAGCTTATAGAATATTCAATAAAAAGACTTTAGTAGTTTGAAGAGTCAATTCATGTTATATTTGATTAATCTAATGATTTTTCATTAAGGAAAAGAGAGGTTTTAAATGATGCAGATGAAATTGAAGATCAAATCAAGGAGATCACCTTGAAAGATAAAGAAGACTCAACGATAGAAGAGATAGATGAAGAAGAAAATGACAAAACCCAACATGATGAACCTCAAGGTAATGCTGAATTGGAAAGAAAATGGAGGTACATTCATAATCATTCTAAAGAATTAATTTTAGGTGATCCATCTCATGGTATTAGGACTAGATCATCATTTAGAGATACTTACAATAATTTAGCATTATATCTCAAATTGAACCTAAATGCTATGATGATGTTAAAGATGATATTAATTGGATTAATGCCATGCATGAGGATTTAAATCAATTTGAAAGAAATAACGTATGGACTCTTGTTGATAGACCTCATGACCATCCAATTATTGGGACTAAATGGGTATTTAGAAACAAATTGGATGAATATGGTAATATAGTAAGGAAAAAAGTAAGATTGATCGCTAAGGGATATAACCAAAAAGAATATATTGATTTTGATGAAACATATGCCCTTGTAGCTAGATTAGAGGCTATTAGAGTACTTCTTGCATTTGCTTGTTTTATGAATTTTAAATTGTATCAAATGGATGTTAAGTGCACTTTTCTAAATGGATATATTGTTGAACAAGACTTTGTGGAACAACCATCCGGTTTTAAAAATCACTTGTTTCTAAACCATGTATTTAAATTGAATAAGGCTTTATACCATTTGAAATAAGTTCTCCGAGCTTGGTATGATAGATTAAGTAAATTCTTGATCAACAATAAATTTATTCGAGGAAATATGGATATAACCCTATTCATTAAAAGATAAAATGATGATATATTGATAATACAAATTTATGTGGACGATATTATTTTTGGTGCTACTAACGATTCTCTATGTGAGGACTTTGCAAAGCTTATATAGGGAGAGTTCGAGATGAGTATGATGGATGAACTAAATTATTTCCTTAGACTTCAAATTAAACAAAGCAAAGAGGGAATCTTCATAAGCCAATCCAAGTACATCAAAGAAATTTTGAAGAAATTTGGGATGGAGACCTCAAAGAGTATTGGTACACCTATGAGCTCATCATGTAAATTATATTCTAATAGTACCGATAAGAGTATTGATTTGAAACTCTATAGAGGCATGATAGATCATTGTTGTACTTAACTATAAGTAGACCTGACATACTTTTTAGTGTTTGCATATAAGCTACATTTCAAGTTAATCCTAAAGAGTCTCATATGCTTGCTGTTAAAAGAATCTTCAAATACTTAAGTGGCACTATAAATTTAGGACTTTGGTATGACAAGCAATCTAGTATTGACCTAATATGATACACAACTCAAATTTTGTTGGATATAAATTAGACAGAAAATTAACTAGTGAAACTGGCTAGTTTCTAGGAGTTAACTTAAATCGTGGTTTAGCAAGAAGCAAACTTCAGTAGCATTATCTACGGCCGAGACGAAATACATTGCAGCTAAAAGTTGATGTACTCAAATCTTGTGGATTAAGCAGCAACTAGAAGATTATGGCATTAAACTAAAGGCATTCTAATAAAATGTGATAACACTAGTGCAATCAATTTAACTAAGAATCACATCTAGCATTCTAGGACTAAACATATAAAAATTAGACATCATTTTATTAGGGATCATGTAAACAATGATGACATTATAATTCAATTTGTGTGTACTAAAAAATAACTTACTAATATTTTTACAAAACCACTTGAAGAAGCTAAGTTTCATGAAATTAGAAGGGAGCTTGGTATGATTGACCCTTCAATTTAGTAAGTTAGATTGTTTGATTGATTTATTTTTTGATTTTGTCATGATTGGTTGTTCATTAGAAGCCTTCTTTTTACATTCTTCATGACCACAACATCGTCTTGCTCTTAGGAATTTGATTGAATTAATCTTTCCATATTCTAAAACTCCCTTGGCATCCTTTTCATAGAAGAATTATTTGTTCTAGTTGATTGGGCAGTCAACTAAACTTCTTTCCCTTTCTTCAGTTGATTAGGGAGTCAACTGAACCATTTCTCCTTTCTTCAGTTGACTAGAGAGTCAACTGAGCCATTTTTTCTTTTCTTCAGTTGACTAGGGAGCCAACCGAATCATTTTTTCCTTTCTTCAGTTGACTAGGGAGTCAATTGAACTTCCTTTCTTTTTCTTCAGTTGACTGGGCAGTCAACTGAATCAACTTTTTCTCTCTTCAATTGACTGAGCAGTCAATTGAACCTTATTTTTCCTTTACCCTCAGTTGACTAGGGAGTCGACTGATATTTTGTGCTTCAGTCAACTAGCCAGTCAACTGAAATAAAAAGTTACTTGCATTTACTCTCCACCAGTCTCACTGAACACTCATTTACTCTTCCTGGTTGCAACTTCTCCCACCTAGCCGTCCTTCCCATTTTAGATCTAGCTCTACTATTTTGAAGATCTTGCTCTCCCATTTCTCTCCTCTTCAAGAAAAGAAGTCATGGCTCCTAGGATGAAGCTTCCTCGTGCAAGGGAAGATGAATCACCCTAAACCTCGTAGGAAAGCTCCATCATCTTCTTTGCGAAGCTCCACCTCTTCTTCTTCTAACATTGCTTCGAGATCTCTTGCAAACGGAAGGTTACTGGACTTCAAATTTCTTGATGATGAAGGCTTTGAAATTAGTAGAATGTTAGCTAACCAAGGTTGGTCTTCACTGTTAAAAACCAAAGTACCTATCTATCCAGATTTAGTTAGAGAGTTCTATGAAAATATTTGCTTTGGAGATGGCTTTATCACCTCTGTTGTCAAGAGAGTCAAAATTGAGTTTGATGGTGAACTATTAGGATCTATCCTAAAAGTTCCCACTAATGGAGTTTTGGAGGATTCTCCTAGTGGTAAAGCTAATAGGCTTGAGACTTTACTTGGTATGGAAGTTGAAGAAGTTGTAGAGTTTCTTGAAGCCAATACCTTGAATGTAGAAAATAGACTACTTCATAGCATCGTGGCTAGGATCTTTGCTCCACGTGCTAGCTCTTTTAATGTTGTCACTGATCATGATATTAGTATCATGTTCCATATTATCAATGAAACCCCTTTAGATTTTTCTGATCTTATGATGACTGTAATGAAGGAAGCTATGGGTAAATCCAAGGCTGCTTTGCCTTGTGGGATGTTTCTTACCCACATTTTTAAGCATTTCAATGTCAAGTTGAAGGGTGAGAAAGAAGTTGAGTTGCACCCTACAGATATTTTTAATGCCCACTCCCTTCACCGTATAGGTTTTACAAAAATTGATGGGCTTTGGACTAGAGTTAAAGATAGAGTTGTAAAAGCTCCTGCCCCTCCACCTCTAGAGCATCCACCTCAACCTTAACCACAATATCCCTCTTCTTTAATAGATTTCAACTTTGACTATCCCATGGATGGACCTCCTTTTGTACCTAATGCATCTGAGCCACCACCTAGTGCTGATAACCCACCTCCTCCATGCATCACAGCTCAGATTTGAGAGGAACAAATGCAGAGACTGCTCAAAGAGTTGTCCAATATACAGTCAAGCAAAAGTTCAGGGGATAGTGGATCTCCCACTAATGATCATACCGTGGTTCCCCATATTTCATATGTATATGGAACTCTATCTCAAATGATGATGCGATAGGAGAGATTGGAGCATGACATGTGCATTCTTAGTGGGAGGGTTATTCAGCAAAATGAATCTATGGAGGTCCGCATTCTTAATGAAATTAATCAGCTGAAGGCTAAGGTTAAGTGCTTTGAAGATAAAGCTGAATGGGTAACATTTCATATGTGCTCTAATGAAAGCCAAACCAGAGAAGCCTCAACTGCAGTTGATTTCTGGATAGCTTCCATTGTTAGGCTTACCAGCTTGTTAGAGCAACACTTGGCTTCTACCCCTACCCAGCCAGCTCCTCAGTCTTTGAGATCAGATCATTCTTATCCTCATCTCAGAATGCCTCCATAGCAGTCTCATCAATTCAGGCCTCCAGCTCCTCGTCGCCACAAAAGATCTTCATCCCATCCTTTTGTTATTTCCTCTTCTAATGAAGATTAAATCCGATGTATTTGTATGAGAACTTTGATGTATTTTAGTCATGAACCTTGTTGTATGCTTGAACTTGTATGATGTGGATGTATATTTGCTTTGGGAATTAGTGTTTGGATCAAGCCCTTGACTTGGTGTTTTGTATTAATGTCTAATTATGTACTTATGTTTACAATGCATTGTGTGTTTTCCCTTTATGAATTTTTACCTGATGAATGATGTTTAGAATATTTAACTTGTGTAAAATTCCTGGAAGAGAGACATACAGAAAAATTTGTGCACATTCTTTCTCCTCTCCATTGATTGATGACAAAAAGGGAGGAGAAGAATACTGCATACATTCAGAAATATAGGGGGAGTCACTGGAGGGGGAGAAAGTGTTTGAATCTTTTAATAAACAAGCTTTCACTCTATATCTTCAAAAACAACAAGTGTTTCAAATTTTTCAAAAATCAATTGACTCTCAATTCAAAATAAAGATTTTCTAACATGAAATGTCTTCATCTTCCAATAAATCAGGGATGTAATGCTTTACTTTGAAATGTTAATTTATTTTTAATACTTAATGGTTTTATCATCATCAAAAAAGGAGAGATTGTTGACTATATATTGATTTTAATAATTACACAGTAATTAAGTATGGTACTAATGTGTTTATTATCAAGACAAAAATCATTGCAGGATAATACAATGTACCCATTTGAAACAAAAGACTTTTCAAAGTCTTGGATTGGTGAAGGAATTTTTCCTTCTAGCCAACTGAAGCCTTTGACATCCATTTTGTAAATTCCCAACCGCTTGGAAGCTTTGGATAAAGGCCTTTCTTATTCCTCATTCAATTGGAATAAATTCTAGCCGACTGGAGGCTAAGGAAGAATGGAATAGGCATCGCGCATTTGCATTTCAGTTGACTGAGCCTTTCCTCGGTCAACTAAAGATAAAGGTCATTTGCATTTTAGTCGACTGAGCATTTTCTCAGTCAAATGAAGTTAAAGCTCATTTGCATTTCAGTCCACTGAGCCTTTCCTCAATCAACTGAAGTTAAAGCTCATTTGCATTTCAGTCGACTGAGCCTTTCTTCAGTCAACTAAAGTTAAAGCTCATTTGCATTTCAGTCAACTGAGCCTTTCCTCAGTCAACTAAAGTTAAAGTTCATTTGCATTTCAGTCGACAAAGCCTTTCCTCAGTCAACTAAAGATAAAGCTCATTTGCATTTCAGTCGACTGAGCCTTTCCTCAGTCAACCAAAGATAAAGCTTATTTGTCAATTAGCTGACTGAAATCTCTTTTAGTCAACTGGGAAAAAGCTATTCCTTCATCCAACAGAACACCTTTTCATTTTAGTCAACTGGAGGATGTTCTCAGTCAACTGGAAGCTTGCTTTTTTCCTCTTGGTAGAACCATATTCAAAGCCAGTCGACTAAAGGATGCTCCTAGCCGACTGAAGTTTGGGAAAAAGACTTCAACGGCTAGTTCTCTTCCTGTTTCTCTTTCCTCTTCTATTCTGTTTTGATTTCTAATGGCTAGATTGTTTGAAGTGCTTTAAATAGCCAAGGTGCTAACAAGTAGATGAGGTGAACGGTGAAAAGTTTATTACTTACATCCAAAAATATTTAGTGAGAAAGAAAGAGAAGCTATTGCATTGAATACATGAGGGCTCTTAAAGATCATTGATTGCTTCATCCTTGTTATATCAAGAAAACATCCAAGGCATTCAAAGCTTTATCTACATCTCCAAAAAGGCTTCATTTATTGCTGACATTCATTAAGCCCATTTGTGTAGTTGTCTTCAAAGTTGTAAAGTATTTCTGAATATCTACTTTCTTTGGCAAATATTCAACTTCAGAAAAATGTTCAAAGCAACATAGGGTTTAAATAAGAACTTGTAAGACGATTGAATCCAGTTCAAGATAATGCAAATATAATTAAACTTAAAAGTCATTTTGTCAAGTGAACCATTCAAACATAAAACATATGAAAATTGTTCAGTAATCACAAAATTCAAGTTCATTGAAAAATAATTTAATCGCTACAAACATATTTATACATTACCTATAATACATTTCATTTTGAATCATAATTTATCTTAGGCTAAAGCAAGTGTATTCTTTCATGATGAGTAACCTGAAATAGATTAATCTTGATAGAGATGATATTAGTATAATACTTAATTATTTTATATTTCATCAAAATCAATATGAGATCAACAAATAGCTTTAAATTTTTTATCTGTATAGGATGTACTATGCTTGTTGAAAACTCTTCAACTCAATCACCTGATTCCCCTCCATTTCAAAAGGATGAGAAGAAAATACATGCAATTGAGGATGACACATCTACTCCTGGAACAGCACTTAGAGACTCAACTGATGATACTCAAGAAATTGAGGATGTTAATATTCCATTGGACGATAACGAAGATGAATTTCAATCACAATCGGATACAACATCGGATGTTGAATCGATTATTGATGACACAAATGAAACTAACTCTGTATAGGGGTTAACAATTGCAAGATGTATTTATTTTTGCTTTCTTTTACACGTATATTCATTATCTATAATTAGGTTGCATGAATCTTTGTTATTTTCAGTATGAGATGCCGAAGGATATCCATTGCTGATAGACGGGATGGACAGCACCATAGCATTGAGCCATCTGATCCAGCGACCTCATTAGTAGGGGAATTTAGATCTACACTCCCTACACAACCTTCATTATCTCCATATGCGATGTCACCTCAGCCTGATTCATCTCATGATGCTTCATCTTCAGCAGCTCAGACGGTGAAGAGTTCTTCATCCTCGGGACACAATGTACTTGTGCTAGATGCACGTGGACTGTAAGTATATAATTTCTTTTACAGTTATGATAATTTTAATGCTAATTATTTATAAACAAGCATTGTTTATCCTTTTTATTTTAGTAGCAGTTTTATTGAGCAGCATACGTAGAGGCGCGCTGATCCAACTGGCTACGATTGGTATCACGTGTCTTCGGGGATGAGGAAGTTCTATTTTTCTGAGTTTCAGGTAAACTATCTATTTTTAACCCTAAATCGATCATATGAAATTTTTGAGCTCTATTTTTCTATGCAAATAATCTTTTATTTTAATGCAGAAGAAGTTTATGTGGGACCATGCCATCCATGACGCCATTAGGTCAGCATGGGATGCCCTAGCTGCATGATGATACTTCGATATGCTTCATCGTTGAAGAAGGTCCGGTCAGCGTTCTATGCATGCGTCGAAGGGTATATTGGATGTGTAACAGCAGGTGTAGCAGTCAAAGGCCTGGCATAGGAGGTCCTCTGCAGCTAGCATGAACTGCTGATTTGAGAAAGATGGACCAGGCACGAGTCTCGCCTGCCACACCTCAGGTTCCATTTCTATTCAGAAGCATCGACGTCGTTTGGTAAGAAAACATAATTAACCGAGTTACTATTAATTTCATTGAAAATACTTACATTTGTAATCTGTTTTCTATTTCTATAGGCTCTGTAGGAGGGTACAGAACCAGCTAGAAAGTATCGTCTGTTTAAGGCGATACACACAAAGAAGGACGGTTCCTGTGTTGATACACAGTCGCAACAAGTTGGAGTTAGGATTTGCTTCTAAAAACTTAATGAATATTTATAAATTGCATACTTCTTATATTGATTCTATAACCAATTTTTCTATTTCTCCAAGGCACGTATGGATGAGCTACTATCCCAGGCATCAAAGGCTGACTCTACTGATGGAGAGACGTCCGCTGAGCTTTCACCACAGAAGTCTCGATGGATATTCTTGAAAGCTGTTGGTACCTAGCCATACGACCGTAGAGTATATGGTCTGGGCACCAAAGCTTTCAAATACTTTTCTGTTTCATGCTCTTGTTCGTACTATACCGGATCCGGCGATATTCTAGCTGAGCATATCGATGAGATGAGGCAATCTATTATGGATCAGGTTCGGTAGGAGTTCGATGAGCACACCATCGAGCTTTGGCAGCAGCTTGCGGACCTTAGAGCCCAACAAGCCATGGACAGACAGATCGTGCGTGAGATGTAGGAGTTGGTTTGGATGATGTCGCAAAGCTTCCAATCTTTCGTTTTCGATACATCACTACATCCACCACATAATCCAGCGCCGGATTCTCGATATTATTTTTATTTTGGTGTTCTGTATACATATTTGTTATGTATATTTGATATCGATATATTGTGATGAGATTTATCTTTTTTAAAATAATAAAAAACTTTCTGACTTGTTTTATTGATTTTATGTATATTTATAATATCAAGGCATGCATGTCTTTTTGATTGTCATATCCATGTTATTCATTTTATATACAAGCATGTTTAAATATTAATTTTAGAAAAATATATTAAAAAAAGGTTAATATTGCGACGCTTCTTGCGTTGCTAAATAGCGATACAAAAAATGGCGTGGCAAAAAATGAAAAAGTTAGCAACACAATTTGTATGAAATAGCGACGCACAAATTGCGCCGCTATTTAGCAACGCAAGTTAGCGACGCAAATTTTGCGTCGCTAATTAATGACGCCATTGCGATAAAAAATGGTTTACCGATCAACCGTTTAGTGACGAAAATTTTGTATCGTAATGGCGTCACTAAGCCTCTTTAACAACGCATATTCGTGTTTAGCGATGCATTTTTGGCGTCGTTAAAAATTTAATTTCTTATATCGGGCATTTTAAGTTTTCTTTTTAACTCAATAATTTATGAAGTGCTTTGTTCGGTGCTTTATTTAAAAAAAAAAAAAAAATTAAGAGAAAAAAAAGAATACCATCTCTCAATCTTATTCATTTTTTTAATGAAAGGACAAAAAAATACTTGCGCATCTCACACATTATTCTTTTGATAAATTTCAATCAAATATAGGAAAAAAAAATGGGTAAGATGAGAATCCGTTCAAAATTTCGCCCTCGATCGGCGGCACTAGCTGGTCACTGGCACGGAGGGGGGTTCTGGGTCCCGGTGTACTGGGCCCGGACGTTAAGGCACGTGGCGAAGGTGCTGTTCTGGCCGGTGAACTTGAGGTCGATTTCATGGAGGCTAACATTCTCGCAAGGTATCCCTGCGCTGCACTTGAGGGTCACCGCAACCGGCGTCGCCGACGTCCCTCTAATGTTCTTGAAATGGATGTCGCTTATCTTCACCTTGGATGGCACCTGCATGAAATTGAAATGGATCATGTCACTCATCACTGCATGTCGACATTGATATTGCTGTTGGTTTTAATTAATTAGTAGGGCACCATTCGCATGCATTTCGCTAGCTCACCGAGGACGCGCAGCTGGCGTAGGGGCAATATGACTGGTCGATGATGATGGGGTTGGATACGTCGTTCATCATGATGTTCTCGAATGTCATGTTGACGCATGAGCTGGCTGAGGGAGAGTTGGACCATGTCTTGATCCGGATGCCATTATCCGTCCCAGTTATGTTGCAATCTTTGACGATCAGCCCCTGAACGTCTTTCTCATCCTTGTATCTTCCCAGGCTTCCAACGCTGTATCATATGTAAAGATAACGTACACAGCTGTTAGTTGGCTCATATCATATATGCGAAAAGGTGGCGGTGGGGGGAGACGTACGTGCATGGGTAGAGCTAGCGTGATACGTGCCTGATACCGTGGCCCGGTCCGCATTGGATGCCAGTGAGTGTGATATCGGAGTTCCCTTGTCCAACTGAGACGCAGTCATCACCGGTAGCTATCGCCGTGTCAAATAGTCTGACGCCGGAGCTCCGTTCGAGGTGAATGCCGTCGGTGTTGGGACTGTCCCCCGGGGCAGTGATCTTGATGCCACTTCCTTCGAAGTTCTGGCAGCCCAGCACTCCAACGTGGAAGAACTTGCTGTTCACGGAATTGATGCCTTTCACAACGGTGTTGTTCATGTTCACGAACATCACTGACTGTAAACATATTAATTAAGAGGTTCTCGTAAGAAATTAAAAAGCACATATATATAGTTTTTGAGGCATATATATCCATGCATGGTTTAAATTAATAATTAAAACCTTGCGTGCGTATATATATTCCACTGTACGTGACGCAATGCAAGAAGGAAACTGGCTTCAAATCAATTTTCTTCTCTTATATATAAAACGATTTTGAAGAATTACGGTACTTACGGTCGGTGGGACTTTGCAATTTTTGTCCCTAGGACATGTGTTAAGCGGCCAGGTGACTTGCCCTTGACCATCGAAGGTTCCTCCTCCAGTCAAAGTCAAGTGGTCGACCCATCCGAATTCCACCCAGTCAGGACGATCTCCATAAGATTTCAAGTCAGTCGTGGCTTTCAACGTGCCCTGAATGCACACAACTATCAATGTTTAATTCCTCTACGTACTCTACCTTTCATCAAATGGTGGAGAAAATATATCAAAAATGTTTTCAAATAATGTATTCATCCCATGCAATTCTAAATAAAATATATTAAGGATATTGGATTATGGATTTAATGAAAGAAAATTTTCTTTCCAAAAGTGTCTGTCAAGGCTGCTGTTTTGGGATTTGAAATATTGTTTCTCCCAAAAGGCGCCAAAGAATATGGTAGAGAAATGATTTTTTTTTTAAAAAAAAAAGAAAAAATTTTACTTTAATATAAGTTCAAATAATCTTTATATATAAAAAGCTTGCCTTCATTTCCATCGTCAAGGACTGAACTTGCGTGCATGGTCCTTGAAATGTAATAGGGTTAAGAAAGTATGTGCCGCTCGGTATGAGAAGACTAACTGCACCAGTTGAATTGCATGCTGCCGCCCATGCTGCAAGGAATGCCTGCATTGTATTATAGAGTAAAGGAAGAAATAAGAAAGGTGATGAAAGAAAGAGAGAGAGATTAGGATTCACTGCCTCTAATAAGAGAGGTCAGAATGAGCTCATAATACCCCCATTAATTCTGAATTTTCTCAAGCTACAACCAATTGTTTGCAAATTGATGGCCTTTTTAATTGCAATTAGCTAGCTTGCCCCTAAATGGAAAAACCCATAATTAAACGTGCTATTTAAGGTGAACTTTTGTGCTATTTAAGGTGAACTTTTTTAATTTATTAAGCTCATAGAGAATCTATGAAAGCCCAGTATGAGGCTAAAATAACAGCTTTAGAGAGAGAGAGAGAGTCCTGATTTCAACTCAGGCAGAACCTTGCAAGGCAGGATAGAAGCTTAATTAACAATAACATTCACATTATTTTCTCCAACGAGAGAAAAATCCCAGCCAGTCAGTTTAAAAAATATAAAAAGATTTATCTTAAAAAAGATTTACACAACAACCAAGCAAAATTATGATTTTTTTGGAAAAAAAAAGAGAAAATTGAGTAAAAATTGCACTAGTAGTAGAGCTCAAAATAACGAAGAATTGAGTCCTTCAAAATCTAACATAAAAACTTTGAAAAGATCAATTAAAAGGGAAGGTGGCAACGGAGGTGCCGAACCTGGCTATCATCGGTCAACCCATCAGCCCGGGCACCAAAATTCATCACATCAAACTTTCCCGGGGCTGTCGACGCCGCACCATTGGCATTGCCAAAAACATAGCATAACAATGCCAGCAAGAACAAGAGCTTCATCTCCTTTCCCATCTCCATCTTCATCTCTTTTTTTTTTATGTTTTTTTCTCTTAAATAATCTTTTTTTATTTAATCAAAATAGTTCTTTTGAGTGGAATATATATGCGTGTGTTGACGTAAATTTAGAGATGAGCGTGTGGAGTTCCTTAATTACCGTAAACTACCTCCCCACTCACCTCTCCTCCTTCTAACTATAACCACCTTCTCCTACTCCCATCACCGAAATAAAACACCAACAACTTCATTCCGTGTTTAGAGCATGGATTAGAATTTAGTCAGAATCATCATCAAACAGTTACCGTTGATACATTCAAATATGAAAATTTTAATAGCTTCATCTTCCCATGATTAGCAAAGCCAAGTAAGACACAGTGTGCAAGCCCTTCAGTTGCTATTGAACAATCCAACGCTAAATCTTTGTCCTAACCAAGTTTTCAAACATTTCCTACGCTTTAGTCCCCAAGAATTGAGAATCCCTCATAATATAAATTTTCATTGTTATACATACATATACGTACGTATGCATGTCTATCTATGCCAAGATTGCTGATGTACATATACATATCATATACGCTCTATGTGGCTGATCCAACATCGTTAAGGTTAACGGAGTAACGAAGAAGATAACTGTCGGAGCCCCCGCCTCAGTCCCCGAGGCGCCTTCAAACTTCGAGGTCCGAGGTTCTCTCGACCTACAAGGCCCCTTCGGCCTCCAAGGCCCCCTTGGCCTCGGACCCTCCATCCCCTCGGCCTTGGACCTGGCATTCCCCCGGCCTCGGACCCTCCGTCCCCTCGGACTCTGATCCGGCGTCCCTTCGGCCTCAGACCCGGCGTCCCCTCGGCCTCGGACTCGGACCCTCCGTCCCCTCGGCCTCGGCCTAGGGATTGGGGGGACACTAGCTTCGGGCCTCTTGCCCCACCACCTCGAGCCACCTGATACACCCACGTGGCCCACCAACCATCCTTGGTGGCCACGTAGACTACTGCCTCCTGCAATAGCGCGTGGCCGCAACCCGTAACGGCACACGCTTGATATGATTAGGACCACCTGCCACCTGTAGCGCCGCGCTTGGCAGGTGGCCGACGAGGCAAGGCACCTCTGACATGCTCAGTGTCGGTTGCGACCTGACGCTGTCAGCCTTGCCCTCTGCCCACTACCGGACAAGGGGCGCCTTGAAATCAACCACCTTCTGGAAGCGGAAAAAAGGGACCCTCGAACAGGTATAAAAGTCCACACTCACAACAAGGGAGTGATCTGAACTCAAGTTCTCTAACTATCTTTCTGCTAGTTTACTCTTGTCTATTCCCAAGTTGCTTACTTGAGCATCGGAAGGTCCCTACCGGTGCAACCGGTCTCTGGGGACTTTCTTGCAGGAGCACTTCGAGGAGAAGGATCTTCGTTTTCCGATGTCAAAGGAAGGTGACTCGGCGTCAACAGATTGGCGTGCCAGGAAGGGAGGAAGAGAGAAAAGCTTCAAACCAATCAGCTGCAGATCTTCTTCCCCTGAGCATTGAAGAAAATGGTGACAACACGTGCGCAAGAGGTCTCCACCAGCCACGCTGGGGGGCACCGCTTGGGAGCGGACCTGCCAGTGGCTAGTTCCTTTGCTCCCTAGGCTGGCATCCTCGCACCACTGCCGCAGCAGCATCAAGACGATCGGATCGCTGCCCTCACCATGCAAGTTCAGTCACTGGTGGTGGCTGTCCAAGTTCTGCAACAGCAACCAGGGCCACTCTCATCAATCTCGGGGTGGTTCAACCCAGTCAGCATTCTTCTCGGGGGAGGTCTCCCATCCAAGAAGTTCGCCATCGCTGCGCTTTGCCCAGGCATCATCGTCAGGAGGCCTTTAAGAAGTCCCAGTCTCCTTCTCGCCATGCTAGTGCCTCCCCCAAGCGGCAGCACGGAAGGAAGGCAAAGCACGTCCGTCTTCACCACCATCACCCCTCCCCCTCCTCGGAATCTTTAAGGGAGGGGTCCTTCGATGGTCGGATAGCCCAACGGGCCGAGCGCCGGCTCAATGAGTATAACCAGTGGCTGGAGGAGCTCAGCCGCCGAATTACCAACCCACCAGAGGCGGACTATGATAGCTGGCCACCGCTGTCCTATCGTATTATGGAGGAGCCGATCTCAATCTGGTTTTGTCTTCCTCAGCTGGACCCATATGACGGGACCATAGATGTCAGCTCCCCCTCCTCTCTGGGGCCACTGACAGCACACCTGCACACTTGTGGTAATCGGATAGAGTTTTACTAGTCTTTATGTAGCGCTCCATAAAGAGCTAGAGAACCCCAACTAATTATCATAAGTGGCAGACACACGAAAACACATCCTGTTAAAAACTTTTCATTTTCATCTCAATTATATACACAAATCACCCAATCAACATTAAGCATCAACCTGCTCAGATAATATTTTTCATGACATTCCTCAGGCAGTTTACAAGATCACATTCACATTCGACATTAAAATCCTAAGTGCACACATCATGCTCATAATTTTCTCCAAAACATAAGTCTCGTATTCATATCCAAAAAGGTCTAAAACATCATTACATCCCACTGTACACATACACATATACAAAATACAATATCAAACCACACTCTCTCAATATACAAGGCTAGCATTTATACACTCTTGCATCCAAGCAAGCTTCACCAGCTAAGGGTTCTGTCCTGCTTATCTTGTGATCCTGGCAGAAATACTCACTGATCTGAAAGAACATTTAAATCATAGAGGGATGAGACCTAAGTCCCAGTGACTGGATAACCATCTAACTATGGAGAAATAGAGAACCATAACCTCTTAATTTCAATCGTATGCTGAAACTATTTAACTTGTACAACTCAAAGTACATTTTTAACATGATATCAGATAAAATAAAATGTAGCTTATTCTTCAAATAACATATCAGTACTGGAATACTCTATAATAACTCTTCACTGAAAGATAACTCATTAAAATAAAACTTCATGCATTACAATATGAAGATATGCATTCTTTATCTACAACCCAGACTCCCATCAGGATCTGCTTGCCCACTGGCATCTCAAGTAAGCTCTCCCTCTCGGGATAACTATTTGGCCCATTGGCCCTTTTTATATCACAACATATGCTTTTAGATCTCATGATGCTGGGCTGTGTGTGTAATGCCTCTGAGGTACCACCCTACAGTCGCCCTTCTGTAGGTGTACTCTCATCGGGTGCGTGACTAGCAACAGGATCCCCGCACAAATAGCACCCCTTACCCGTGCGGTTCACCTGGCAAAGTGCTTTGTTCCTTAACCCTGGAACCTCGGGTTTTCTCTCTGCCCCCACGGGCTATATATAGTAATCAGCTCCACTGAGCTATGATTCATGCCCCCACGGGCTGCTCACAACCAGCCCCACTGGCCTGGTTAGGCATGCACTCACCCCTGATTCTGGGGTTCATCGTACGATCTGTTCGCAAGGAGGTGCCGGCTCGATAGTAGTGTGCAATGCTCATGCTACAGTACAGTCTAAAGGGTGATCAGCCCCCTAGCTGCCTGATGCTCAGTATGACTCATACATCATTTGTAAAGCTTTATCATGCAAATATGCCATGTATACATTAAAAATTCCCTCATCGAAACTCATGCTTATGTGTTTATGCTCAAAACTCATTTATCAGATTATCATATACTAGGTTCTCATTTCTCATATTTAAAACATACATACATAACATAGGTATTAATCTCATTATACTAGCTCAAATTAACCTCTCATTGCTAGATGAGAAATCCACTCACCTTAGTAGGTTACTCCTCGACTGGTACAACTGGTACTCAACTCTGGTATTTCGGCTCCCTGGAATAACCCTCTTGACCTACGTCAACATACAGATACAATAGCTATTAGGATTACCTCCACACGAGGTTTTCCCATGAACCATGCATGCATACATGATCTATCCTCTAATATCTCATTATTTTCTTCCACCCTTCTCTACTCAAGATTACTTCTACTATTACCTCAAAATACACTAATCTAAGAAAATCTAAAGTCATACAAGATCTAGGGAAGCTATAGCTTACCTGGAGTCGAGCACAAACCCCAAGCTTCCCTTTCCCTTTCTCTTTCTTCCTCCTTTTTCTTCTTCTTCTTCCTTTCCTCTCTTTTCTCCTCTTCTTTCTTCTTTCTTTCTTTTTCTTTCTTTTCTCTGGCTGAACCCACGTTTCCCTTTTTCTCTAATGACTTGGGGACCAAGTCATTGGAAACTTAAGGGTTAAGGCATGCCAAATCTCCCTTTTGCCCTCAAACACTCTTAACGCACGCTTTTTGGAAAACACGTGGCTCACTTATAACCATGATATTTTGCCCTTAGATTTTCTTTCCCAAGTTGCCCTTAACACAATTAGCAATTGACATCGGAGCCTTTTCCCATTTTGCCCCTGATATAGCATTTTTTTAATAGATTTATAGCCCAGATCATCATTTTTCACTTAAATCGATACTTTTATGTAACATTTCTAAGAAAACTTTACCAGCTTGAAGAACTCGATTTTAGAAATCCAACGGTTCAAACGGCATCCAAATCGGACTTGAAACGGATTAAATATGAATTTCTCAAGATTTAACTCAGAAAAACCTGCCGTCTTGGAGTCGGCTCGAACAGATTGGGAGTCGGCTCGAGCAGAAGTAGGGGTCGACTCCAGAAAAGTAGGGGTCGACTCCTGAAAAGTAGGAGTCGACTCCAGCTCTGCAGGGGTCGACTCCTAAGCGTGCCGAAAGTTTAAAACCGTGCCGGAGTCGACTCCACTCCATTAGAGTCGACTCCAACCACTAAAAACGTCATTTTAGGATAAAACTCAAACTAAACTTGATTTTTCTTGTGATTTAAACCCATTAAACTTAAGTCTCTCAATTTCTCAAATCAACTCATTAACATTTAGAAATATACTTATTTACTCCAAAATTTCTTCTCTTTACATTTATCAAAAGGCCAACACACCCATATTTCAAGAAAACTTTCTGACTTTCATTTCAACTGAAAATGCCATAGATTACAAGGTTTTCAGGATGTTACAATTCTCCCCCTCTTAAGAAATTTCGTCCTCGAAATTTAGCTAGATATATTTTCAAATAGATGGGGGTACTTAAATCTCATCTCATCCTCTCGCTCCCATGTAGCCTCCTCTTTTTGATGATTTAACCATTGCACCTTAACTAATGGAATTCTTTTACTGCGGAGCTGCTTAATCTCCCTACTCAAGATCTTCACTGGTTCTGTTGCAAATGATAAATCCCCCTGTAACTCTATAGTCTCAGACTGAATCACATGAGAGGAATCTGGCACATACCTCCTAAGCATTGATACATGAAATACATTATGAATCTGAGATAACTCTGGAGGTAAAGCCAATCTATAAGCTAGTGTCCCAACTCTTTCCAGAATTTCATAGGGTCCAATATACCTGGGACTCAACTTGCCTTTCTTTCCAAATCTCATAATACCTCGCCAAGGAGATACCTTCAGAAAGACTCTATCTCCAACCTCAAACTTTACCTCTCTATGCTTTTTATCTGCATAGCTCTTCTGTCTATCCTGGGCTGCCTTTAATTTAGCTCTTATAATTTTAACTTGATCTGCTGTAAGCTGCACTAACTCAGGGCCTAACAGCCTTCTCTCTCCCTCCTCATCCCAACACACTGGAGTTCTACATTTTCTCCCATACAAGGCCTCATATGGTGCCATATCAATGCTAGAATGGTAGCTGTTATTGTAAGCAAACTCTATTAAAGGTAGATGATCATCCCAGCTACCAGAAAATTCCATGACACAAGCTCTCAGCATATCCTCCAGTGTCTGGATGGTTCTTTCTGACTGACCATCGGTTTGGGGATGAAATGCTGTACTGAACCTCAATTTAGTCCCCAAAGCTTTCTGTAATTCTGCCCAAAATTGAGATGTGAACCTTGGATCTCTATCTGATACTATCGATACTGGCACACCATGCCTACTCACAATTTCATGCACATATAATTCTGCTAATCTATCCAAGGTAAAGACAATCTTAATAGGCAGAAAATGAGCAGACTTAGTCAATCTATCAACTATCACCCATATAGCATCATTGCCCCTTCTGGTCTTTGGGAGTCCTACAACGAAATCCATAGTTATATGCTCCCACTTCCACTCTGGCACAAACAGAGGCTGAAGCTTTCCAGCTGGACACTGATGTTCAGCCTTAATCTGCTGACACACCAAACACTTAGATACATACTCAGCTATCTCCTTTTTCATACCATTCCACCAGTAATTCTGTTTGATAGTTCTATACATCTTAGTACTACCTGGATGCATTGAATAAGCTGAGCTATGTGCTTCCCTTAAAATCTGATCTTTCACTGATTCCACAGCTGGCACACAAACTCTGCCCTTGAATAATAACACTCCATCACCTCTAACAGAAAACTCTGACTGAGACCCACTCTGAATTAAATCTCTAGCTTTAAGCAAATGTAGATCTAGCAACTGAGCTTCTCTTATTTCTTCTAGCATTTGGGGTCTCACTCTGAAAGTAGCCAACAAGGCTCCTGATTCTTCTACAGCTAGCTCTGCATCTAACCTCCTTAACTCAATCATCAAGGGTAGCTGTACGGTTCTGATAGAAGCCAATGTGGCCATAGACTTTCGACTCAAGGCATCAGCCACAACATTAGCTTTCCCTGGGTGATACTCAATAGTGCAATCATAGTCTTTAATCAATTCAATCCATCTTCTCTGCCTTAAATTCAATTCCTTCTGGGTCAGAATATATTTCAAGCTCTTATGATCAGTAAATATCTGGCATCTTCTTCCATACAAGTAGTGCCTCCAAACCTTCAATGCAAATATAACAGCAGCTAACTCCAAATCATGGGTGGGGTAATTCTTTTCATGGGATCTCAACTGTCTAGATATATAAGCCACTACTTTCCCATTCTGCATTAAAACACACCCCAAACCCTTCAATGAGGCATCACTATAGATCACATAATCACTGGCACTATCAGGTAGTATTAGGATTGGGGCTGAGGTTAATCTCTTTTCAATTCATCCATACTCTTCTGGCATTCATTAGACCAATCAAACTTGATATTCTTTCTAAGCAGCTTAGTCATAGGAGAAGCCAAAATCGAGAAATTTTCTATAAATCTTCTATAATATCCTGCTAACCCCAAGAAACTCCTCACCTCAGTCTGATTGGTAGGTGATACCCAATTTACTATAGCTTCAATCTTTTGAGGATCTACCATAATACCTTTGGCTGAAACTACATGTCCCAAGAACTTTACCTCATCCAGCCAAAATTCACTTTTACTAAACTTTGCATATAATTGCTTTTCTCTTAATATCTGCAAAACTGTCCTCAGATGCTGTTCATGCTCTTCACTACTTCTAGAATAAATCAAGATGTCATCAATGAATACTATCACAAATTTATCTAGATACTCTTGAAATACTTGATTCATCAGACCCATAAAAGCAGCTGGAGCATTTGTCAAGCCAAATGGCATTACCAAGAACTCATAATGACCATATCTGGTCCTGAAAGCAGTCTTAGATATATCCTCATTCTTTATTCTCAATTGATGATACCCAGATCTCAGATCAATCTTTGAAAACACTGCTGCCCCCTGCAGCTGATCAAACAAATCATCGATCCTTGGCAATGGATAATTGTTTCTAATGGTCACCTTGTTCAACTGTCTATAGTCTATACACAACCTCAAGGTACCATCCTTTTTCTTCACAAACAACACTGGTGCACCCCATGGTGATATACTGGGTCTAATAAACCCTTTATCCAATAATTCTTGTAACTGACTTTTCAATTCTTTCAATTCAACTGGAGCCATTCTATAAGGTGCCCTGGCTATTGGTCTGGTATCTGGGGCTAGATCTATACTGAAATCAAATCCTCTGTCAGGAGGTAACCCTGGCAGCTCCTCAGGAAATACATCTGAAAAATCCCTTACCACAGGGATATTCGTCAGCTCTAAACCATTGCCCTCTAGGCTCACTGCACAAGCTAAATAGGCTTCACATCTCTTTGCTAGCATTCTATTGGCTGACAGAGCTGAAATCACTCCTGAGGGTAACCCCCTCCTATCACCAACAAAACAGACCTCTCTATCATCAGAAGTTTGTAACATCACCTCCTTCCTTAAGCAATCTACTCTGGCTCTATGCACAGATAGCCAATCCATCCCCAAAATGGCATCAAACTCTTTCAACCTCAAAGGAATCAAATCTGCTGCTAATTTCTGACTCCCCACAGAAATATCACAACCTCTATACACTTGGTCTGCTATAAAAGGCCTCCCTACGGGCATAGATACTACCAACTGACTACCCAACTGGCCCACATCTCTAACTAGATGCTTAGCAAACTCACATGAGATAAATGAATGCGTAGATCCAGAATCAATTAAAATATAAGCATCATGATTATCGATGGGTAGCATACCTGTCACCACATCAGGATCAATCTGAGCCTCCTGTCTGGTCATGGCAAACACTCTGGCCTCGGCTCTCGGAATACTGGATGACCCTCCTGGCTGATTAACATTAGGCCCCACCTGACTGGCTGAAGCCACAACACTACCATCACCCCTCCTACTAGGCTGTCCCCTTGGCATTACTGGCCCCTGAGGAAGCCCACCAGCCTGCTGCCCTCTCCTAGGGCAATCTCTCTTCAGGTGACCTAGATCACCACAAATATAACATCCCTTATTGCCCCTCCTACATTCTCCCAAATGAAGTTTTCCACATACATTACATGGGGGTATATTTCTCCCTCCACCAGAAGGACGACCCTGCTCCCCTACATCACCAGACACCCTGCTGGTGGCAACCTGAGGCACACCCCATAAGGCTTTCTTTGAACTGGGCTAGATGCTGACACAGATACGGATCCTCTGCCCACATCACCAGGGGCTCTAAACCCAGAATAAAACTGTCCAGTCCTCTGGGGTTTCTTAAATGGCTGAGTCCCTCCCGGAGCAGAAGAATAACTAGGAGCACTTCTTTTCATTCTATCCTGCCTCCTACTCATATATTCTTTTTCAATCTCCTCGGCTTTGAGTGCTCCCTGCACCAACTCAGAGTAACTATTGTAGGTCTGCATACAGGTCTTGGCTTTAATAGGGAGATTCAATCCATCCTGGAATAGTCGACATCTCTCCTCTCATCAGCCACCAAGGCCCTAGCAAACTGAGATAACTCCACAAAAGTGGCTTCATAATCTGCCACGGACATCCTCCCCTGAGTCAGACAAAGGAAATCCCTCCTCTTCTGATCCCTATAAATCTCAGAATAATATTGCTGATGAAATTCTCTTCTAAAATTTTCCCATGTCAACTCCACTCCCTGGGGCTGCCTGCCCTGAATAGATCTCCACCAACTCTGGGCTCTACCCTCCAGTAAAAAGGTGGCAATACTCAGCCTCTGCTCCTCAGAGCATCCCATCACATCAAATACTCTCTCGATCCTCTGCAGCCATGCCCCGGCCTGAATAGGATCAGTAGTTCCCTGGAACTCCAGAGCCCCTAACTTTCTGGCTCTTTCCACATTCCTCACAACCTCAGTATTTTTAGATGGAAGGCTAGAACTAGCACCCACAGCTGCTACCACAGCCTGAGTAATCATGCCTACCAACTCTGACATACTAGGCCCCTGAGTCTGTACTCGAGATGGGTCTACTGGCACAGGGGTAATAGACTGTGAAGAAGACTCTGGCATCTGCTCTGGAGATGCCCCCACTCTAGCCTCCTTAGATACTGGCTCGGTGGAATCACTAGAAGCCATTCTATCAATTTGACTTCTTCTAACTGACCTTCTGAATCTACTTTGACCTTTGCTTCTATCCCTGCCTGAAGATTGCTCTGTCTCTCTAGATGCCTTTGTAGTAATCGTCCTACAAGACATTATTCATTACATCAGTTTCATCATTCAATAGCTATAATCATAAAACATTCAATCATCCTAGACTCATACTCATACTTATTCCCCTAGGACCTAATAACCTAGGGCTCTGATACCAAAACTTGTCAGCTCCCCCTCCTCTCTGGGGCCACCGACAGCACACCTGCACACTTGTGGTAATCGGATAGAGTTTTACTAGTCTTTATGTAGCGCTCCATAAAGAGCTAGAGAACCCCAACTAATTATCATAAGTGGCAGACACACGAAAACACATCCTGTTAAAAACTTTTCATTTTCATCTCAATTATATACACAAATCACCCAATCAACATTAAGCATCAACCTGCTCAGATAATATTTTTCATGACATTCCTCAGGCAGTTTACAAGATCACATTCACATTCGACATTAAAATCCTAAGTGCACACATCATGCTCATAATTTTCTCCAAAACATAAGTCTCGTATTCATATCCAAAAAGGTCTAAAACATCATTACATCCCACTGTACACATACACATATACAAAATACAATATCAAACCACACTCTCTCAATATACAAGGCTAGCATTTAAACTCTTGCATCCAAGCAAGCTTCACCAGCTAAGGGTCCTGTCCTGCTTATCTTGTGATCCTGGCAGAAATACTCACTGATCTGAAAGAACATTTAAATCATAGAGGGATGAGACCTAAGTCCCAGTGACTGGATAACCATCTAACTATGGAGAAATAGAGAACCATAACCTCTTAATTTCAATCGTATGCTGAAACTATTTAACTTGTACAACTCAAAGTACATTTTTAACATGATATCAGATAAAATAAAATGTAGCTTATTCTTCAAATAACATATCAGTACTGGAATACTCTATAATAACTCTTCACTGAAAGATAACTCATTAAAATAAAACTTCATGCATTACAATATGAAGATATGCATTCTTTATCTACAACCCAGACTCCCATCAGGATCTGCTTGCCCACTGGCATCTCAAGTAAGCTCTCCCTCTCGGGATAACTATTTGGCCCATTGGCCCTTTTTATATCACAACATATGCTTTTAGATCTCATGATGCTGGGCTGTGTGTGTAATGCCTCTGAGGTACCACCCTACAGTCGCCCTTCTGTAGGTGTACTCTCATCGGGTGCGTGACTAGCAACAGGATCCCCGCACAAATAGCACCCCTTACCCGTGCGGTTCACCTGGCAAAGTGCTTTGTTCCTTAACCCTGGAACCTCGGGTTTTCTCTCTGCCCCCACGGGCTATATATAGTAATCAGCTCCACTGAGCTATGATTCATGCCCCCACGGGCTGCTCACAACCAGCCCCACTGGCCTGGTTAGGCATGCACTCACCCCTGATTCTGGGGTTCATCGTACGATCTGTTCGCAAGGAGGTGCCGGCTCGATAGTAGTGTGCAATGCTCATGCTACAGTACAGTCTAAAGGGTGATCAGCCCCCTAGCTGCCTGATGCTCAGTATGACTCATACATCATTTGTAAAGCTTTATCATGCAAATATGCCATGTATACATTAAAAATTCCCTCATCAAACTCATGCTTATGTGTTTATGCTCAAAACTCATTTATCAGATTATCATATACTAGGTTCTCATTTCTCATATTTAAAACATACATACCATAACTAGGTATTAATCTCATTATACTAGCTCAAATTAACCTCTCATTGCTAGATGAGAAATCCACTCACCTTAGTAGGTTACTCCTCGACTGGTACAACTGGTACTCAACTCTGGTATTTCGGCTCCCTGGAATAACCCTCTTGACCTACGTCAACATACAGATACAATAGCTATTAGGATTACCTCCACACGAGGTTTTCCCACGAACCATGCATGCATACATGATCTATCCTCTAATATCTCATTATTTTCTTCCACCCTATCTCTACTCAAGATTACTTCTACTATTACCTCAAAATACACTAATCTAAGAAAATCTAAAGTCATACAAGATCTAGGGAAGCTATAGCTTACCTGGAGTCGAGCACAAACCCCAAGCTTCCCTTTCCCTTTCTCTTTCTTCCTCCTTTTTCTTCTTCTTCTTCTTCCTTTTCCTCTCTTTTCTCTCTCTTCTTTCTTTCTTTCTTTCTTTCTTTCTTTCTCTGGCTGAACCCACGTTTCCCTTTTTCTCTAATGACTTGGGGACCAAGTCATTGGAAACTTAAGGGTTAAGGCATGCCAAATCTCCCTTTTGCCCCCAAACTCTCTTAACACACTTTTTAAAACACGTGGCTCACTTATAACCATGATATTTTGCCCTTAGATTTTCTTTCCAAGTTGCCCTTAACACAATTAGCAATTGACATCGGAGCCTTTTCCCATTTTGCCCCTGATATAGCATTTTTTTAATGATTTATAGCCCAGATCATTTTTTCACTTAAATCATACTTTTATGTAACATTTCTAAGAAAAGACTTTACCAGCTTGAAGAACTCGATTTTAGAAATCCAACGGTTCAAACGGCATCCAAATCGGACTTGAAATGGATTAAATATGAATTTCTCAAGATTTAACTCAGAAAAACCTGCCGTCTTGGAGTCGGCTCGAACAGATTGGGAGTCGGCTCGAGCAGAAGTAGGGGTCGACTCCAGAAAAGTAGGGGTCGACTCCTGAAAAGTAGGAGTCGACTCCTAAGCGTGCCGAAAGTTTAAAACCGTGCCGGAGTCGACTCCACTCTGATTAGAGTCGACTCCAACCACTAAAAACGTCATTTTAGGATAAAACTCAAACTAAACTTGATTTTTCTTGTGATTTAAACCCATTAAACTTAAGTCTCTCAATTTCTCAAATCAGACTCATTAACATTTAGAAATATACTTATTTACTCCAAAATTTCTTCTCTTTACATTTATCAAAAGGCCAACACACCCATATTTTAAGAAAACTTTCTGACTTTCATTATAACTGAAAATGCCATAGATTACAAGGTTTTCAGGATGTTACAATAGATCCCCTGGACTATCTGGAAAGCTACAAGGTCCTCATGCAGGTCCGGGGGCAACTGACTCTCTTTTCTGCATAGCCTTCCCCGCCACCTTGAGGAAGGCTGTCCGAGCCTGGTACTCCCGCTTGCTGCCATGGAGTATCAACTCCTTCCGCCAGCTGGAGAGGGCCTTCTTGACCCATTTTGATGTCTGCCGAAAGATTCTCCGAGTGGTGGATAACCTATTTTCCATCTAGCAGAAGGGTGACGAGTCCCTGCGAGACTTCGTCGCCTGATTCAAAGAAGATGCCCTCGAGGTCTACAACCTCGAGGATTCTGTGGCCACCTTGGCCTTGAAGTGAAGGCTCCGCCCCTTTCGCTTTGCATATTCGCTCGACAAGAAACCGCCAAGCTCCTACGCTGAACTTCTGAGCCGGGCCCAAAAGTACATCCGCGCCAACGAGGCTGATTCCTCCCGGTGCAAGGCTAGTAGTAGCTTCGCCAAGAAGCAGACCCGGCCCGAGCCTGCTGAGGCTCGTTCCAGGAAACCCGAGCCTTCCCGCCGTCCAGACAACCATCCCTGAGCTCTCGCCCCCAGGGACGGTCCATTCAATCCCTTTCTCGCTCCAATATCTCACATCTTACTTAAGATAGAAGGTGAGCCGTATCTTCAGTGCCCTCCTCCGTTGAACCCGAAGACCCCCTGCAATAAAAATTTGTACTGTTGCTTCCATCGGGACCACGGCTATGACATCGACAACTGTCGCCAGTTGAAGAAGGCGATAGAGGATCTTATCCAGCATGGCCACCTGGAGAAGTTCGCCCATAGGGGCCATCCGGGTGCGCTCGGCCCATCAATGCCTCCGCCACCAATAGTCAGCATCAACAATGCCCCAACCGAGAAGACGGTGGCAATGATTTCCTGGGGAGCAGGCGGTGCGTCCAGGAGGCCGTATGGGGAGGAGGGGTTAGACTCTGTAATCCCCTTTTCTAAAAGGGACTTAGAGGGGTGGTCAACAAAAATGATGACAGTGTCATCGTGTCCATGATGATCGCTAAGCATCATGTAAAAAGAATTCTAGTTGACATTGGGAGCTTAGTGGACATTTTGAGTTATGATGCGTTTGTTCGGATGAACTTGTTTGCCAGCTCCCTTCGGCCTATCACCACACCCTAATGGGCTTTACCGGAGACTCTGTGAGAGTTGACAGGGAGATCACCCTTCCTGTCACGGCCAGGACACCACCGTGCCAGAGCACAGTTTTCATAAATTTTCTTATGGTCCGGGTTCCCCTTGCCTACAATGCCATCCTCGAGAGACCCGGGCTAAATCTTCTAGATGTCGTCATCTCCACTAAAGACTGCTCGTGAGGTTCCCTACCAGCGAAAGGGTAGGGGAGATGTGGGGGAGCAGAACCCGCTGCAGCTTTGCTACCATCTAGCCTCCAGCCCGCAGGGGATGACACCTGCACCTACACCGAAAATGCTCGACCCCCGAGACTCGAAGAGGAGAGGAGAGCCAGCCGAGTACCTACTGACCTTCCCATTGGGGGAGGACCTGGCAAGGATGATCTAGATCAGAGCCCTACTCCCGAAAGAGGCGCGAGACCAACTTCTCGCTTTTATGCGAGCCAACTCTGAAATCTTCGCATGGTCGGCATCCGACATGCCAGGTATCCCCGAGGAGGTAATTACCCACCAGCTCAACATCAAGACGGAGTGCCGGCCCATTTGGCAGAAAAAGAGGAGCTTTGTTCCCGACCAACAGAGGGCCATTGATGAGGAGGTGCGCAAGCTAGTGGCTGCTGGCCACATTTGGGAGGTTCATTACCTTGACTGACTAGCCAATGTCATGATGGTCCATGAGGCCAATGGGAGCTGGATGATGTGCGTGGACTTAACCGACCTCAATAAGGCGTGCCCAAGGACAGCTTCCCATTACCTTAGATTGGCCAGTTGGTGGACGCCACATCCGGCCACGAGATGCTCAACTTCATGGACGCCTTCTCGGGTTACAACTAGATCAAGATGGATTCAGCGGATGAAGAAGCTACCTCATTTGTGACCGAGAATGGATAATACTGCTACAAGGTGATGTCATTCAGACTGAAGAATGCAAGGGCCACCTATAAGAGGCTAATGAATAAAGTCTTTGAGGACCAGATCGGGTGCAATATGGAGGTGTACGTGGATGACATGCTAACCAAGAGTACTCGTACCACCGATCATATTGCCGACCTTGCGTAGACCTTCAGCAATCTTCGCCGGTATCAGATGAGGCTGAACCCCTGCAAGTGTTCCTTCGAGGGTACAGTAGGCAAATTCTTGGGCTTCATGGTAACACAGCAAGGAGCACAACTCGGACCAGCTACGAGCCAACCTCGATCTCATGGAAGAAGTACATGACCGAGCCTAGCTCTGAATGGCCGCCTACCGACAGTGAACAGCCAAGTACTATAATGCCCGTGTCCACCCCAGGACATTCATGTCGGGAAACCTAGTCCTCCGACGGGTCAAAGTTTTGAAGCCGACAGAAGGGGGCAAGCCGACAGAATGACCGCCTTACCGAGTCATCGAAGCCCTCCATCGTGGAGCATACAGATCGAAGGGCTAGATGGAAAGCCGCTCCCGCGGACTTGAAACTCCGATAATCTCTGTTGGTATTATCAGTAATGTACCTCTCTATATTGGGTTGTGCATTTGCATTCTTTCGGGCTCCTACCCTGCGTTCTATATTAATAAAAGCGCATTTGAGTAACCCATCTTTCCAGAAAAAGCCCGAGGCCAGCTCGGCACTTCAAGACCGATGTACCATCAGCACCGTAGACCAGTGTACCATCGGCTCCAAAAAGCCCAAGGCCAGCTCGACACTTCAAGACCGATGTATCATTGGTACCGAAGATCAATGTACCACTGGCCCCAAAAAGCTCGAGGTTAGCTCGCCACTTTAAGACCGATGTACCATCGATACTGTAGACCAATGTACCACCAGCTCTAAAAAAGCTCAAGGCCAGCTCGACCTTCAAGACCGATGTACCATCAGTACCAAAGATCGATGTACCACCAGCCCCAAAAAGCCTGAGGCCAGCTCAGCACTTCAAGACCGATGTACCATCGGCACCAAAGATCGGTGTACCATCGGCTCCAAAAAAGCTTGAGGCCAGCTCGGTACTACAAGACCGATGTACCATCGGCACCGAAGACCGGTGTACCATCGGCTTCAAAAAAAGTCCGAAGCCAACTCGGCACTTCAAGACCGATGTACCATCGGCACCGAAGACCGGTGTACCATCGGCTTCAAAAAGCTTGAGGCTAGCTTGGCACTAAGACCGATGTACCATCGGCACCGAAGACCGGTGTGCCATTGGCTCCAAAAAAGCTCGAAGCCAGCTTGGCACTTCAAGACCGAAGTACCATCGACACCGAAGACCGATGTGCCACCGGCTCCAAAAAGCCCGAGGCCAGCTCGGCACTTCAAGACCGATGTACAATCGGCACCAAAGATTGATGTACCATCGGCTCCAAAAAAGCCTGAGGCTAGCTCGGCACTTCAAGATCAATGTGCCATCAGCACCGAAGGCCGGTGTACCACCGACTCCAAAAAGCCCGAGGCCAGCTCAACACTTCAAGATTGATGTACCATCAACATCGAAGACCGATGTACCATCGGCTTCAAAAAATCCCAAGGCCAGCTCAGCACTTCAAGACTGATGTACCATCAGTAACAAAGACCGGTGTACCACCAGCTCCAAAAAAGCCCAAGGCCAGCTCGACACTTCAAGACCGATGTACCATCGGTACCAAAGATTGATGTACCACCGGCTTCAAAAAGCTCGAGGCCAGCTCAGCACTTCAAGACCGATGTACCATCGGCACCGAAGACCGGTGTACCACCAGCTCCAAAAAAGCCTGAGGTCAGCTCGGCACTTCAAGATCGATGTACCATCGGCACCGAAGACCGGTGTACTACCGACTCTAAAAAGCTCGAGGCCAGCTCAGCACTTCAAGACCGATGTACCATCGGCACCGAAGATCGGTGTACCATCAGCTCCAAAAAAGCCCAAGGTTAGCTCGGCACTTCAAGACCGATGTACCATCGGCACCGAAGACCGATGTACCACCGGCTCCAAAAAAAGCCTGAGATCAGCTCGGCACTTCAAGACCGTGTACCATTGGCACCGAAGACCGGTGTACTACCGACTCCAAAAAGCCTGAGGCTAGGTCGGCGTTTCAAGACCAATGTACCATCGGCACCGAAGACCGGTGTACCACCGGCTCTAAAAAAGCTCGAGGCCAGCTCAGCACTTCAAGACCGATGTACCATCAGCACTGAAGATCGGTGTACCATCGGCTCCAAAAAGCCTAAGGCCAGCTCGACACTTTAAGACCGATGTACCATCAGCACCGAAGACCGGTGTACCATCGGCCCCAAAAAGCTTGAGGCCAGCTCGGCATTTCAAGGCCAATGTACCATCGGCACCGAAGATCGATGTACCATTGGCTCCAAAAAGCCCGAGGCCAACTCGGCACTTCAAGACCGATATAACATCGGCACTGAAGACTGGTGTACCACCAGCTCCAAAAATGCCCGAGGCCAGCTTGGCACTTCAAGATCGACGTGTCATCGGCACTAAAGGCTGATGTACCATCGGTACTTAGTGGCTCGAGGCCGACTTGACCCCAAGTCCAACCTCGGTGCTCCCTTTGGGCCCTAACCCTACAAAACGGCTAAGTCGCGGGTCTGGTGGCAACGAGCCGTCGAGTACTATCCCCAGCACCGACACAGTCCCTAAGGGTCCCACGTCGGTAAGCTGAGGGAAACCATTGAGTCTAATGCACATTTTAGAAAAAGAGAAATTTCCATTACTAAAAAGGTGCTTACAAAATGCCGACTGGGTCGGGCCTTAGTACAAAAAAAGAACAAGTACAAAAATCAGGGATCGGCAGCAACGGGCTCATCGTCGGACGAGGCCCCCTCGGACATCGGGTTCGGTTCTATCTCCAGGGCATGGAGAAGTCGAGGACCCGGGCCACCTTTTCCTTATCGTCCCGGAATCCTTGGAGGTATGCATCCATGGAGGCTTCAGCTAGCTCCTTCGAGAAGTGCGCAGACGCCTGGAACTCCTCTATGGCCACTGCGACCCTTCCCTCGGCAGCCGCCCTTGCCTCGCGTGCCCTGGTATCCTCCTCCACAGTCCGGGAAGCGGCCATCCTCGCTGCCTCCTTGGCGTGCTCCGCCCTTGCCTCGGCTGCCTGGATGGCAGAACTGAGCTCGGCAATGTGGCGGTCCCTGTCGAAGATGGGGCCCTCCGCCACCCCAAGTTGGTTCAGGGCTGCGCGTGCACGGACGGCTTCGGCCTCTACCCGCCTGGCAGCCTCTTCAAGTTCATCGGCTCGGTCGGTCCTCGCCGCCTCCAGGGCTCCCTCAGCCCTCTCGGCTTGGGCCTGGGCCTCCTCAGCATCTCATCGGGCCTCGCGGATGATGACCTTCCCTTGATTTATTACTTCCCTCGTGGCCACCAGGGAATTAGCCGACTGCATCAAAAGCACGTTAGTACCAGGCCGGCTAGATAATAGACATTAAAGCATAAACACTACTTACCCGAATGAGCACCACAAAGGCTTCGTGGAAGAACGCTGATGCACCCAGCTGGCTAAGCTCCTCCTGGAACTCGGGCTAGATAAGCTGGGAGATCAGCCATTCTGCTCGGCGTCCATGATTCATCACCGAGGGCCTAGAAGGTATCGCCTCACCCTCGCCTCCTTCGGCAGCCCCGGCCAGCTCGGATGCAGCCAGCGTATCTCTCATGGGTGCCACCGCCGTTGCGGGTGCGATCTCACTCGAGCTTGGCTCGGCCTCGGCCTGGGTTGGTTTGGCCAGAATGGGGAGCTCCACTGTTGCCGCCCCCTCGGCCCCCACTCCTTTTGGGGGTGTATCAGTTTTCAGGTCCACCTCGGGAGCGGTTGCTAGCTCCCTGCGCTCCGGGGATAGAGAAGGTTGTGCCGTAGGCTGGCTGGGGGCCTGGGTTCGTGGCCTTGTGCTCGAGCCCTCGGCACCCTCGAGGGCCTTCTTCCTCTTAGCGGCTGCCTTCCTGAGGGTATGGGTGGGAACCTTCATCACTGCACATCATCCGTTGGAGTTAATAAAAAGAGAGAGAGAGAGAGAGAGAAAGGAGAACAGAGGAGGAAAATTGGCTAAGTGTTGAATCGGCCGCTACTTACCACTCCGAGTGGAGACCCCCGCAAGCCGGAGATTGTCCTCCGACAGGAGCTAGTTGCACTTGGGAATGACGGCCGTCAGTAACTGCCCCAGCGCTTCCTTGTCCCCCGGGAGGATGGATGGGTTCATGTTGGGCCTAAGGTCTGGGTCCCCCCTCCTAGGTTTGACCCCATCAAGGTCGGCGAAAAAGAATCGGGACTTTCATCCCTTAACGGAGGAGGGGAGGTACAATTTAAGGACTCGGCCAAGCCGAGGCTGAAATAGCCACCAACCCGCTTATTGTCGGAGGGTATAAAAGCTGCGGAAGAGGGAAAGTCTAGGTGTGATACAATGAAAGTGGCAGAGGACTATGAAGGCGCAAATGGTCCGAAGGGAGTTCGGAACCAGCTGGGTAGGGGTCAAAGAATAATAGTCAAGGAGGTTAACAAAGAAAGGGTAAAAAGGCAGGCGAAGACCTAGCTTTAGGGTAATTTCATACACGGCTACCCTTCCGGGTCGGAAGGACACTACCCTATCATCGGGGGTCAGTATGAAGAGCCCTACTTCCCTAGGGATTTGGTAACAGGCTATGATGTTAGCCAAATCCTGGCCCGTTACCGTGGAGGCAGTGCCCATCGGGGATTCTGCCCCCACCCTTGATGAGGTGCCGACGGTCGCCAGGCGACTCCTCGTCGGAGCCCTGCCGGTGGCCCATCGTTGGATGATAGGAATGTGGTCCTTCGGGTCGGAGGAGAACCATGAGGGTGTGGGAGATGGAGAGGCACGAAGCCTAGAGGAGGAGATGTGGTCCTCAGGAGCGGCGGACGAGGACTAGGATGGAGAAGAAGACATGGGAGAACCTAGTGGAAAGGCTAGGAGGAAGGGGGTGATTAAATAGCTGACCTGGAGCAGAGCAGCGGAGGCAAGGTCTCGGGAGGAAGACAAAGGTCGAGAGCTGGAGGTAGAAGACGATCTCAGGCAAAGTGACAAAATCTAGCCTTTCGCCCGGCTTATCAGTTTCGAATCGTCCTGCCTCACCTACCCGACCACGTGGACTCTCGCTATAGGCTGAGTCGCCTCGACAGGCGCCCGGCACATGGGACGCTCCGTCTTCGACCAATGGCAAGGCAGCGCTGGCGTCAATTTCATGATGGAAATGATGGCGGTGGCTTTTCGTAAACCCCGAGAGGATGCCCCTCGCTCCAAGGCCGATCTCCCCGGATCAGATGGATGGCATGAGGCGATACTGTTGCAACCCCGAATTGCCTACGCTGAAAGGCATTGCTACACTCCTGCACACATGCTTTTCGGCAATTACCGGTCTGCAGGGATCAGCCACTTGGGAGGTGACACCCCTTTCACCTTGCAAAGGTGGGCCCGCTTCTTCTCTAGGGCAAGGGGGCATCTGATGTGGCTGATCCAATGTCGTTAAGGTTAATGGAGTAACGGAGAAGATAACTGCCGGAGCCCCCGCCTTGATCCCCGAGGTGCCTTTGAACTTCGAGGTCCGAGGTCCTCTTGGCCTAGAGGCCCCTTTGGCCTTCGATGCCCCCTCAGCCTTAGACCCTCCGTCTCCTCGGACTCAGACCCGATGTCCCCTCGACCTCGAATCCGATGTCCCCTCGGCCTCGGATCCGGTGTCCCCTCGGCCTCGGACTTGGACCCTTCGTCCCCTTGGCCTCGGCCTCGAAACTGGGGGGGCACTAGCTTCGGGCCTCTTGCCCCGCCACTTCGAGCCACCTGACACACCCACATTGCCCACCAACCATCCTTGGTGGCCACGTGGATTACTGCCTCCTGCAAAAGCGCATGGCCGCAACCCATAACGGCGCATGCCTAACACGACTAGGACCACCTTCCACCTGTAGCATCGCGCTTGGCAAGTGGCCGACGGGGCAAGACACGTCTGACATGCCCAGTGTCGGTTGCGATCTGACGCTATCAGCTTGCCCTCTGCCCGCTACCGGACAAGGGGCGCCTTGAAATCAACCACCTTCTGGAAGCGAAAAAAGGGACCCTCGAATAGGTATAAAAGCCCACACTCACAACGAGGGAGGGATCTGAACTCAAGTTCTCTAGCTATCTTTCTGCTAGTTTACTCTTGTCTGTTCCCGAGTTGCTTACTTGAGCATCGGAGGATCCCCACCAGTGCAACCGATCTCCGAGAACTTTCTTGCAGGAGCACTTCGAGGAGATGGATCTTCGTTTCTCGACGTCAAAGGAAGGTGACTCGGCGTCAACATGCTCGATTCGGCATTGCGACGCGTGCGAGTCTTTGAGCTCTTGGACTCACGTCCGAATTGAGGGGCTCCGTTGACTAGATCCAAATCTTATGGGCCTAGAAGAGATCAGTCATATTAAAGCCCTTCGCTTCGATGCTCTGCCCCTCTTTTGCACTTCTGAGGTGGCGCGGTGATCTACCTTCTCTTCCATCCATGGAGGCCGAATTAGCATGGCAGCGAGCGGCTTTTACTCATCTAGTGGCAATTTGCTTCGTTGCTATTCATCTCAAACTTCCATGTAATTCAATTTGCTTGCCAGTTTTTCCCTCTTAAAAGCTTTAACTCGATCCATAGTGAACCAAGTGGTTCAAGGTGATTCGAATGAGGGGTGGCTTGGGGATGGGCTACATGTGATGTGGGCTCTTGTGAGTTTACTTAACAAAGAGAGGGATGCTAAGAGCATCTGATGAACTCTCATCCTCTCTCTTTTTGTATTTACATTCAAAATCATTTAAGTTAATGTCATTCTTTGCATGACATTTACTTAAAATTTTTTATGCAAATAAAGAAAATACCTTCATTTAAATTTAATAAAAGATTCAAAAAAATTAATTTTTTAAAAATAAAAAGTCAACTTTTCTTCTCAAGAGGAAATTTTAGAAATTTTAGAAATTCTAGATTGAGCAAATATTAAGATACGATACTTTTACTCCAGATAAAAATTTTAGAAAATTTATTTAATTTAAAAATGATAAGAAAATAAAATATAAAAAAATCTTAAAATGCAATTTATAAGCCTTTGATCAATGCTTGACCAAACTTATAGAATTTATAGATTTAGATAGGATCATAATAACAACGAACCTTGTAATGACTTATGCTGATTTGATCCAAAGCTCATGAAGTATAAAATTAATCTTAGTATAAAATCATAAAGTTAAAATTTATTTCTTAGACACTATTTTAATAAGCTATGGATCAAATCAGCATAGGTTAGTATCAACACCTAAAAAAAGTAGGGAAGTGGTCTCAAATCTTTCATGGCAAACTATTGCTAGAGAAGGATAATAAGAAAGGGGAAGAGCCTATGAGAATGATATCATCAGCATAAACTAAGAGCAGCATAACATAATATTTGGTTTTCTTGATAAACAGAGAAGCATCAGCTTTGGACCCAACAAAGTCAAGTTCATGAAGATAAGTACCAAGCGAGTGGAGCCATACTTTTGGGTCTACTTGAGTCCATTGAGTAATGAAGGCAACAAATATAGTTGGACCGATCTAGATCAGTAAAACATGGATGTTTTCTTATATATAGTTCTTCATTGACATGTACAAAAAGAAATCCATTTTTGACATGAAGTTGATAAATAATCCAACCACCAAAGATAGCCAATGAGAGGATAATGCATATAATCACTAGTTTAATAGCCAAACTAAAGGTGTCATTATAATCGATACTTTCCTGCTGATTAAACCTTTTAGTACCACATGCCTTATACCAATCAATTATACTATCTGATTTTTATTTTTTAGTTAAAAACCCACTTACTATTGATGACATGTTGATTTTTTTGGTGAAAAAACTAGCTACCATGTGCTATTAGTAATGAGAGCATTACACTCATCCATCATCGCATTGATGGGAATTTTGGGATGCTTGGAGGCATATTTTTCAAAACTTTTAATCATTTTGAAAACAAACATCATCAAAATCCTAATTCCCAATATCGCCTTTATGCAATTGGAGAAGTAAATCATATAAAATCTGAAATGAATGACTAAGAAAAATATTCAGATAGCTAAATCCAATAATCTCCAAGAGGCATATAAATGTATGCCCTCTAAAGGTGATCCACATGAGAATCGATTCGAAGAAGCGCTCCTACTTACTTGCTAGAACCTTCTTGGCAGTCTTTTGATCATGTGCGGCCTTCTAATATCTCTTTGGACTTTCTCCTCTTTAAAAGCTTTTTAACGAGCCTCTACACACTCTAATAGTCTTTCTCTATCTCAACTTAGGGCTTTATCTTAATATGATAGTGATATTAAGACAAGGAAAGAAGAAAAGGGGAGAATGATAGCTTACGGGCTCTCTATTTTTCTATTCTTATTCATAGAATCACTTTTGCAGCCCCTTTAAATAGAAACAAAGGGATAGCAACCAAAGGCATCGGATGAAGAAGAGAGGTGTCATCCAAGAAGAGTGAAAAGGAGGAAATCTTTTTTTATATGAGGAACGCTCCATATGAGAGTGCTCGACTTCGAGGGAGCGCCAGGGGCGCCTCCTGGCAATTTTTTTCTTCACTTGAATGGGTTTCAAATCCTCTTTGGTGCGGGCACCAAGATCAGACAGAGGTTATTGAGCTCATTATGGATTTTTAATTGATGTAGTTAGACTTTTGATTCATGTCAATTCATTTGAGTCCAGAGTCATTATGGATTTCTTACTTTATGTTGGTTTGACTTTAAGTCATGTAATCAAGTTTTGTCAGTATGAGTTCAGTAATTTTATTTGAGTCAAGTATGAGTCCAGTAATTTTATTTGAGTTAAGTCAAGATTTATTGAGTTAAAGTATAGAAAGTTAAAGACCTAAGATCATGAAGGACCACATTCAGTGTGCCACCTTAGCAACCACATGAAATTCTAGTCAAAGTAGGCACCATCTACTCATTAAGGTATCCCAAGATTTTTATAAAGTCATCTCAGCATAAAAGAAAGCAAATAAGCCCCCTATGAAAGGTGACTAGCCGCCCGCCCCTTATGGAAAGCAGAATATAGCATCATTCCCTGATCTTTTTTTCCTTATTTTAAGATGCCACCTATCTTCTTATTTGGAAAGCTATCTCCTACCCTCTTTTTCTTATTTCAAGATGCCGCCTATTTTCTTATTTAAAAATAATATAGCATCCTTATTTTCTTTTTTTTCATATAATATAAGGGTTAGGGTTTATTATAAAAACCCCTCCCTTCTTCTTGTAGAGAACAATTGATGATTAATGAAAAAGAATCTTCTTCTATTTTTCTATGCTCCTGAGCATTGACAGAGATAAGGAAAATGGTGAGAGGCCCAACAAATACCCGTTCCAACAGCTGTTCCAAGCATCCCAGCCCCAAGATGCTAAGGTGCTACGATCCTTAGATGAAGTCCTCCTTGCATTCGAAACCATCTAAAGAAAAGCCAAAACATCTGCGGAAGCATACCTTCTTCTTTTAGGTATCCATCCCAGGAGTTGTGGGATCCAATCTTTTAGGACGAAGACCATCATTGCCTGATAATTAGGCCCATCACTTCTCATAAGTTCTATTTTGTTGAAGAAAGAGCATGATCTAAGTAGTGGTTTCTCAATCCTAGGATCCTGTTTTCTTTTTTACTTAGTGAATCGTGTTCTGCGGGTAGTTACTTTACTCTTCGTATATTCATCCTTAGTTTATTCTTACTCATTTTGGTAAGTAAAGCACCTTAAAATCTGAATCATTTCTCTACATTAATATTTTGCATGGTACATCCCGCATCAGTTTGGTATCAGAACAGGTTAGGACATGTTCATGCATAGTCCTAAAATTTTCTAATCATCTAATTAATCTTTCATTAAATCTATAAATTTCTTCTTATTTTCATAAATACAATATAAAATAATATATATTGCCGAAGGAGATCCATTGCTGATAGACGGGATGGATAGCACCATAGCATTGACCCATCTAATCCAGTGACCTCATCAGTAGGGGAATTTAGATCTACACTCCCTACACAACCTTCATTATCTCCACATGGGATGTCACCTCAGCCTGGTTCATCTCATGATGCTTTTTCTTCAGCAGCACAAACGGTGAAGTGTTATTCATCCTCGGGACACAATGTACTTGTGCTAGATGCACGTGGGCTGTAAATATATAATTTTTTTTACAGTTATGATAATTTTAATGCTAATTATTTATAAACAAGCATTGTTTATCCTTTCTATTTTGGTAGCAGTTTTATTGAGCAGCATACGTGTCGAGCCAGATCAACGCCATATTTTAGAGGTGCGCTGATCCAACTGGCTACGATTGGTATCACGTGTCTTCGGAGGTGAGAATTCTGAGTTTTAGGTAAACTATCTATTTTTAACCCTAAATCAGTCATATGAAATTTTTGAACTCTATTTTATCTATACAAATAATCTTTTATTTTAATGTAGAAGAAGTTTACGTGGGACCATGCCATCCATGACACCATTAGGTCAGCATGGGATGCCCTAGCTGCATGATGATACTTCGATATGCTTCATCATTGAAGAAGGTCCGGTCAGCATTCTGTGCATGCATCGAAGGGTATATTACATGAGTGACAGCAGGTGTAGCAGTCAAAGGCCTGGCGTAGGAGGTCCTCTGCAGCTAGCATGAACTGCTGATTTGAGAAGGATGGACCAGGCATGGGTCTCGCCTGCCACACCTCAGGTTCCATTTCTATTCAGGAGCATCGATGTCGTTTGGTAAGAAAACATAATTAACCGAGTTACTATTAATTTCATTGAAAATACTTACATTTGTAATCTATTTTCTATTTCTATAGGCTCTGTAGGAGGGTGCAGAACCAGCTAGAAAGTATCATCTATTTAAGGCGATACACACAAAGAAGGACGGTTCCTGAGTTGATACACGGTCGCAACAAGTTGGAGTTAGGATTTGCTTCTAAAAACTTAATGAATATTTATAAATTGCATACTTCTTATATTGATTCTATAACCAATTTTTCTATTTCTCCAAGGCACGTATGGATGAGCTACTATCCCAGGCATCAAAGGCTGACTCTACTGATGGAGAGACGTCCGCTGAGCTTTCACCACAGAAGTCTCGATGGATATTCTTGAAAGTTGTTGGTACCTAGCCATACGACCGTAGAGTATATGGTCTGGGCACCAAAGCTTTCAAATACTTTTCTGTTTCATGCTCTTGTTCGCACTATACCGGATCCGGCGATATTCTAGCTGAGCATATCGATGAGATGAGGCAATCTATTATGGATCAGGTTTGGTAGGAGTTCGATGAGCACACCATCGAGCTTTGGCAGCAGCTTGCGGACCTTAGAGCCCAACAAGCCATGGACAGACAGATCGTGCGTGAGATGCAGGAGTTGGTTTGGATGATGTCGCAAAGCTTCCAATCTTTCGTTTTCGATACATCACTACATCCACCACATAATCCAGCACCGGATTCTCGATATTATTTTTATTTTGGTGTTCTGTATACATATTTGTTATGTATATTTGATATCGATATATTGTGATGAGATTTATCTTTTTTAAAATAATGAAAAACTTTCTGACTTGTTTTTATTGATTTTATGTATATTTATAATATCAAGGCATGCATGTCTTTTTGATTGTCATATCTATGTTATTCATTTTATATACAAGCATGTTTAAATATTAATTTTAGAAAAATATATTAAAAAAAGGTTAATATTGCGACGCTTCTTGCGTTGCTAAATAGCGATACAAAAAATGGCGTGGCAAAAAATGAAAAAGTTAGCAACACAATTTGTATGAAATAGCGACGCACAAATTGCGCCGCTATTTAGCAACGCAAGTTAGCGACGCATAATTTTGCGTCGCTAATTAATGACGCCATTGCGATAAAAAATGGTTTACCGATCAACCGTTTAGTGACGAAAATTTTGTATCGTAATGGCGTCACTAAGCCTCTTTAACAACGCATATTCATGTTTAGCGATGCATTTTTGGCGTCATTAAAAATTTAATTTCTTATATCGGGCATTTTAAGTTTTCTTTTTAACTCAATAATTTATGAAGTGCTTTGTTCGGTGCTTTATTTAAAAAAAAAAAAAAATTAAGAGAAAAAAAAGAATACCATCTCTCAATCTTATTCATTTTTTTAATGAAAGGACAAAAAAAATACTTGCGCATCTCACACATTATTCTTTTGATAAATTTCAATCAAATATAGGAAAAAAAATGGGTAAGATGAGAATCCGTTCAAAATTTCGCCCTCGATCGGCGGCACTAGCTGGTCACTGGCACGGAGGGGGGTTCTGGGTCCCGGTGTACTGGGCCCGGACGTTAAGGCACGTGGCGAAGGTGCTGTTCTGGCCGGTGAACTTGAGGTCGATTTCATGGAGGCTAACATTCTCGCAAGGTATCCCTGCGCTGCACTTGAGGGTCACCGCAACCGGCGTCGCCGACGTCCCTCTAATGTTCTTGAAATGGATGTCGCTTATCTTCACCTTGGATGGCACCTGCATGAAATTGAAATGGATCATGTCACTCATCACTGCATGTCGACATTGATATTGCTGTTGGTTTTAATTAATTAGTAGGGCACCATTCGCATGCATTTCGCTAGCTCACCGAGGACGCGCAGCTGGCGTAGGGGCAATATGACTGGTCGATGATGATGGGGTTGGATACGTCGTTCATCATGATGTTCTCGAATGTCATGTTGACGCATGAGCTGGCTGAGGGAGAGTTGGACCATGTCTTGATCCGGATGCCATTATCCGTCCCAGTTATGTTGCAATCTTTGACGATCAGCCCCTGAACGTCTTTCTCATCCTTGTATCTTCCCAGGCTTCCAACGCTGTATCATATGTAAAGATAACGTACACAGCTGTTAGTTGGCTCATATCATATATGCGAAAAGGTGGCGGTGGGGGGAGACGTACGTGCATGGGTAGAGCTAGCGTGATACGTGCCTGATACCGTGGCCCGGTCCGCATTGGATGCCAGTGAGTGTGATATCGGAGTTCCCTTGTCCAACTGAGACGCAGTCATCACCGGTAGCTATCGCCGTGTCAAATAGTCTGACGCCGGAGCTCCGTTCGAGGTGAATGCCGTCGGTGTTGGGACTGTCCCCCGGGGCAGTGATCTTGATGCCACTTCCTTCGAAGTTCTGGCAGCCCAGCACTCCAACGTGGAAGAACTTGCTGTTCACGGAATTGATGCCTTTCACAACGGTGTTGTTCATGTTCACGAACATCACTGACTGTAAACATATTAATTAAGAGGTTCTCGTAAGAAATTAAAAAGCACATATATAGTTTTTGAGGCATATATATCCATGCATGGTTTAAATTAATAATTAAAACCTTGCGTGCGTATATATATTCCACTGTACGTGACGCAATGCAAGAAGGAAACTGGCTTCAAATCAATTTTCTTCTCTTATATATAAAACGATTTTGAAGAATTACGGTACTTACGGTCGGTGGGACTTTGCAATTTTTGTCCCTAGGACATGTGTTAAGCGGCCAGGTGACTTGCCCTTGACCATCGAAGGTTCCTCCTCCAGTCAAAGTCAAGTGGTCGACCCATCCGAATTCCACCCAGTCAGGACGATCTCCATAAGATTTCAAGTCAGTCGTGGCTTTCAACGTGCCCTGAATGCACACAACTATCAATGTTTAATTCCTCTACGTACTCTACCTTTCATCAAATGGTGGAGAAAATATATCAAAAATGTTTTCAAATAATGTATTCATCCCATGCAATTCTAAATAAAATATATTAAGGATATTGGATTATGGATTTAATGAAAGAAAATTTTCTTTCCAAAAGTGACTGTCAAGGCTGCTGTTTTGGGATTTGAAATATTGTTTCTCCCAAAAGGCGCCAAAGAATATGGTAGAGAAATGATTTTTTTTAAAAAAAAAAAAGAAAAAATTTTACTTTAATATAAGTTCAAATAATTCTTTATATATAAAAAGCTTGCCTTCATTTCCATCGTCAAGGACTGAACTTGCGTGCATGGTCCTTGAAATGTAATAGGGTTAAGAAAGTATGTGCCGCTCGGTATGAGAAGACTAACTGCACCAGTTGAATTGCATGCTGCCGCCCATGCTGCAAGGAATGCCTGCATTGTATTATAGAGTAAAGGAAGAAATAAGAAAGGTGATGAAAGAAAGAGAGAGAGATTAGGATTCACTGCCTCTAATAAGAGAGGTCAGAATGAGCTCGTAATACCCCCATTAATTCTGAATTTTCTCAAGCTACAACCAATTATTTGGGAATTGGATGGCCTTTTTAATTGCAATTAGCTTGCTTGCCCATAAATGGAAAAACCTAAATTAAACGTGCTATTTAAGGTGAACTTTTGTGCTATTTAAGGTGAACTTTTTTAATTTATTAAGCTCATAGAGAATCTATGAAAGCCCAGTATGAGGGTAAAATAACAGCTTTAGAGAGAGAGAGAGAGAGAGAGAGAGAGAGAGAGAGAGAGTCCTGATTTCAACTCAGGCAGAACCTTGCAAGGCAGGATAGAAGCTTAATTAACAATAACATTCACATTATTTTCTCCTACGAGAGAAAAATCCCAGCCAGTCAGTTTAAAAAATATATAAAAAGATTTATCTTAAAAAAGATTTACACAACAACCAAGCAAAATTATGATTTTTTTGGAAAAAAAAAAGAGAAAATTGAGTAAAAATTGCACTAGTAGTAGAGCTCAAAAATAACGAAGAATTGAGTCCTTCAAAATCTAACATAAAAACTTTGAAAAGATCAATTAAAAGGGAAGGTGGCAAAGGAGGTGCCGAACCTGGCTATCATCGGTCAACCCATCAGCCCGGGCACCAAAATTCATCACATCAAACTTTCCCGGGGCTGTCGACGCCGCACCATTGGCATTGCCAAAAACATAGCATAACAATGCCAGCAAGAACAAGAGCTTCATCTCCTTTCCCATCTCCATCTCCATCTCTTTTTTTTATGTTTTTTCTCTTAAATAATCTTTTTTTATTTAATCAAAATGGCTCCTTTGAGTGGAATATATATATGCGTGTGTTGACGTAAATTTAGAGATGAGCGTGTGGAGTTCCTTAATTATCGTAAACTACCTCCCCACTCACCTCTCCTCCTTCTAACCGTAACCACCTTCCCCTACTCCCATCACCGAAATAAAACACCAAAAACTTCATTCCGTGTTTAGAGCATGGATTAGAATTTAGTTAGAATCATCATCAAACATTTACCGTTGATATATTCAAATCTGAAAATTTTAATAGCTTCATCTTCCAATGATTAGCAAAGCCAAGTAAGACATGGTGTGCAAGCCCTCAGTTGCTATTGAACAATCCAATTCTAAATCTTTATCCTAACTGTTGCTGCCAAATCACTCCTAGGATGCGTCGGGTAGGAGATAAGCTTCTTGTGCCTTCAGAGGAATGGTCGGATCGCATCCTTCAGCCGAAAACCTACAAGAAAAGTCTCGGGCCAGTGGTTCCGACGGGGACCCTCCAACGCTTAAGTCAGCAATCTGGAGAACATGAATTTTTTTATGAGAGTAGAGATCAGTCCTCCCGCATTGTAAGCTAGGGTCCCTTTTTATACCTGTCTAGGGGTCTCCTTTACCCCTTGTAGTTAGAACCGTCGAGTCCCCTCTTTTGTTAGGATAGGCTTTGTGAACGGTAGGCAGGTGCGTCGTTGCTGAGTGGGCGCAGTAAATATCGGCAACTGTATGGTGTATTGGTAATTGCCCGTGATTCTGGCCATAACAGGCGGGCAAGCCGTGCTGTAGTTTGTGTTTTAAGTCATTGCACCCGATGTTCGGAGTTGATTCCACGAGAGTAGAGAGCATGCCAAGATCGAGGCCAAGGCGGGGCCCAAGGCTGAGGCCGAGGCGGGGCTTAAAGCTTGTAAGATCGAGGCTGAGGCCGAGGCGGGGCTTAAAGCTTGTAAGATCGAGGCTGAAGCCGGGGCCGAGGCCGAGCCGAATCCAAGGCCGAACCATGGCCGGAGCCGAGGCCGAGCCGAATCCGAGGCCGAGGCGAGGTCGGAGCTGAGGCCGAGCCGAATCCGAGGCCGAGGCGAGGCCGAAGCTGAGGCCGAGCCGAATCCGAGGCCAAACCGGGGCTGGAGCTGAGGCCGAGCCGAATCCGAGGCTGAAGCCGAGGCCGACACCGGTGCGAGGTCCGAGGCCGAACTGAGGCTGAGCCAAATCCGAGGCCGGAGCTGAGGCCGAGCCGAATCCGGGGCCGAAGCTGGCCGAAATCATTTTGTTTAAAAAATCGTGCGAGTCATTACCGTACCACCTGATTATGTGATTAGCCACATCAGATGCCCCCCCACCCCCGAGATGGGTGAGCGTGCACCTACCATTGAAAGGGGGTGTTTTATCACCCGGTGGTTAATCTTTAGGCGCAACACATCAAGGGCCGTTCTCCCTTTAATGATTCATCGGACGCTGCAACACTATCATCTCGCCCACCTTGGTTGTTGAGATCGAGGAGGATTTCCCTCAAGCACTAGGTTATGAAAAGGCATGCACATTATTGCAGTTAGGTCACCGTTGTCCCGTCATTGGCGGAGCCCTTTGTGCTCTGCGCTCTGAGTGGTTGTCGTAACCGTCCCCAAGGGCAAGCGAGCACGTAGCCAGAGCAAGCCTGGCAGGACAATTTTGAAAAGATAAGTCTATAAAAGGGGAGTGTTCTTGGCCCGAGCCGCCGTCGCTGCTTTTGTCTTCTTCCCTATTCTGATTTTGCTCAAGACTGTTCATCTTCCATCTCCTGAGCTCTTCGCCTCTAATTCTTCGTCCTCAAATCCTTCAGGTTAGTTCTGTTTCTATGGCCTCTTCGTCCCTTTCATGCTCGATTTCTGATTCCGGGGGTTATTCCCCCGATCTTCCTCAACCCTCGTCTTCTCCAGTGCCTAGTTGGTCCACCTCTATGGAGGGGGCTTCATCGGGGCAGTGACGAGCCGCCGAGCGACCTACCGGAAATCATCCGGCTGCCGGACGGGCTTGTGTTCAGCACCGTCTAGCCACCGCTGGCCCATCTTTCTTTGCAAGGTAGTCCCCCAAGCGGACTGCCTCTTTCATGACCGCCCAGAAGATAATCAATCTCATGGCTCAATATCAAATCCTTACCAATCTTCGTCTCTATCGGCCCCTTCCTAAGGATAGAGTAACCTCCTCCTACCCTGGTCGGGTCGCTCTTTACGAATCCTACTTTAAGGCTGGCCTTTGTATTCCTATCCATCCCTTCATACTCAACATATTAGATAGATATTCAGTAGCTCTGGTACAGTTGGTCCCAAACTCTATTCGGACTCTTGTCGGCTTCTTAGTATTATGTCACATCCATGGGATAGAGGCTACTATTTCTCTCTTCCATAGCTTCTACACCCTTAGGAAACAATCAAGGTGGTGGTCCTTCGTCCCTAGACCCACTAGATCTCTTAGACTGTACCTTCCTTCTTCCATCAAAGGTTGAAAGATAGGTTTTTCTTCGCCCAAATTGAGGGAGTAAAGACCGAGTGGGGAATCCCCGACACCGAGGCCAACAAGGACCCCACAATCCTTCCGAGAGATCGAGAGGCGTTCAGGTAGTTGATTACTGCCGATGTCCCTCGATGCAACCAGCTGCTAGCCGAGAAGAATCTTCGGCTAGCAAGCCTTATTCCTGGTGGTGGTGAGCAGTAATTTCCATTCTCGCTCTTTTCCTGTGTCCTTCCTCTTTTTATTTTTATAAGTTCTTTGACCTGCAGGCATGGCACCCTCGCTCCAGACAAGAAGAAAGGCTGTCACCAAGAGGAGAAAAGCACAGGTAGATGGGGCCCCTACCGAGAAGAGGGCCAAAATTAAGGTTGTTCGAAAGGCCGAGGCTGGAGAGGCCTCAAGGAATGAAGCGGTGAAGGAACGACCTCATTTGCCTTCACTAGCACTGCCTCTGTCTCCCATCAATTTAACAAACACTCCCTCGGAACGGACTGAAGCACCGTCTCCACCACCCACGGCTCCCGAGGTGGAGCCAATTGACCCAACAACAAGGCCGGTTCAAGAGGTCGTCCCATCTTCTGAAGGGGCGATGGCCGAGACGCATCCACAGGCTGAGGCGTTGGAGGAAGCACCGTCGGTAGCTGTCCATCGTCAGCGCCTGAGGTGCCAAAGGAAGTATAGCCGGCAGCTGACCTCGCGTCAGCGGCTGCTGGATCCATGGAGGAAGACGAGATCGATGCTTCCTTCCAATCCATTTTGTCTCGCTATAGCCGCTGGGCCGAGCGGACGATGGCTCAGGCCTCCATGCCTGAGCTCCAAAGGTTCCTCCAGAACCAGCGGACTTCTACATTATTCCGCGAGGCATCTATAGCGCACCTTTGGGTAAGTATCCTTCCATTTCTAACCTCTAGGGCCTCGGTTTCTTCATCTAACCTGAATAATTTTTAAACATACGCTAAACTCTTTGACCGCCATGAAGGGCCTTCTGTCCCAGACTGAAGCCACTCTCGATCGGTCAAGGGAGGACACTAACCAGGCCCGGGCTAGGGCAGAAGAGGCCAAGGCCACTCTGCAGATTGCCCGAGCGGAAGTGGCCCGAGCGCAAAGGGCCGAAGCCAAGGCCGAAGCTGCCTGATTTAGAAACTTGGCGTGGGCTGAGAAGGCAAAGGAGGCGCTAGAAGTAGCTCAGTTCCAAGCGGCCAATGAGCTCGACAACACTCAGGTGGTAGAGGAAAAGCAGAAGGTGGCCAGAGAAAAACAAAAAGCTGCCGAAGCGGAAGCATACCTGCTGACGCACCGACTGCACTCTGCCACCATAGAAATAAGAGTGGCTAAGGAGCGGGCCGAAAATGCCGAGGAAATCATCCGCTAGGCTGATGCTGAGATAGCTAATCTGAAAGCAGCGGCAATCGAGGCCGAGAAGAGGGCCACTGAGGCCGAGAAGAGAGCTGCAGAGGCCGAGAAGAAGGCCACCGAGGCCGTGGAGAGTTTTAGGAAGTCCGATGCTTTTGACAATGAGTTGGCCGAGACAACAGCACTCGCATATGAGGGCGGCTTCCAAGATTGCAAGGAGAAAATACAAAGACTCTACGGCCTCGAGGGAATTGAAGAGCTGGAGCCAGATGAATTTCCTGAGGACGATGGCCCAGCTCCCGCTGAACCTTAAATTTTTCTTTTTACTTCATTATGTATAGTCTGACTTGAGTCAGCAATTTTGTAAACTCATTTGCTATTAATGAAGAAGCTTTTTGATCCATAGTGCTTATTTGACTTGCACCGTAGTCAAGTTTTCCAGCGAATAGGTCGATGCGAACTGATTCTGGAGATTAGCCGAGGCTGAAGCCGCAAACAAGTATAACTAATGTCCTGGGTTTACCGAGTACCAATGACTTGAAAGTAGAAGACCTGATCATACATCGTAGGATGATGCAAGAGCCAGTGGTGTTAAGGGAGTAGAAACTCCGACACGACATTGGTTTAAGGACAGACACGGGCTAGAAAGCATAGGTATTTTAGCTAGAGAGCTGATACGGGGTTGGATTTGGGTACCGATGCGGAGTCGAACCTGTGTGCTGATGCAGAGTTGAACGAGTGTGCCGACACGGAGTCGAACGAGTGTGCCAACGTGGAGTCGAGCCTCAGGGCTTCATGTGCCAACGTGGAGTCGGGCTTGAGGTGCCGATGCGGAGTCAGGCTTCAAGTGCCAACGCGGAGTTAGGCTTCAGGTGTCGACGTGGAGTTGGGCTTCAGGTTACGATGCAGAGTCGAGCTTCAAGTGCCAACCCGGAGTCGAGCTTTAGGTGCCGACGCGAGTCGGGCTTGAGGTGCCAATGCAGAGTCGGGCTTCAGGTGAAGTGAGATTTCTCAAACATTTCCGTTAGTAAGAAAATGAATAGTATTCTAGCAGACATGCTTAAACTAAAGACATTAGCAAACTACTGATAGTATCGATGTAGGTTGTCCATGTTCCAAGTACGAGGGAGAGGCTTCCCGTCTAGCCCTTCGATCCGGTATGCTCCGCGATGAAGTACATCGGTGACCCGGTAGGGCCCTTCCTAGTTGGGAGACAGTTTTCCCCCTTTCGTAGGTTTGGAGACTTCGGCTCGTCTAAGGACCAGGTCGCCAGGGAGGAATGTTCTGGGATGAACTCGAGCATTGTAATATTTTGCGATTCTCTGTCGGTAGGCGGCCATTCTGAGTTGCGCTTGATCACGGAATTTGTCGACAAGGTCAAGGCTAGCTCTCAACTGATTGGGATTGTTCTCCTCATTATACGATTGCGTTGGGGGGCTGGGGATGCCAATCTTCATTGGACGAGGCTTTGGGGACGAATGGTGGGAGGCCTCCGGAAGGGTCCTGCCATGAGGACGACTAGCTCCATGACCCTCCTCATGAGGCAGAGAGGGCTGGGGTGGAAAAGGCATGGCGGCAAAGTAGTGCTCCTGCAGTCCCTGCACCATTGTCATCAGATCTTGTACTTGATGAGTCAGGGCATCGAGCCGATCAGACTGGCTAGCCTATGGTCGTGCAGGAGGCGGAACATAGAGGTTGGTCTCTGATTGCTCAGTCCGCTGGAGAAGTTCTGCGGCTGGCTGGTGGAATCCTCCTGCGCACGCGTAACCACCATCTTCTTCCTTGCAGAAGTTATGGGGTCACAAAGAGAATGTTTGTCTGCTGCTGCCCCTCTACCTGGCGCACCAATCTGTTGCTGCCAAATCACTCCTAGGATGCGTTGGGTGGGAGATGAGCTTCTTGTGCCTTCAGAGGAATGGTCGGATCGTCTCCTTCAGTTGGAAACCTATAAGAAAAGTCCTGGGCCGGTAGTTTCGATGGGGACCCTCTGACGCTTAAGTCAGCAATCTGGAGAACATGAATTTTTTTATGAGAGTAGAGATCAATCCCCCCGCATTGTAAGCTAGGGTCCCTTTTTATACCTGTCCAGGGGTCTCTTTTACCCCTTGTAGTTAGAACCGTCGAGTCCCCTCTTTTGTTAGGATAGGCTTTGTGAATGGCAGGCGGGTGCGCCGTTGCTGAGTGGGTGCCATAAATATCGGCAACTGTATGGTGTGTTGGTAACTGCCCGTGATTCTGGCCATAACAGGCGGGCAAGCCATGCTGTAGTTTGTATTTTAAGTCATTGCATCCGATGTTCGGAGTTGGTTCCACGAGAGTAGAGAGCATGCCAAGATCGAGGCCGAGGCGAGGCCCGACGTCGAGGTCGAGGCAGGACCCAAGGCCGAAGCCGAATCGAGGTCGAGGCCGAGGCGGGACTCGAGGCCAAAGCCGAGGCAGGGCTTAAAGCTTGTAAGACCGAGGCCGAAGCTGGAGCCGATGCCGGGGTGAGGTCGAGGCTGAACCGAGGCCGAGCCGAATCCAAGGCCGAACCATGGCCGGAGCCGAGGCTGAGCTGAATCGTGGCCGAAGCCGAGGCCGGAGCTGAATTCGAGGCCGAATCCAAGGCCAAAGTAGAGGCCGAGCCAAATCCGAGGCTGAGGCGAGGCTGGAGCTGAGGCCGAGCCAAATTTGAGGCCAAGGCGAGGCCGGAGCCGAGGCCAAGCCAAATCCAAGGCCGAACCATGGCTGGAGCCGAGGCCGAGCCAAATCCAAGGCCGTGGCAAGGTCGGAACCGAGGCCGAGCCGAATCCGAGGCCAAGGCGAGGCCGGAGCCGAGGCCGAGCCGAATCCGAGGCCGAAGCTGACCGAAATCATTTTGTTCAAAAAATCGTGCGGGTTGTTACCGTACCGCCTGATTGTGTAATTAGCCACATCACTAACCAAGTTTTCAAACATTACCTTCGCTTTAGTCCCCAAGAATTGAGAATTCCTCATAATATAAATTTTCATTGTTATAGGTACATACGTCTGTTTGTATGTCTATATATGCCAAGATTGCTGATGTACATATACATATCATATAAACTCGATTCGGCATTGCGACGCATGCGAGTCTTTGAGTTCTCGGACCCGCGTTGGATTGAGGGGCTCTATTGACTGGATCCAAATCTTATGGGCCTGGAAGAGATAAGTCATAGGAAAAGGCTTTGTACACTACATCCGGTGCAGCAAGTCTTATGTGGGCTGCACTGCCCCTTTTTATTGGTTCACATGCATACAACATCTATTAAAAAATATTAAGACACCTTTACGACACCCCAGTTTTAAACTTATGATACCGTAGTTATAAAATTAAGATACCTGTTCAGAAAGTAAAAAAAAATTATGATACCCAGTTTTAAACTTACGGCATCCCAATTATAAACTTACGACACCCGTTCAGAAAGCAAAAAAAAATTACGACACCCGAATTGTAAACTTATGACACCGTAGTTATAAAATTATGACACCCACTCAGAAAAGGTGTCTGTATAGAAATTCCAAAAAAAAAGCTGTCTGACGTGCATTAATACATGTTTAACTTTTTTTTGAAATTTGTGTATAGACATATTTTTTAAGTGGGTGTCGTAATTTTATAACTACGGTGTCATAAGTTTAAAACTTGGGTATCGTAAGTTTAAAACTGGGGTGTCGTAATTTCTTTTTTGCTTTCTGAATGGGTGTCATAAGTTTAAAACTGGGGTGTCATAAGTTTAAAACTTGGGTGTTATTTTAAATTTTGACGTGACGTGCATTAATACCCATTCAGCTTTTTTTTAAAATTTATGTATAGACATGTTTTCTGAGTGGGTGTCAAAATTTTATAGCTATGGTGTCGTAAGTTTACAACTAGGATGTCATAATTTTTGTTTGCTTTCTGAACGGGTGTCATAAGTTTAAAACTGGGGTGTCGTAAGTTTAAAACTGGGGTGTCGTAAGTTTAAAACTAGAATATCGTAATTTTTTTTTCTTGAGATGTCATAAAGGTGTCTTAACATTTTTTAATGGATGTCATACATATGTGGACCAATAAAAAGGGATGGTGCAGCCCATATAGGACTTGCTTCACCAGATGTAATGTACAAAGTCTTTTTCTCAGTCATATTAAAGCCCTTCGCTTCTTTGCTCTGCCCCTCTTTTGCGCTTATGAGGTATGGCGATCTACCTTCTCTTCCGTCCATGGAGGCCGAATTAGCATGGCAGCGAGCGGCTTTTGCTCATCTAGTGGCAATTTGCTTCGTTGCTATTCATCTCAAACTTCCACGTAATTCAATTTGCTTGCTAGTTTTTCCCTTTTAAAGGCTTTAACTCGATCCATAGTGAACCAAGAGAGGGATGTTAAGAGCCTCTGATGAACTCTCATCCTCCCTCTTTCTTGTATTTACATTCAAAATCATTTAAGTTAATATCATTCTTTGCATGACATTTACTTAAAATTTTTTATGCAAATAAAGAAAATACCTTCATTTAAATTTAATAAATATCCAAAAAATTAATTTTTTTAAGAATAAAAAGTCAACTTGTCTTTTCAATAGCAAATTTTGGGAATTTCAAGAATTCTAGATCGAGCAAATATTAAGATATGATACTTTCACTCCAGATAAAAATTTTAGAAAATTTATTTAATTTAAAAATAATAAGAAAATAAAATATTAAAAAAATCTTAAAATGTAATTTGTAAGCCTTTGATGAATGCTTGTTCAAACTTATAGAATTTCTAGATTTAGATAGGATCATAATAACAATGAACCTTGTAATGACCTATGCTGATTTAATCCACAGCTCATGAAATATAAAATTAATCTTAGTATAAAATCATAAAGTTAAAATGTATTTCTTATATACTATTTTAATAAGTTATAGATCAAATCTGCATAGGTTAGTATCAACACCTAAAAAAAGTAGTGTAGTGGTCTCAAATCTTTCATGGCGAACTATTGCTGGAGAAGGATAATAAGAAAGGGGAAGAGCCTATGAGAATGATATCATCAGCATAAACTAAGAGCAGCATAACATAATATTTGGTTTTCTTGATAAAGAGAGAAGCATCAGCTTTGGACCCAACAAAGTCAAGTTCATGAAGATAAGTACTAAGCGAGTGGAACCATACTGTTGGGTCTACTTGAGTCCATTGAGTAATGAAGGCAAAAAATATAGTTGGACCAATCTAGATCAGCAAAACATGGATGTTTTCTTATATATAGTTCTTCATTGACATGTACAAAAAGAAATACATTTTTGACATGAAGTTGATAAATAATCCAGCCACCAAAGATAGCCAATGAGAAGATAATACATATAATCACTAGTTTAATAGCCAAACTAAAGGTGTCATTATAATCGATACTTTCTTGCTGATTAAACCCTTTAGTACGAAACATGCCTTATACTAATCAATTGTACTACCTAATTTTTATTTTTTAGTTGAAAACCCACTTACTACTGATGACATGTTGATTTTTTTGGTGAAAAAACTAGCTACCATGTGCTATTAGTAATGAGAGCATTACACTCATCCATCATCACATTGATGGGAATTTTGGGATGCTTGGAGGCATGTTTTTCAAAACTTTTAATCATTTTGAAAATAAACATCACCAAAAACCCTAATTTTCAAGATCGCCTTTATGCAGTTGAAGAAGTAAATCACATAAAATCTAAAATGAATGACTAAGAAAAATATTTAGGTAGCTAAATCCAATAATCTCCAAGAGGCACATAAGTGTATGCCCTCCAAAGGTGATCCACATGAGAATCGATTCGAAGAAGCGCTCCTATTTGCTTGCTAGAACCTTCTTTACAGTCTTTTGATCATATGCGGCCTTCTAATGTCTCTTTGGACTTTCTTCTCTTCAAAAGCTTTTCAACGAGCCTCTACACACTCTAATAGCCTTTCTTTATCTCAACTTAGGGCTTTGTCTTAATATGATAGTAATATTAAGACAAAAAAAAAAAGAAAAAAGGGGAGAAGGATAGCTTGCGAGCTCTTTATTTTTCTATTCTTGTTCATAGAATCACTTTTGTAGCTCCCTTTAAATAAAAACAAGGGGGCAGCAACTAGAGGCGTCGGATGAAGAAGAGAGGCACCATCCAATAAGCGTGGAGAGGAGGAAAACATTTTTTATATGAGGAACGCTCCATATGAGAGTGCTCCACTTCGAGGGAGCACCAGGGGTGCCTCCTGGCAATTTTTTTCTTTACTTGAACGGGTTTCAAATCCCTTTTGGTGTGAGCACCAAGATCAAACAGAGGTTATTTAGCTCATTATGAATTTCTGATTGATGTAGTTAGACTTTTAATTCCTATCTATTCATTTGAGTCCAGAGTCATTATGGATTTCTTACTTTATGTTGGTTTGACTTTAAGTTTGGTAATCAAGTTTTGTCAGTATGAGTTCGGTAATTTTATTTGAGTCAAGCATGAGTCCAGTAATTTTATTTGAGTTAAGTCAAGATTTATTGAGTCAAAGTGTAGAACGTTGAAGACCCAAGACCATAAGGATCACATTCAGTGCACCACCTCAGCAGCCACATGGAATCCTAGTCAAAGTACGTGCCATCTACTCAATTAGGGCATCCCAAGATTTTCATAAAGTCATCTCAGCATAAAAGAAAGCAAAGAAGCCCTCTATAAAGATGACTTGCCGCCCATCTCTTATGGAAAGCAGAATATAGCCTCATTCCCTGATTTCTTTTCCTTGTTTTAAGATGCCGCCTATCTCCTTATTTGGAAAACTATCTTCTATTCTCTTTTCCTTATTTCAGGATGCTGCCTAACTTCTTATTTGAAAATAATATTGCATCCTTATTTTCTCTTTTTTCATGTAATTCAAGGGTTAGGGTATATTATAAAAACCCCTTCCTTCTTCTTGTAGAGAACAATTAATGATTAATGAAAAATAGTCTTCTTCTTCTATTTTTCTATGCTCCTGAGCATTGATACTCCATAAGGGAGATAGAGAGAGGCCCAACAAATACCCATTCCAATACCTGTTGCAAGCATCCCAGCCCCAAGATGTCAAGGTGCTACGATCCTTAGATAAAGTCCTTTTTGCCTTCGAAACCATCTGAAGAAAAGCTAAAACATCCATGGAAGCATAGCTTCTTCTTTCAGGTACCCATCTCAGGAGTTGTGGGATCCAATCTTTTAGGATGAAGGCCATCATTACCTGGTAATCAGGCCCATCCCTTCTCATAAGTTCTGTTTTGTTGAAGAAAAAGCATGCTCTAAGTAGTTGTTTCTCAACTTTAAGATCCTGCTTTCTTTTTTACTTAGTGAATCGTGTTTTGCGAGTAGTTACTTTACTTGATCTTCGTATATTCATCCTTAGTTCATTCTTACTCGTTTTGGTAAATAAAGCATCTTAAAATCTGAATCATTTCTCTACGTTAATCTTTTGCATGGTACATTCTGCATTAGTTTGGTATCAGAGCAGGTTAGGACATATTCATGCATAGTGCTAAAATTTCTAATTATCTAATTAATCTTCATTAAATCTGTAATTTTTTTCTTATTTTCATATCAATAATATAAAAAAATAATAATATAATAAAATATATACATATATATATCTGCATATTTTACTTTAAGTTTTTATATGTGTGTGCATGCATCATTGAATTCACTTAAGGATAATTTCTTTATCTTAGGTAAGGAAAGGATTTCATCATCTTTTCTTGGCCCAAAATAACCACCCTCAACTCGATCCCAAACCTAATTAAAATTGAGTAGAAACCTAAAGCAAAGCTAGGGACACCCATGTGGTTGAGTTTCAAGTATTGTGATGACATTGGTGTACTAAATCCTTCAGTTATTTCTTGAAAGTGGTGTCTAAAGCTAGGGGTCAAATGATAAGCTAGTAAAATTTTTGAAAGAGTTCCAAGATGTATTTTCTGAAGAACTTTCTGATCAATTACCACCATTAAGGGACATACAGCATACTATAGATCTAGTTCCAAAAGCCACTTTGCCTAATCTTTCACATTATAGGATGAATCCAACTGAGCACTTAGAATTACAAAAATAGGTTGGAGAACTCCTCAAGAAGGAATTTATTAAGAAAAGTCTGAGTTCATGTGCAGTACCTACCCTTTTAACCCCCAAGAAAGATGGCACTTGAAGGATATGCATTGATAGTGGAGCCATTAACAAAATAACATTTAAGTATTATTTTTTCATTCTCCATTTTGATGACATGCTAGATATGATGGCTGGAGCAACTATTTTCTCTAAGATTGACCTTAGGAGTGGTTATCATCAAGTTAGGATCAGACCTAGGGATGAGTGGAAAATAGCTTTTAAGACTAAGGATGGTCTTTATGAGTGGATAGTGATACCTTTTGGATTGTCCAATGTTCCTAGTACTTTCATGAGGATCATGACCCAAGTTCTAAGAATATTCATTGAAAAATTTATTGTGATTTATTTTGATAATATTTTAATTTATAGTAGGACTAAAGAAGACCACCTAAGCCATGTCCGACAAGTCTGTCAAGCCCTTAGAAAAGATATCCTCTATGCCAATTTGAATAAATGCGAGTTCTTGACCCATAGAGCGATCTTCCTAGGATTTATAGTGATCCCTGAAGGAGTATCAGCTGATCTGAAAAAGATTAAGTCCATAGTTGAGTGGCCAGTACCTACTATATTGACTATATATTGATTTTGATGATTACAAAGCAATTAAGTATCATACTAATGTGTTTATTGTTAAGACAAAAATCATTGCAGGATAATACAATGTACCCACGTGAAGAAAAAGACTTTTCAAAGTCTTGAATTGGGGAAGGAATTATTTCTTCTAGCCAACTGAAGCCTTTGACATCCATTTTGTAAATTCCCAATCGCCTGGAAGCTTTGGCTAAAGGCCTTTCTTATTCCTCAGCCGACAGGAATAAATTCCAGCCGATTGGAGGCTAAGGAAGAATGGAATAGGCAGCGCACAATTGCATTTCAGTCAACTGAGCCTTTCCTCAATCAACTGAAGTTAAAGCTCATTTGCATTTTAGTCGACTGAGCCTTTCCTCAGTCAACTGAAGATCAAGCTCATTTGCTAATCAGCCGACTAAGATCTCTTTTAGTCAACTGGGAAAAAGTTGTTCCTTTATTCAACAGAACACCTTTTCATTTTAGTCAATAGGAGGATGTTCCCAGTCGACTGGAGGCTCGCTCTTTTTCCTCTTGGCATAACCATATTCAAAACCAGTCGACTAAAGGATGCTCCCAGCCAACTGGATTTGGGAAAAAGACTTCAACACTAGTTCTCTTCCTATTTCTCTTTCCTCTTCTATTCCGTTTTGATTTCTAATGGCTAGATTTTTTGAAGTGCTTTAAATAGCCAAGGGTGAACAGTGAAGAGTTTATTGCTTACATCCAAGAATATTCAATAATAAAAAAAGAGAAGCTATTGCATTGAATACGTGAGGGCTCTTAAAGATCATTGATTGCTTCATCCTTACTATGTAAAGAAAGCTTCCAAGGTATTCAAAGCTTCACCTACATCTCCAAAAGAGGCTTCATTTATTGCTGACATTCATTCAAAAGAAGAAGCCTATTTGTGGAGTTGTCTTCAAAGTTATAAAGTATTTCTGAATATCTGCTCACTATAGGAGCTTTGTGTATTTATTTCTTACTCTTCCGAACTCGTGATTATAGTTTTATTTGTTTTGAAACTAGTAAAGGATTAGATTTAACCCTTGTAATTTGTTGTAAGGCCGCCTTGTTCCGTATGACAAATTGCTAGCCGGGGAGGCTAGAGGTTGTAATCGTTTTGTGAAACGATTGGAGTAAAAATTTCTAAGGAATTCTTGGAGAGTGGACGCAGGTGTTAGGTTGGCACTGAACCACTATAAAAATCATTGTGTTTGTGATTGCTTGCATATTCTCTTTGATTCTTCCACTCTCACTTTATTACACCACTACCAATCAAATTTTTATTTGTGAAAAGCATATACCTATGGATTAATTTTTTTAAGAACCCAATTCATCCTCCCTCTTGGATTGCTTCAACTGGGAAACAAATGGTATCAGAGACTAGTGCTCCTGATTTCTTTTGCTTTAACAAGCTTGAAGCCAAAGATCATTAGCAATCCAAATTGGTTCAGTTTTAACTGAGGGATAGTCAACTAATAGACCACCTTTGTTCAATGGAATAAACTACACTTATTGAAAAGCACATATAAAATTTTTATCCAAGCACTAGATTATAATTTATGGGGAATCATAATCAATGGCCCACACACACCCACAATTCAAGATAAATGGTCTTGACATCCCAAAGCCGGAAATGAAATGGGATGAGATTGATAAAAAGATGGCTCAACTAAATGTTGAAGCCATGAATGTGCTTTATTGTTCACTTGACACCAATGAATTTAATCAAATTTTTACTTGCATTTCTGCAAAGAAAATTTAGGATAAACTTGAAGTTACCCATGAGGGTACAAATCAAGTCAAAGAATCTAAGATAAACATGCTTGTTCATAAATATGAACTATTTAAAATGGATTCTGTAGAAAATATTACTGATATATTTATAAGATTTACCAATATTATTAATGGGCTGAAAAGCCTAGGAAAATCATATACTAACGGTGCTCTTGTTAGAAAAATTTTGAAATCCTTGCTTACATCTTGGGAGGCCAAAGTCACTGTAATTCAAGAAGCCAAGAACCTCAATACCTTATCTTTTGAAGAATTAATTGGTTCACTGATGACTCATGAGCTGCAGCAGCGACAACATGTTGATGAAGATGAGTCGAAGAAGAAAAGGACTATAGCACTAAAGAGTGCTACACAAAATGATGAAAGTGAGAAAATAAGTAGTGATAATGAGGAAGATGATGAGATGGCACTCATCATCGAAAAGTTTAAGAAATTTATGAGAAAGAAAAAATTTGGAGGATGAAGGAAACAATTCATGAAAGGGGAACATAGTAAATACAAAGAGAAAAATTAGCCCTTTATATGTTATGAATGTAAGAAGCCGGGACATATCAGATCAGAATGTCCCCAATTAAAGAAAGCTCCTAAAAGAATAAAGAAGAAAGCCATGGTAGCTACTTGGAGTGATAGCGACGCTACAAGCTCTGAAAAGGAAGATAAAAATGAAGTCGTCAACGTATGTTCCATGGCACATGATGATGAAGTAAGTCCTAGCATTCTAGATGACTTTACTTTTGATGAATTACATGGTGTATTTTATGAATTACTTGATGATTTTGCTAACTTAAGTTCAAAAAATAAAAATTTAAAAATCAAGTTAAGAATCTAAGTTTGAAAAAAGAAAGATTTTTAAAAGAAAATGAATCCTTGCTTAAAGAAAATCAAGATTTGAAAAATAAAGTGGATAGATTAAAACCTATTATAAATAAATTTACTTTAAGTTCAAATAAATTAAAAAATAATTCTTAATAGTCAAAGAGCTATTTACAACAAAGCCGATCTTGGATATGATCCTTTAAAAAGATAAAGGTTTTTAAAAAATATTTATGTGCATACTAGTTAGTCTACTAAAATTACATGTTTTAAATATGGTAAGCTAGGACACAAAGCATATTTATGTCACGCACACAATGTTAAAAAGATATGGGTTCTAAAAGGAATCATTTCAACTAATCCAAAGTACCCAATAAAGCTTGGGTACCTAAAAATAAGACTTAAATGTGTATGCAGGTGTGTCTTGCAATCCGAGCAACTAAAAAAAATGGTACTTGGATAGCGAGTGCTCAAAACACATGACGGGTGATGAATCACAATTCATCACTTTGGATGCAAAAATGGAAGTGTTGTTACTTTTGAAAATAATGGCCAAAGTAAAATTATTGGCATTGATAAAATAGGTATCGCACCTCATGCTTACATTGATAATGTTCTACTTGTAGATAGCCTAAAACATAATTTGCTTAGCATTAGTCAATTATGTGACAAGGGTTTTAGAGTTACAGTTGAATCATCCTTATGCGTTGTTGTAAATCCTGCTGATGAATGCTTGAAATTTGTTGGTCATAGGCATGGTAATGTATATATTGTTGATTTAAATGATCTGCATGACCAAATTATTGAATGCCTAGTTGCTATGAATGCTAAAATTGATAATAGTTGGTTGTGGCATCGTAGATTAGCTCATGCAAGTATGGATTTATTATCTAAACTGATTAAAAAGGATTTAATGAATGGTTTACCAAAATTAGTTTTTGAAAAAGATAAAATTTATTATGCATGTCAGCTTGGAAAACAAACTCGAGTCTCTTTTAAATCGAAAAACTTGGTTTCTACCACTAAACCCTTGGAGCTCTTGTATATGGACTTGTTTGGTCCAACAAGAACTACTAGTTTAGGTGAAAAAAGATATGGTTTTGTTGTGATTGACGACTTTTCACGATTTACACGGGTTTTATCTTTATCCACCAAAGATGAAGCTTTTTTGCATTTCAAAAGTTATTTAAAAAGATTACAAATAAAAGAGGGTGATCATGGCAAAGAATTTGAAAATCAATCTTTTAAAAGTTTTTGCAATAAAAATGGCATTGAACATAATTTTTTTGCACCTAGGACACCCCAACAAAATGGGATAGTAAAAAGAAAGAATAGAACTTTGAAAGAAATGGCATGTACCATGCTATGTGAGAGTAATCTCCAAAATATTTTTGGATTGAAGCTATCAATACAACATGCTATGTTTTAAACCATGCTTTAATTAGACTATTTTGAAAAAGACCCCATATGAACTTTGGAAAGGTAGAAACCCAACATTGGTTATTTACTTGTTTTTGGTTGCTGATGTTTTGTTTTGAATAATGAAAAATCGAGCTTAAATAAATTTGATGCTAAATCTGATGAAGAAATTTTTCTCGGTTATTCTTCTCATAGTAGAACATATAGAATATTCAATAAAAAGACTTTAGTAGTTGAAGAGTCAATTCATGTTATATTTGATTAATCTAATGATTTTTCATTAAGGAAAAGAGATGTTTTAAATGATGCAGATGAAATTAAAGATCAAATCAAGGAGATCACCTTGAAAGATAAAGAAGACTCAACGATAGAAGAGATAGATGAAGAAGAAAATGACAAAACCCAACATGATGAACCTCAAGGTAATGCTGAATTGGAAAGAAAATGGAGGTACATTCATAATCATCCTAAAGAATTAATTTTAGGTGATCCATCTCATGGTATTAGGACTAGATCATCATTTAGAGATACTTACAATAATTTAGCATTATATCTCAAATTGAACCTAAATGCTATGATGATGCTAAAGATGATATTAATTGGATTAATGCCATGCATGAGGATTTAAATCAATTTGAAAGAAATAACGTATGGACTCTTGTTGATAGACCTCATGACCATCCAATTATTGGGACTAAATGGGTATTTAGAAACAAATTGGATGAACATGGTAATATAGTAAGGAAAAAAGTAAGATTGATCGCTAAGGGATATAACCAAAAAGAATATATTGATTTTGATGAAACATATGCCCTTGTAGCTAGATTAGAGGCTATTAGAGTACTTCTTGCATTTGCTTGTTTTATGAATTTTAAATTGTATCAAATGGATGTTAAGTGCACTTTTCTAAATGGATATATTGTTGAACAAGACTTTGTGGAACAACCATCCGGTTTTAAAAATCACTTGTTTCTAAACCATGTATTTAAATTGAATAAGGCTTTATACCATTTGAAATAAGTTCCCCGAGCTTGGTATGATAGATTAAGTAAATTCTTGATCAACAATAAATTTATTCGAGGAAATATGGATACAACCCTATTCATTAAAAGATAAAATGATGATATATTGATAATACAAATTTATGTGGACGATATTATTTTTGGTGCTACTAATGATTCTCTATGTGAGGACTTTGCAAAACTTATATAGGGAGAGTTCGAGATGAGTATGATGGATGAACTAAATTATTTCCTTAGACTTCAAATTAAACAAAGCAAAGAGGGAATCTTCATAAGCCAATCCAAGTACATCAAAGAAATTTTGAAGAAATTTGGGATGGAGACCTCAAAGAGTATTGGTACACCTATGAGCTCATCATGTAAATTATATTCTAATAGTACCGATAAGAGTATTGATTTGAAACTCTATAGAGGCATGATAGATCATTGTTGTACTTAACTATAAGTAGACCTGACATACTTTTTAGTGTTTGCATATAAGCTACATTTCAAGTTAATCCTAAAGAGTCTCATTTGCTTGCTGTTAAAAGAATCTTCAAATACTTAAGTGGCATTATAAATTTAGGACTTTGGTATGACAAGCAATCTAGTATTGACCTAATATGATACACAGACTCAAATTTTGTTGGATATACATTAGACAGAAAATTAACTAGTGAAACTTGCTAGTTTCTAGGAGTTAACTTAACTCGTGGTTTAGCAAGAAGCAAACTTCAGTAGCATTATCTACGGCCGAGACTAAATACATTGCAGCTAAAAGTTGCTGTGCTCAAATCTTGTGGATTAAGCAGCAACTAGAAGATTATGGCATTAAACTAAAGGCATTCTAATAAAATATGATAACACTAGTGCAATCAATTTAACTAAGAATCACATCTAGCATTCTAGGACTAAACATATAAAAATTAGATATCATTTTATTAGGGATCATGTAAACAATGATGACATTATAATTCGATTTGTGTGTACTAAAAAATAACTTACTGATATTTTTACAAAACCACTTGAAGAAGCTAAGTTTCGTGAAATTAGAAGGGAGCTTGGTATGATTGACCCTTCAATTTAGTAAGTTAGATTGTTTGATTGATTTATTTTTTGATTTTGTCATGATTGGTTGTTCATTAGAAGCCTTCTTTTTACATTCTTCATGACCACAACATCGTCTTGCTCTTAGGAATTTGATTGAATTAATTTTCCATATTCTAAAACTCCCTTGGCATCCTTTTCATAGAAGAATTATTTGTTCTAGTTGATTGGGCAGTCAACTAAACTTCTTTCCCTTTCTTCAGTTGATTGGGGAGTCAACTAAACCATTTCTCCTTTCTTCAGTTGACTAGAGAGTCAACTGAGCCATTTTTTCTTTTCTTCAGTTGACTGGGGAGCCAACCGAATCATTTTTTCCTTTCTTCAGTTGACTAGGGAGTCAATTGAACTTCCTTTCTTTTTCTTCAGTTGACTGGGCAGTCAACTGAATCAACTTTTTCTCTCTTCAATTGACTGAGCAGTCAATTGAACCTTATTTTTCCTTTACCCTCAGTTGACTAGGGAGTCGACTGATATTTTGTGCTTCAGTCAACTAGCCAGTCAACTGAAATAAAAAGTTACTTGCATTTACTCTCCACCAGTCTCACTGAACACTCATTTACTCTTCCTGGTTGCAACTTCTCCCACCTAGCCATCCTTTTCATTTTAGATCTAGCTCTACTATTTTGAAGATCTTGCTCTCCCATTTCCCTCCTCTTCAAGAAAAGAAGTCATGGCTCCTAGGATGAAGCTTCCTCGTGCAAGGGAAGATGAATCACCCTCTAAACCTCGTAGGAAAGCTCCATCATCTTCTTTGCGAAGCTCCACCTCTTCTTCTTCTAACATTGCTTTGAGATCTCTTGCAAACGGAAGGTTAGTGGACTTCAAATTTCTTGATGATGAAGGCTTTGAAATTAGTAGAATGTTAGCTAACCAAGTTGGTCTTCACTGTTAAAAACCAAAGTACCTATCTATCCAGATTTAGTTAGAGAGTTCTATGAAAATATTTGCTTTGGAGATGGCTTTATCACCTCTGTTGTCAAGAGAGTCAAAATTGAGTTTGATGGTGAACTATTAGGATCTATCCTAAAAGTTCCCACTAATGGAGTTTTGGAGGATTCTCCTAGTGGTAAAGCTAATAGGCTTGAGACTTTACTTGGTATGGAAGTTGAAGAAGTTGTAGAGTTTCTTGAAGCCAATACCTTGAATGTAGAAAATAGACTACTTCATAGCATCGTGGCTAGGATCTTTGCTCCACGTGCTAGCTCTTTTAATGTTGTCACTGATCATGATATTAGTATCATGTTCCATATTATCAATGAAACCCCTTTAGATTTTCCTGATCTTATGATGACTGTAATGAAGGAAGCTATGGGTAAATCCAAGGCTGCTTTGCCTTGTGGGATGTTTCTTACCCACATTTTTAAGCATTTCAATGTCAAGTTGAAGGGTGAGAAAGAAGTTGAGTTGCACCCTACAGATATTTTTAATGCCCACTTGCTTCACCGTATAGGTTTTACAAAAATTGATGGGCTTTGGACTAGAGTTAAAGATAGAGTTGTAGAAGCTCCTGCCCCTCCACCTCTAGAGCATCCACCTCAACCTCAACCACAACCACAATATCCCTCTCCTTTAATAGATTTCAACTTTGACTATCCCATGGATGGACCTCCTTTTGTACCTAATGCATCTGAGCCACCACCTAGTGCTGATAACCCACCTCCTCCATGCATCACAGCTCAGATTTGTGAGGAACAAATGCAGAGATTGCTCAAAGAGTTGTCCAATAGACAGTCAAGCAAAAGTTCAGGGGATAATGGATCTCCCACTAATGATCATACCTTGGTTCCCCATATTTCATCTGTATATGGAACTCTATCTCAAATGATGATGCGACAGGAGAGATTGGAGCATGACATGTGCATTCTTAGTGGGAGGGTTATTCAGCAAAATGAATCTATGGAGGTCCGCATTCTTAATGAAATTAATCAGCTGAAGGCTAAGGTTAAGTGCTTTGAAGATAAAACTGAATGGGTAACATTTCATATGTGCTCTAATGAAAGCCAAACCAGAGAAGCCTCAACTGCAGTTGATTTCTGGACAGCTTCCATTGTTAGGCTTACCAGCTTGTTAGAGCAACACTTGGCTTCTACCCCTACCCAGCCAGCTCCTCAGTCTTTGAGATCAGATCATTCTTATCCTCATCTCAGAATGCCTCCATAGCAGTCTCATCAATTCAGGCCTCCAGCTCCTCGTCGCCACAAAAGATCTTCATCCCATCCTTTTGTTATTTCCTCTTCTAATGAAGATTAAATATTGATGTATTTGTATGAGAACTTTGATGTATTTTAGTCATGAACCTTGTTGTATGCTTGAACTTGTACGATGTGGATGTATATTTGCTTTGGTAATTAGTGTTTGGATCAAGCCCTTGACTTGGTGTTTTGTATTAATGTTTAATTATGTACTTATGTTTACAATGCATTGTGTGTTTTCCCTTGATGAATTTTTACCTGATGAATGATGTTTAGAATATTTAACTTGTGTAAAATTCCTGGAAGAGAGACATACAGAAAAATTTGTGCACATTCTTTCACCTCTCCATTGATTGATGACAAAAAGGGAGGAGAAGAATACTGCATACATTCAGAAATATAGGGGGAGTCACTGGAGGGGGAGAAAGTGTTTAAATCTTTTAATAAACAAGCTTTCACTCTATATCTTCAAAAACAACATGTGTTTCAAATTTTTCAAAAATCAATTGCCTCTCAATTCGAAATAAAGATTTTCTAACATGAAATGTCTTCATCTTCCAATAAATCAGGGATGTAATGCTTTACTTTGAAATGTTAATTTATTTTTAATACTTAATGGTTTTATCATCATCAAAAAAGGAGAGATTGTTGATTATATTGATTTTAATAATTACACAGTAATTAAGTATGGTACTAATGTGTTTATTATCAAGACAAAAATCATTGCAGGATAATACAATGTACCCATTTGAAACAAAAGACTTTTCAAAGTATTGGATTGGTGAAGGAATTTTTCCTTCTAGCCAACTGAAGCCTTTGACATCCATTTTGTAAATTCCCAACCGCTTGGAAGCTTTGGATAAAGGCCTTTCTTATTCCTCATTCAATTGGAATAAATTCCAGCCGACTGGAGGCTAAGGAAGAATGGAATAGGCATCGCACATTTGCATTTCAGTTGACTAAGCCTTTCCTCGGTCAACTAAAGATAAAGGTCATTTACATTTCAGTCGACTGAGCATTTTCTCAGTCAAATGAAGTTAAAGCTCATTTGCATTTCAGTCCACTGAGCCTTTCCTCAATCAACTGAAGTTAAAACTCATTTGCATTTCAGTCGACTGAGCCTTTCCTCAGTCAACTAAAGTTAAAGCTCATTTGCATTTCAGTCAACTGAGCCTTTCCTCAGTCAACTAAAGTTAAAGTTCATTTGCATTTCAGTCGACAAAGCCTTTCCTCAGTCAACTGAAGATAAAGCTCATTTGCATTTCAGTCGACTGAGCCTTTCCTCAGTCAACCAAAGATAAAGCTTATTTGTCAATTAGCTGACTGAAATCTCTTTTAGTCAACTGGGAAAAAGCTATTCCTTCATCCAACAAAACACCTTTTCATTTTAGTCAACTGGAGGATGTTCTCAATCAACTGGAAGCTTGCTTTTTTTTCTCTTGGTAGAACCATATTCAAAGCCAGTCGACTAAAGGATGCTCCTAGCCGACTGAAGTTTGGGAAAAAGACTTCAACGGCTAGTTCTCTTCCTGTTTCTCTTTCCTCTTCTATTCTGTTTTGATTTCTAATGGCTAGATTTTTTGAAGTGCTTTAAATAGCCAAGGTGCTAACAAGTAGATGAGGTGAACGGTGAAAAGTTTATTACTTACATCCAAAAATATTTAGTGAGAAAGAAAGAGAAGCTATTGCATTGAATACATGAGGGCTCTTAAAGATCATTGATTGCTTCATCCTTGTTATATCAAGAAAACTTCCAAGGCATTCAAAGCTTTATCTACATCTCCAAAAGAGGCTTCATTTATTGCTGACATTCATTAAGCCCATTTGTGGAGTTGTCTTCAAAGTTGTAAAGTATTTTTGAATATCTACTTTCTTTAGCAAATATTCAACTTCAGAAAAATGTTCAAAGCAACATAGGGTTTAAATAAGAACTTGTAAGACGATTGAATCCAGTTCAAGATAATGCAAATATAATTAAACTTAAAAGTCATTTTGTCAAGTGAACCATTCAAACATAAAACATATGAAAATCGTTCAGTAATCACAAAATTCAAGTTCATTGAAAAATAATTTAATTACTGCAAGCATATTTATACATTACCTATAATACATTTCATTTTGAATCATAATTTATCTTACGCTAAATGTTGGCCCAGATGGCAACCCAAGAGGGGGGGGGGGGTGAATTGGGTTCTTTAAAAATTAGCCCTTTTTTAAAATAGTTTGCTTGAGATTAATGAGGGCAAATGCAAGATAACTATAAAGTGCAGTGAGTAAGATAGAGATAGATAAAGAGACAATGAGACACTGCAAACACAAAAGATTTTATAGTGGTTCGGTGTATTCAACACCTACGTCCACTCCCAAGATTCACTTAGGTCCACACTATAATCTCTCTAGATTACAGCCGAGTTGTTTTCCAAGCTCACAACTCAAACTTGTTGTTTTACCGGGTGCACAACGAACCCAGCTGGTTTTACTCGGGCTTACCAGCACAAAACCCTACACGTTGTTTTTCACGGGCTCACAACTAACCCAAGCTTAAACAAGCTTAACCCGAGGTAAAACTACCTCCTCTAGTTCAATCCCCCAGATTGAACTAGGCAAAAAAAAAGACAAGTATTGTGTGTGAATACAAAGCTCCTCAATGAGCAAATATACAAATTAAGAATAATAAGGTTTAGAAAAGCCTGATTTGTAGATAGGTTGGCTTTTGATATTTTCTTCTTCTCCTTGCTGGATTGAATCAAGCCTCAGCTCCGATTCTTCGTGGTTGAAGCAGTTGAGAAGGGTTGAAAAGCAAGAAACGAATCTCCTTTCTCCAAGTTGGGAAATCCTCCAAGACTTTGATTTTGAACGCTTTGGATTCCTCTTGAGCCTTTTGGAGTGGAGTGGATTTGAGCTAGAAGGTTTTCCTTTCAAGATTCAAGCTCACGGATTTTTGAAATGGGATTTGTCTATCTCAGATTTTCTCTTTGTTTTTCAGATTTTCCATTCTTCTTTCCTCTCTTTTTTTTGAACAATAGACTCCCCTTTTTATAGATTTCTTTTACACCTCTTTTGGAATAAAACTATCCGTTAGAGTGTACCTTGTATCAAAATATATCCGTTAGAAATGAGTAAAAATAGAAATGTTACCGTTAGAGCTGATCTGGCAACTTTGTTTTTCGTTCCAGGTGGGTTGAAGTCGACTCTAACTTTTTTGGAGTCGGCTCTAGCTCGAGGCGTTTTAAAATGATATTTTCGGAGTCGTCTCTGGCTTTTCTGGGGTCGACAAGAAACTTTTCCGGAGTCGACTCTAACTTACCTGGAGTCGACTCTAGGTTGGAGCCAGAAAAATCAACTTTCTGCTTCGTTTGTGAGAGTCGACTCTAACAGTCTCGGAGTCGACTCTAATGATCGTGCCAGTTCCGGAGTCGGCTCTGTGATTCTCGGAGTCGACTCTAATGTCTGCAATTCTTACCTAGACATTAGATTCGATCCAGAACACATTGTAACTCCTGATTTTGATCTTTCAAAAGTCTTATAGGCTGAAACACTAAATCAAAATCATCAGAGCCTTCAAAAATTATACTCAATTAGTTTTGCTAATCATTAAAATCATCAATTGGGTCAACACTAAAGCAAGTGTATTTTTTCATGATGAGTAACCTGAAATAGATTAATCTTGATAGAGATGATATTAGTATAATACGTAATTATTTTATATTTCATCAAAATCAATATGAGATCAACAAATAGCTTTAAATTTTTTATCTGTATAGGATGTACTATGCTTGTTGAAAACTCTTCAACTCAATCACCTGATTCCCCTCCATTTCAAAAGGATGAGAAGAAAATACATGCAATTGAGGATGACACATCTACTCCTAGAACAGCACTTAGAGACTCGACTGATGATACTCAAGAAATTGAGGATGTTAATATTCCATTGGACGATAACGAAGATGAATTTCAATCACAATCGGATACAGCAACGGATGTTGAATCGATTATTGATGACACAAATGAAACTAACTCTGTATAGGGGTTAACAATTGCAAGATGTATTTATTTTTGCTTTCTTTTACACGTATATTCATTATCTATAATTAGGTTGCATGAATCTTTGTTATTTTCAGTATGAGATGCCGAAGGAGATCCATTGCTGATAGACGGGATGGACATCACCATAGCATTGAGCCATCTAATCCAGCGACCTCATCAGTAGGGGAATTTAGATCTACACTCCCTTCACAACCTTCATTATCTCCATATGCGATGTCACCTCAGCCTGATTCATCTCATGATGCTTCTTCTTCAGCAGCTCAGACGGTGAAGAGTTCTTCATCCTCGGGACACAATGTACTTGTGCTAGATGCACGTGGGCTGTAAGTATATAATTTCTTTTACAGTTATGATAATTTTAATGCTAATTATTTATAAACAAGCATTGTTTATCCTTTTTATTTGGTAGCAGTTTTATTGAGCAGCATACATATCGTGCCAGATCAGCGCCATATTTCAAAGGCGCGCTGATCCAACTGGCTATGATTGGTATCACGTGTCTTCGGGGATGAGGAAGTTCTATTTTTCTGAGTTTCAGGTAAACTATCTATTTTTAACCCTAAATCAATCATATGAAATTTTTGAGCTCTATTTTATCTATGCAAATAATCTTTTATTTTAATGCAGAAGAAGTTTATGTGGGACAATGCCATCCATGACGCCATTAGGTCAGCATGGGATGCCCTAGCTGCATGATGATACTTTGACATGCTTCATCGTTGAAGAAGGTCCGGTCAGCGTTCTATGCATGCGTCGAAGGGTATATTGGATGAGTAACAGCAGGTGTAGCAGTCAAAGGCCTGGCATAGGAGGTCCTCTGCAGCTAGCATGAACTGTTGATTTGAGAAGGATGGACCAGGCACGAGTCTCACCTGCCACACCTCAAGTTCCATTTCTATTCAGGAGCATCGACGTCGTTTGGTAAGAAAACATAATTAACCGAGTTACTATTAATTTCATTGAAAATACTTACATTTGTAATCTATTTTCTATTTCTATAGGCTCTGTAGGAGGGCACAGAACCAGCTAGAAAGTATCGTCTGTTTAAGGCGATACATACAAAGAAGGACGGTTCCTGGGTTGATACATGATCGCAACAAGTTGGAGTTAGGATTTGCTTCTAAAAACTTAATGAATATTTATAAATTGCATACTTCTTATATTGATTCTATAACCAATTTTTCTATTTCTCCAAGGCACGTATGGATGAGCTACTATCCCAAGCATCAAAGGCTGACTCTACTGATGGAGAGACGTCCGCTGAGCTTTCACCACAGAAGTCTCGATGGATATTCTTGAAAGTTGTTGGTACCCAGCCATACGACCGTAGAGTGTATGGTCTGGGCACCAAAGCTTTCATATATATACTTTTCTGTTTCAGGCTCTTGTTCGCACTGTACCGGATCCGGCGATATTCTAGCTGAGCACATCGATGAGATGAGGCAATCTATTATAGATCAGGTTCGGTAGGAGTTCGATGAGCACACCATCGAGCTTTGGCAGCAGCTTGCGGACCTTAGAGCCCAGCAAGCCATGGACAGACAGATCGTGCGTGAGATGCAGGAGTTGGTTTGGATGATGTCGCAAAGCTTCTGATCTTTCGTTTTTGATACATCACTACATCCACCACATAATCCAGTGCCGGATTCTCGATATTATTTTTATTTTGGTGTTCTGTATATATATTTGTTATGTATATTTGATATCGATATATTATGATGAGATTTATCTTTTTTAAAATAATGAAAAACTTTCTGACTTGTTTTTATTGATTTTATGTATATTTATAATATCAGGGCATGCATGTCTTTTTCATTGTCATGTCTATTTTATTCATTTTATATTTTATATACAAGCAGGTTTAAATATTAATTTTAGGCAAATATATTTAAAAAAAGGGTTAATATTGCGATGTCATTGCGATGCTTCTTGCGCCGCTAAATAGCCAAGGTGCTCCCAGCCAACTAAAGTTTGGGAAAAAGACTTCGTTTCTCTTTCCTTTTATATTCTATTTTGATTTCTAATGGCTAGATTTTTTGAAGTGCTTTAAATAGCCAAGGTCTAACCAGTAGATGAGGTGAACGGTGAAAAGTTTATTGCTTACATCCAAGAATATTTAGTGAGAAGAAAGAGAAGCTATTGCATTGAATACGTGAGGGCTCTTAAAGATCATTGATTGCTTCATCCTTGTTATATCAATGAAGCTTCCAAGGCATTCAAAGCTTCATCTACATCTCCAAAAGATGCTTCATTTATTGTTGACATTCATTCAAACGAAGAAGCCCGTTTGTGGAGTTGTCTTCAAAGTTGTAAAGTATTTCTGAATATCTACTTTCTTTGGCAAATATTCGACTTCAGAAAAATGTTCAAAGCAACATAGGGTTTAAATAGGAACTTGTAAGACGATTGAATCTAGTTCAAGATAATGCAAATATAATTAAACTTGAAAGTCATTTTGTTAAGTGAACCATCCAAACATAAAACATATAAAAATTATTCAGTAATCACAAAATTCAAGTTCATTGAAAAATAATTTAATCACTACAAGCATATTTATACATTACCTGTAATTCCTTTCATTTTGAATTATAATTTATCTTAGGCTAAAGCAAGTGTATTCTTTCATGATGAGTAACCTGAAATAGATTAATCTTGATAGAGATGATATTAGTATAATACTTAATTATTTTGTATTTCATCAAAATCAATATGAGATCAACAAATAGCTTTAAATTTTTTATCTGTATAAGATGTACTATGCTAGCCAACGGCAGATGTATCCCAACATTAGTGAAGTTGCCATCAGATAGAAGTTAGAAATGAAATTCACATATTGGTTTAATGAATTTGTGAGTATTATGATGCATTCAATTTGGTTAATGCCTTTTATTTCATGAATTGATTGTAAACTCCTTATTCATTTACAGGTTAATGGTCCACTGTTGACAATATTTTCATTAGTTGTCTAACACAATGGCCATTGAGGACCATAAATACCTACTCTAGGTATTTTGTGAATGATAATAAATTTCAGATTAAAGGATTAGGTTTTTCAAGATGCACACAAAATTGGGGCGTGTGCGTCAAAGGAGAAAGCATTGGAGTAAATATGCTGGATTATTATGGGAAGTTAGTTGAGGTGGTCGAAGTTGAATATTCTGGTTGGCCTCTGCAATATGCTATCTTATTTCATTGCAAATGATTTAATCCAACAGGAAATATGGGGACTAAGGTTCACAATGAATATAATTTGGTTGAAATGAATCGTAAACGAAGATTGCATATATATGAACAATTTATTATAGCATCACAAGCTCAACAAGTGTATTACTATGGATGTTCAAGCTTGCACAACGACAAGCGAGACTGATGGACTATTTAGAAAATCATGGCACAATCGACCATCGTGCTTGCTGAAAACTCTTCGACTCAATCTCCTGATTCCCCTCCATTTCAAAAGGATGAGATGAAAATACATGCAATTGAGGATGACACATCTGCTCCTAGAACAGCACTTAGAGACTCGATTGATGATATTCAAGAAATTAAGGATGTTAATGTTCCATTGGATGACGATGAAGATGAATTTCAATCACAGTCGGATACAGCATCGGATGTTGAACCGATTATTAATGACAGAAATAAAACTAACTCTGTATAGAGGTTGACAATTGCAAGATGTATTTATTTGTGCTTTTTTTTACACGTATATTCATTATCTATAATTAGGTTGCATGAATCTTTGTTATTTTTAGTATGAGGTGTCGGGGAAGATCCATTGCTGATAAACGGGGTGGATAGCACCACAGCATTGACCCATCTAATCCAGCGACCTAATCAGTAGGAAAATTCAGCTCTACACTCCCTACATAACCTTCATTATCTCCACATGGGATGTCACCTCAGTCTGGTTCATCTCATGATGCTTCTTCTTCAGCAGCACAGATGGTGAAGAGTTCTTCATTCTCGGGCCACAATGTACTTGTGCTAGATGCTCGTGGGCTATAAGTATATAATTTCTTTTATAATTATGGTAATTTTAATGCTAATTATTTATAAACAAGAATTGTTTATCCTTTCTATTTTGGTAACAATTTTATTGAGCAGCATACTGTGTCGAGCCAGATCAGTGCTATATTTTAGAGGCGCACTGATCCAACTGGCTATGATTGGCATCACGTGTCTCCAAGGACGAAGGAGTTCTATTTTTCTAAGTTTCAGGTAAACTATCTATTTTTAACCCTAAATCAGTCATATGAAATTTTTGAACTCTATTTTATCTATGCAAATAATCTTTTATTTTAATGTAGAAGAAGTTTATATGGGACCATGTCATCCATGATGCCATTAGGTTGGCATGGGATGCCCTAGCTGCATATTGATACTCCGACAAGTTTCATCGTTGAAAGAGGTCCGATCAGCGTTCTGTGCATGTACCAAAGGATATATGGCACGAGTGGCAGCAGGTGTAGCAGTCAGAGGCCTAGCGTAGAAGGTCCTCCGCAGCTAGCATGAACCGTCGATTTGAGAAGGATGGACCAGGCATGGGTCTCGCCTACCACACCTTGGGTTCTATTTTTATTCAGGAGCATCAACGTCGTTTGGTAATTATAATTAACCGAGTTACTATTAATTTCATTACAAATACTTACATTTGTAATCTATTTTCTATTTCTATAGGCTCTGTAGGAGGGCACAGACCCAGGAAAGTATCGTCTATTTAAGGCGATACACAAAAAGAAGGATGGTTTCTAATTTGATGCACAGTCGCAGCAAGTTGGTGTAAGGATTTGCTTCTAAAAACTTAATGAATATTTGTAAATTGCATACTTCTTATATTGATTCTATAACCAATTTTTCTATTTCTCCAAGGCATATATGGATGAGCTACTATCCCAGGCATCACAGGCTGACTCTACTAATGGGGAGACGTCCACAGAGCTTTTACCACAGGAGTCTCGATGGGTACTTTTGGAAGCTGTTAGTATCCAGCCACACGGCCGTAGAGTGTATGATCTAGGCACAAAAGCTTTCAGATATTTTTCTGTTTCATGCTCTTATTCACACTGTATCGGATCCGACAATATTCTAGCTGAGCACATTGATGAGATGAGGCGATCTATTATGGATTAGGTTCGATAGGAGTTTCATGAGCACACCATCGAGCTTCGGCAGTAGCTTGCGGACCTTGGAGCCCAGCAAGCCATGGACAAACAGATCGTGCGTGAGATGCAGAGCTCCTGATCTTTCGTTTTCGATACATCACTATATCCACCACATAATCCAGCATCGGATTCTTGATATTATTTTTATTTTGGTGTTCTGTATACATATTTGTTATGTATATTTGATATCGATATATTGTGATGAGATTTATCTTTTTTAAAATAATGAAAAACTTTCTGACTTGTTTTATTGATTTTATGTATATTTATAATATCAGGGCATGAATGTCTTTTTGATTGTCATATCTATGTTATTCATTTTATATACAAGCATGTTTAAATATTAATTTTAGAAAAATATATTAAAAAAAGGTTAATATTGCGACGCCATTGCGACGCTTCTTGCGTCGCTAAATAGCGATACAAAAAATGGCGTGGCAAAAAATGAAAAAGTTAGCAACACAATTTGTATGAAATAGCGACGCACAAATTGCGCCGCTATTTAGCAACGCAAGTTAGCGACGCACAATTTTGCATCGCTAATTAATGACGCCATTGCGATAAAAAATGGTTTACCGATCAACCGTTTAGTGACGAAAATTTTGTATCGCAATGGCGTCACTAAGCCTCTTTAACAATGCATATTCGTGTTTAGCGATGCATTTTTGGCGTCGTTAAAAATTTAATTTCTTATAGCGGGCATTTTAAGTTTTCTTTTTAACTCAATAATTTATGAAGTGTTTGTTCGGTGCTTTATTTAAATAAAAATAAAAAAAATTAAGAGAAAAAAAAGAATACCATCTCTCAATCTTATTCATTTTTTTAATGAAAGGACAAAAAAATACTTGCGCATCTCACACATTATTCTTTTGATAAATTTCAATCAAATATAGGGAAAAAAAATGGGTAAGATGAGAATCCGTTCAAAATTTCGCCCTCGATCGGCGGCACTAGCTGGTCACTGGCACGGAGGGGGGTTCTGGGTCCCGGTGTACTGGGCCCGGACGTTAAGGCACGTGGCGAAGGTGCTGTTCTGGCCGGTGAACTTGAGGTCGATTTCATGGAGGCTAACATTCTCGCAAGGTATCCCTGCGCTGCACTTGAGGGTCACCGCAACCGGCGTCGCCGACGTCCCTCTAATGTTCTTGAAATGGATGTCGCTTATCTTCACCTTGGATGGCACCTGCATGAAATTGAAATGGATCATGTCACTCATCACTGCATGTCGACATTGATATTGCTGTTGGTTTTAATTAATTAGTAGGGCACCATTCGCATGCATTTCGCTAGCTCACCGAGGACGCGCAGCTGGCGTAGGGGCAATATGACTGGTCGATGATGATGGGGTTGGATACGTCGTTCATCATGATGTTCTCGAATGTCATGTTGACGCATGAGCTGGCTGAGGGAGAGTTGGACCATGTCTTGATCCGGATGCCATTATCCGTCCCAGTTATGTTGCAATCTTTGACGATCAGCCCCTGAACGTCTTTCTCATCCTTGTATCTTCCCAGGCTTCCAACGCTGTATCATATGTAAAGATAACGTACACAGCTGTTAGTTGGCTCATATCATATATGCGAAAAGGTGGCGGTGGGGGGAGACGTACGTGCATGGGTAGAGCTAGCGTGATACGTGCCTGATACCGTGGCCCGGTCCGCATTGGATGCCAGTGAGTGTGATATCGGAGTTCCCTTGTCCAACTGAGACGCAGTCATCACCGGTAGCTATCGCCGTGTCAAATAGTCTGACGCCGGAGCTCCGTTCGAGGTGAATGCCGTCGGTGTTGGGACTGTCCCCCGGGGCAGTGATCTTGATGCCACTTCCTTCGAAGTTCTGGCAGCCCAGCACTCCAACGTGGAAGAACTTGCTGTTCACGGAATTGATGCCTTTCACAACGGTGTTGTTCATGTTCACGAACATCACTGACTGTAAACATATTAATTAAGAGGTTCTCGTAAGAAATTAAAAAGCACATATATATAGTTTTTGAGGCATATATATCCATGCATGGTTTAAATTAATAATTAAAACCTTGCGTGCGTATATATATTCCACTGTACGTGACGCAATGCAAGAAGGAAACTGGCTTCAAATCAATTTTCTTCTCTTATATATAAAACGATTTTGAAGAATTACGGTACTTACGGTCGGTGGGACTTTGCAATTTTTGTCCCTAGGACATGTGTTAAGCGGCCAGGTGACTTGCCCTTGACCATCGAAGGTTCCTCCTCCAGTCAAAGTCAAGTGGTCGACCCATCCGAATTCCACCCAGTCAGGACGATCTCCATAAGATTTCAAGTCAGTCGTGGCTTTCAACGTGCCCTGAATGCACACAACTATCAATGTTTAATTCCTCTACGTACTCTACCTTTCATCAAATGGTGGAGAAAATATATCAAAAATGTTTTCAAATAATGTATTCATCCCATGCAATTCTAAATAAAATATATTAAGGATATTGGATTATGGATTTAATGAAAGAAAATTTTCTTTCCAAAAGTGTCTGTCAAGGCTGCTGTTTTGGGATTTGAAATATTGTTTCTCCCAAAAGGCGCCAAAGAATATGGTAGAGAAATGATTTTTTTTTAAAAAAAAAAAAGAAAAAATTTTACTTTAATATAAGTTCAAATAATTCTTTATATATAAAAAAGCTTGCCTTCATTTCCATCGTCAAGGACTGAACTTGCGTGCATGGTCCTTGAAATGTAATAGGGTTAAGAAAGTATGTGCCGCTCGGTATGAGAAGACTAACTGCACCAGTTGAATTGCATGCTGCCGCCCATGCTGCAAGGAATGCCTGCATTGTATTATAGAGTAAAGGAAGAAATAAGAAAGATGATGAAAGAAAGAGAGAGAGATTAGGATTCACTGCCTCTAATAAGAGAGGTCAGAATGAGCTCATAATACCCCCATTAATTCTGAATTTTCTCAAGCTACAACCAATTGTTTGCAAATTGATGGCCTTTTTAATTGCAATTAGCTAGCTTGCCCCTAAATGGAAAAACCCATAATTAAACGTGCTATTTAAGGTGAACTTTTGTGCTATTTAAGGTGAACTTTTTTAATTTATTAAGCTCATAGAGAATCTATGAAAGCCCAGTATGAGGCTAAAATAACAGCTTTAGAAAGAGAGAGAGTCCTGATTTCAACTCAGGCAGAACCTTGCAAGGCAGGATAGAAGCTTAATTAACAATAACATTCACATTATTTTCTCCAACGAGAGAAAAATCCCAGCCAGTCAGTTTAAAAAATATATAAAAAGATTTATCTTAAAAAAGATTTACACAACAACCAAGCAAAATTATGATTTTTTTGGAAAAAAAAAGAGAAAATTGAGTAAAAATTGCACTAGTAGTAGAGCTCAAAAATAACGAAGAATTGAGTCCTTCAAAATCTAACATAAAAACTTTGAAAAGATCAATTAAAAGGGAAGGTGGCAACGGAGGTGCCGAACCTGGCTATCATCGGTCAACCCATCAGCCCGGGCACCAAAATTCATCACATCAAACTTTCCCGGGGCTGTCGACGCCGCACCATTGGCATTGCCAAAAACATAGCATAACAATGCCAGCAAGAACAAGAGCTTCATCTCCTTTCCCATCTCCATCTCCATCTCTTTTTTTTATGTTTTTTCTCTTAAATAATCTTTTTTTATTTAATCAAAATGGCTCTTTTGAGTGGAATATATATATGCGTGTGTTGACGTAAATTTAGAGATGAGCGTGTGGAGTTCCTTAATTATCGTAAACTACCTCCCCACTCACCTCTCCTCCTTCTAACCGTAACCACCTTCCCTACTCCCATCACCGAAATAAAACACCAAAACTTCATTCCGTGTTTAGAGCATGGATTAGAATTTAGTTAGAATCATCATCAAACATTTACCGTTGATACATTCAAATCTGAAAATTTTAATAGCTTCATCTTCCAATGATTAGCAAAGCCAAGTAAGACACGGTGTGCAAGCCCTTCAGTTGCTATTGAACAATCCAATTCTAAATCTTTATTCTCTGTTGCTGCCAAATTACTCCTAGGATCCGTCGGGTGGAAGATAAGCTTCTTGTGCCTTCAGAGGAATGGTCGGATCGCATCCTTCAGCCGAAACCTATAAGAAAAGTCTCGGGCCAGTGGTTCCGGCGGGACCCTCCAACGCTTAAGTCAGCAATCTGGAGAACATGAATTTTTTTATGAGAGTAGAGATCAGTCCCCCGCATTGTAAGCTAGGGTCCCTTTTTATACCTGTCTAGGGGTCTCCTTTACCCCTTGTAGTTAGAACTGTCGAGTCCCCTCTTTTGTTAGGATAGGCTTTGTGAACGGTAGGCAGGTGCGCCGTTGCTGAGTGGGCGCAGTAAATATCGGCAACTGTATGGTGTATTGGTAATTGCCCGTGATTCTGGCCATAACAGGCGGGCAAGTCGTGCTGTAGTTTGTGTTTTAAGTCATTGCACCCGATGTTCGGAGTTGATTCCACGAGAGTAGAGAGCATGCCAAGATCGAGGCCAAGGCGGGGCCCGAGGCTGAGTCCAAGGCGGGACCCAAGGCGGAAGCCGAGGTGGGGCTTAAAGCTTGTAAGACCGAGGCCGAAGCTGGGGCCGATGCCGGGGTGAGGTCCAAGGCTATACCGAGGCCGAGCCGAATCTAAGGCCGAACCATGTCCGGAGCTGAGGCCGAGCCGAATCCGAGGCCGAGGCGAGGCTGAAGCAGAGGCCGAGCCGAATCCGAGGCTAAACCGAGGCCGGAGCCGAGGCCGACCCGAATCCGAGGCCAAAGCCAAGGCCGAGCCGAATCCGAGGCCGGAGCCGAGGCCAACACCGGCGCGAGGTCCGAGGCTGAACCGAGGCTGAGCCGAATCCGAGGCCGGAGCTGAGGCCGAGCCGAATCCGAGGCCGAAGCTAGCTGAAATTATTTTGTTCAAAAAATTGTGCGGGTCGTTACCGTACCGCCTGATTATGTGATTAGCCACATCAGATGCCCCCCACCCCCGAGATGGGTGAGCGTGCACCTACCATTGAAAGGGGGTGTTTTATCACCCGGTGGCTAATCTTTAGGCACCACATCAAGGGCCGTTCTCCCTTTAATGATTCATCGGACGCTGCAACGCTATCATCTCGCTCGCCTTGGTTGTTGAGATCGAGGAGGATTTTCCTTAAGCACTGGGTTATGAAAAGGCATGCACATTATTGCGGTTAGGTCACCGTTGTCCCGTCATTGGCGAGCCCTTTGTGCTCTGCACTCCGGGTGGTTGCCGTAACCGTCCCCAAGGGCAAGCGAGCACGTAGCCGGAGTAAGCCTGACAGGACAATTTTGAAAAGACAAGTCTATAAAAGGGGAGCGTTCTTGGCCCGAGCCGCCTTCGCTGCTTTTGTCTTCTTCCCCATTCCAATTTTGCTCGAGATTGTTCATCTTCCATCTCCCGAGCTCTTCGCCTCTAATTCTCCATCCTCAAATCCTTCAGGTTAGTTCTGTTTCTATGGCCTCTTCGTCCCTTTCATGCTTGATTTCTGATTCCGGGGGTTATTCCCTCGATCTTCCTCAACCCTCATCTTCTCCAGTGCCTAGTTGGTCCACCTCTACGGAGGGGCTTCATCGGGGCAGTGACGAGCCGCGGGGCGACCTACCAGAAATCGTCCGGTTGCCGGACGGGCTTGTGTTCAGCACCGTCCAGCCACCGCTGGCCCATCTTTCTTTGCAAGGCAGTCCCCCAAGCGGACTGCCTCTGTCATTACCGCCCAGAAGATAATCAATCTCAGGGCTCAATATCAAATCCTAACCAATCTTCGTCTCTATCGGCCCCTTCCTAAGGATAGAGTAACCTCCTCCTACCCTGGTCGGGTCGCTCTTTACGAATCCTACTTTAAGGCTGGCCTTCGTATTCCTATCCATCCCTTCATACTCAACATATTAGATAGATATTCAGTAGCTCTGGCACAGTTGGTCCCAAACTCTATTTGGACTCTTGTCGACTTCTTAGTGTTATGTCACATCCATGGGATAGAGGCTACTATTTCTCTCTTCCATAGCTTCTACACCCTTAGGAAACAATCAGGGTGGTAGTCCATCCCTAGACCCACTAGACCTCTTAGACTGTACCTTCCTTCTTCCATCAAAGGTTGGAAGATAGGTTTTTCTTTGCCCAAATTGAGGGAGTAAAGACCGAGTGGGGAATCCCCGACACCGAGGCCAACAAGGACCCCATAATCCTTCTGAGAGATCGAGAGGCGTTGGGTAGTTGATTACTGCCGATGTCCCTCAATGCAACCAGCTTCTAGCCGAGAAGAATCTTCGGCTAGCAAGCCTTATTCCATTCTCACTCTTTTCCTGTGTCCTTCCTCTTTTTATTTTTATAAGTTCTTTGACCTGTAGGCATAGCACCCTCGCTCCAGACAAGAAGAAAGGCTGTCACCAGGAGGAGAAAAGCATAGGTAGATGGGGCCCCTACCGAGAAGAGGGCCAAAATTAAGGTCGTTCGAAAGGCCGAGGCTGGAGAGGCCTCAAGGAATGAAGCGGTGAAGGAACGACCTCATTCGCCTTCACCAGCACCGCCTCTGTCTCCCATCGATTTAACAAACACTCCTTCGGAACAGACTGAAGCACAATCTCCACCACCCACGGCTCCCGAGGTGGAGCCAATTGACCCAACAACAAGGCCGGTTCAAGAGGTCGTCCCATCTTCTGAAGGGGCGATGGCCGAGACGCATCCACAGGCTGAGGCGTTGGAGGAAGCACCACCGGTAGCCGTCCATCGTCAGCGCCTGAGGTGCCAGAGGAAGTACAGCCGGCAACTGACCTCGCGCCAGCAGCTGCTGGATCCGTGGAGGAAGACGAGATCGACGCTTCCTTCCAATCCATTTTGTCTCGCTATAGCCACTGGGCCGAGCGGACGATGGCTCAGGCCTCCGTGCCTGAGCTCCAAAGGTTCCTCCAGAACCAGCGGACTTCTACATTCTTCCGCAAGGCATCTATAGCGCACCTTTGGGTAAGTATCCTTCCATTGCTAACCTCTAGGGCCTCGGTTTCTTCATCTAACCTGAATAATTTTTAAAAAGATGCTAAACTCTCTGACCGCCATGAAGGGCCTTCTATCCTAGACTGAAGCCACTCTCGATCGGTCAAGGGAGGACACTAACCAGCCCGGGCTAGGGCAGAAGATGCCAAGGCCACTCTGCAGATTGCCCGAGCGGAAGTGGCCCGGGCGCAAAGGGCCAAAGCCAAGGCCGAAGCTGCATGATTTAGAAACTTGGCGTGGGCTGAGAAGGCAAAGGAGGCGCTAGAAGTAGCTCAGTGCCAAGCGGCCAATGAGCTCGACAACGCTCAGGTGGCAAAGGAAAAGCAGAAGGTGGCCAGAGAAAAACAAAAAGCTGCCGAAGCAGAAGCATACCGCTGACGCACCGACTGCACTCTGCCACCATAGAAATAAGAGTGGCTAAGGAGCGGGCCAAAATGCCAAGAAAATCGCCCGCTAGGCTGTTGCTGAGATAGCTAATCTGAAAGCAGTGGCAATCGAGGCCGAGAAGAAGGCCGCTGAGGCCGAGAAGAGAGCTGCAGAGGCCGAGAAGAAGGCCACCGACGTCGTGGAGAGTTTTAGGAAGTCCGATGCTTTTGACAACGAGTTGGCCGAGACAACGGCACTCGCATATGAGGGCGGCTTCCAAGATTGCAACGAGAAAATACGAAGACTCAACTGCCTCGAGAGAATTGAAGAGCTGGAGCCAGATGAATTTCCTGAGGACGATGGCCCAGCTCCCGCTGAACCTTAAATTTTTCTTTTTACTTCATTATGTACAGTCTGACTTGAGTCAGCAATTTTGTAAACTCATTTGCTATTAATGAAGAAGCTTTTTGATCCATAGTGCTTATTTGACTTGCACCATAGTCAAGTTTTCCAGTGAATAGGTCGATGATAACTGATTCTGGAGATTAGCCGAGGCTGTAGCCGCAAACAAGAATAGCTAATGTCTTGGGTTTACTGAGTACCAATGACTTGAAAGTAGAAGACCTGATCATACATCGTAGGATGATGCAAGAGCCAGTGGTGCTAAGGGAGTAGAAACTCCGACACGACATTGGTTTAAGGACAGACACCGGGCTAGAAAGCATCTGTATTTTAGCTAGAGAGCTGATACGGGGTCGGATTTGGGTACCGATGCGGAGTCGAACCTGTGTGCCAATGCGGAGTTGAACGAGTGTGCTGACGCGGAGTCGAACGAGTGTGCCAACGTGGAGTCGGGCATCAGGGCTTCATGTGCCGACGCGGAGTCGGGCTTGAGGTGCCGACGCGGAGTCGGGCTTCAAGTGCCAACGCGGAGTTAGGCTTCAGGTGTCGACGCGGAGTTGGGCTTCAGGTTACGACGCAGAGTCGAGCTTCAAGTGCCAACCCGGAGTCGGGCTTTAGGTGCCGACGCGAGTCGGGCTTGAGGTGCCAACGCAGAGTCGGGCTTCAGGTGAAGTGAGATTGCTCAAACATTTCGTTAGTAAGAAAATGAATAGTATTCTAGCAGACATGCTTAAACTAAAGACATTAGCAAACTACTGATAGTATCAATGTAGGTTGTCCATGTTCCAAGTACGAGGGAGAGGCTTCCCGTCTAGCCCTTCGATCCGGTATGCTCCGCGATGAAGTACATCGGTGACCCGGTAGGGCCCTTCCTAGTTGGGAGACAGTTTTCCCCCTTTCGTAGGTTTGGAGACTTCGGCTCGTCTGAGGACCAGGTCGCTAGGGAGGAACGTTCTGGGATGAACTCGAGCATTGTAATATTTTGTGATTCTCTGTCGGTAGGCGGCCATTCTGAGTTGCGCTTGATCACGGAATTTGTCGACAAGGTCAAGGCTAGCTCTCAACTGATTGGGATTGTTCTCCTCATTATACGATTGCGTTGGGGGGCTGGGGATGCCAATCTCCATTGGACGAGGCTTTGGGGATGAATGGTGGGAGGCCTCCGGAAGAGTCCTGCCATGAGGACGACTAGCTCCATGACCCTCCTCATGAGGCGGAGAGGGTTGGGGTGGAAAAGGCATGGCGGCAAAGTAGTGCTCCTGCAGTCCCCGCACCACCGTCATCAGATCTTGTACTTGATGAGTCAGGACATCGAGCCGATCAGACTGGCTAGCCTGTGGTCATGCAGGAGGCGGAACATAGAGGTTGGCCTCTGATTGCTCAGCCCGCTGGAGACGTTCTGCGGCTTGGCTGGTGGAAGCCTCCTGCGCACGTGTAACCACCATCTTCTTCCTTGCAGAAGTTATGGGATCGCAGAGAGAATGTTTGTCTGCTGCTGCCCCTCTACCTGGCGCGTCAATCTGTTGCTGCCAAATCACTCCTAGGATGCGTCAGGTGGGAGATGAGCTTCTTGTGCCTTCAGAGGAATGGTCGGATCGTCTCCTTCAGTTGGAAACCTATAAGAAAAGTCCTGGGCCGGTAGTTTCGGTGGGGACCCTCTGACGCTTAAGTCAGCAATCTGGAGAACATGAATTTTTTTATGAGAGTAGAGATCAATCCCCCCGCATTGTAAGCTAGGGTCCCTTTTTATACCTGTCCAGGGGTCTCTTTTACCCCTTGTAGTTAGAACCGTCGAGTCCCCTCTTTTGTTAGGATAAGCTTTGTGAATGGCAGGCGGGTGCGCCGTTGTTGAGTGGGCGCCATAAATATCGGCAATTGTATGGTGTGTTGGTAACTGCCCGAGATTCTAGCCATAACAGGCAAGCCATGCTGTAGTTTGTATTTTAAGTCATTGCACCCGATGTTCGGAGTTGATTCCACGAGAGTAGAGAGCATGCCAAGATCGAGGCCGAGGCGAGGCCCGAGGCTGAGGCGAGGCCCAAGGCCGAGGTCGAGGCGGGACCCAAGGCCGAATCCAAGTCCGAGGCCGAGGCCGAGGCGAGACTCGAGGCCGAAGCCGAGGCAGGGCTTAAAGCTTGTAAGACCGAGGACGAAGTTGGAGCCGATGCCGGGGCGAGGTCCGAGGCCGAACCGAGGCCGAGCCGAATCCAAGGCCGAACCGTGGCCAGAGCCGAGGCCGATCCGAATCGTGGCCGAGCCGAGGCCGGAGCTGAATTCGAGGTTGAATCCAAGGCCAAAGTAGAGGCAGAGCCGAATTCGAGGCTGAGGCGAGGCCGGAGCCGAGGCCGAGTCAAATCCGAGGCCGAGCCAAATCCGAGGCCGAACCATGGCTGGAGCCGAGGCCGAGCCAAATCCAAGGCCATGGCAAGGTCGAAGCTGAGGCCGAGCCGAATCCGAGGCCGAGCTGAATCCGAGGCCGAGGTGAGGCCGGAGCCGAGCCGATGCCGGGGCGAGGTCCGAGGCCGAACCGAGGCCGAGCCGAATCCAAGGCCAAGGCGAGGCCAAAGCCGAGGCCGAGCTGAATCCGAGGCCGAAGCTGACCGAAATCATTTTGTTCAAAAAATTGTGCGGGCTATTACCGTACCGCCTGATTGTGTGATTAGCCACATCACTAACCAAGTTTTCAAACATTACCTTCGCTTTAGTCCCCAAGAATTGAGAATTCCTCATAATATAAATTTTCATTGTTATAGGTACATACGTCCGTTTGTATGTCTATATATGCCAAGATTGCTGATGTACATATACATATCATATAAACTCAATTCGGCATTGCGACGCATGCGAGTCTTTGAGTTCTCAGACCCGCGTTCGGATTGAGGGGCTCTATTGACTGGATCCAAATCTTATGGGCCTGGAAGAGATAAGTCATAGGAAAAGGCTTTGTACACTGCATCCGGTGCAGCAAGTCTTACGTGGGCTGCACTGCCCCTTTTTATTGGTTCACATGCATACGACATCTATTAAATTAAAAAATGTTAAGACACCTTTACGACACCCCAGTTTTAAACATATGATACCGTAGTTATAAAATTAAGATACCTGTTCAGAAAGTAAAAAAAAAATTATGATACCTAGTTTTAAACTTACGGCATCCCAATTATAAACTTACGACACCCGTTCAGAAAGCAAAAAAAAATTACGACACCCGAATTGTAAACTTACGACACCGTAGTTATAAAATTACGACACCCACTCAGAAAAGGTGTCTGTATATAAATTCCAAAAAAAAAAGTTGTCTGACGTGCATTAATACCTATTCAACTTTTTTTTGAAATTTGTGTATAGACATATTTTTTAAGTGGGTGTCGTAATTTTATAACTACGGTGTCATAAGTTTAAAACTTGGGTATCGTAAGTTTAAAACTGGGTGTCGTAATTTCTTTTTTGCTTTCTGAATGGGTGTCATAAGTTTAAAACTGGGGTGTCATAAGTTTAAAACTTAGGTGTTATTTTAAATTTTGACGTGATGTGCATTAATACCCGTTCAGCTTTTTTTTGAAATTTATGTATAGACATGTTTTCTGAGTGGGTGTCGAAATTTTATAGCTACGGTGTCGTAAGTTTACAACTAGGGTGTCATAATTTTTAGTTTGCTCTCTGAACGGGTGTCATAAGTTTAAAACTGGGGTGTCGTAAGTTTAAAACTAGAATATCGTAATTTTTTTTCTTGAGATGTCATAAAGGTGTCTTAATATTTTTTAATGGATGTCATACATATGTGGACCAATAAAAAGGGATGATGCAGCCCATATAGGACTTGCTTCACCAGATGTAATATACAAAGTCTTTTTCTCAGTCATATTAAAGCCCTTCGCTTCTTTGCTCTGCCCCTCTTTTGCGCTTATGAGGCGGCGTGGCGATCTACCTTCTCTTCCGTCCATGGAGGCCGAATTAGCATGGCAGAGAGCGGCTTTTACTCATCTAGTGGCAATTTGCTTCGTTGCTATTCATCTCAAACTTCCACATAATTCAATTTGCTTGCTATTTTTTCCCTCTTAAAGGCTTTAACTCGATCCATAGTGAACCAATAGAGGGATGTTAAGAGCCTCTGATGAACTCTCATCCTCCCTCTTTCTTGTATTTACATTCAAAATCATTTAAGTTAATATCATTCTTTGCATGACATTTACTTAAAAAAATTTTATGCAAATAAAGAAAATACCTTCATTTAAATTTAATAAATATCCAAAAAATTAATTTTTTTAAGAATAAAAAGTCAACTTGTCTTTTCAAGAGCAAATTTTGGGAATTTTAGGAATTCTAGATCAAGCAAATATTTAAGATATGATGCTTTCACTCCAGATAAAAATTTTAGAAAATTTATTTAATTTAAAAATAATAAGAAAATAAAATATTAAAAAAATCTTAAAATGTAATTTGTAAGCCTTTGATCAATGCTTGATCAAACTTATAGAATTTCTAGATTTAGATAGGATCATAATAACAATGAACCTTGTAATGACCTATGCTGATTTAATCCACAGCTCATGAAATATAAAATTAATCTTAGTCTAAAATCATAAAGTTAAAATGTATTTCTTATATACTATTTTAATAAGCTATAGATCAAACCTGCATAGGTTAGTATCAACACCTAGAAAAAGTAGTGTAGTGGTCTCAAATCTTTCATGGCGAACTATTGCTGGAGAAGGATAATAAGAAAGGGGAAGAGCCTATGAGAATGATATCATCAGCATAAACTAAGAGCAGCATAACATAATATTTGTTTTCTTGATAAAGAGAGAAGCATCAGCTTTGGACCCAACAAAGTCAAGTTCATGAAGATAAGTACTAAGCGAGTGGAACCATACTTTTGGGTCTACTTGAGTCCATTGAGTAATGAAGGCAAAAAATATAGTTGGACCAATCTAGATCAGCAAAACATGGATGTTTTCTTATATATAGTTCTTCATTGACATGTACAAAAAGAAATACATTTTTGACATGAAGTTGATAAATAATCCAGCCACCAAAGATAGCCAATGAGAAGATAATACATATAATCACTAGTTTAATAGCCAAACTAAAGGTGTCATTATAATCGATACTTTCCTGCTGATTAAACCCTTTAGTATGAAACATGCCTTATACTAATCAATTGTACTATCTAATTTTTATTTTTTAGTTGAAAACCCACTTACTACTGATGACATGTTGATTTTTTTGGTGAAAAAACTAGCTACCATGTGCTATTAGTAATGAGAGCATTACACTCATCCATCATCACATTGATGGGAATTTTGGGATGCTTGGAGGCATGTTTTTCAAAACTTTTAATCATTTTGAAAATAAACATCACCAAAAACCCTAATTTTCAAGATCGCCTTTATGCAGTTGAAGAAGTAAATCACATAAAATCTAAAATGAATGACTAAGAAAAATATTTAGGTAGCTAAATCCAATAATCTCCAAGAGGCACATAAGTGTATGCCCTCCAAAGGTGATCCACATGAGAATCGATTCAAAGAAGCGCTCCTATTTGCTTGCTAGAACCTTCTTTACAGTCTTTTGATCATATGCGGCCTTCTAATGTCTCTTTGGACTTTCTCCTCTTCAAAAGCTTTTCAACGAGCCTCTACACACTCTAATAGCCTTTCTTTATCTCAACTTAGGGCTTTGTCTTAATATGATAGTAATATTAAGACAAAAAAAAAAAGAAAAAAAGGGGAGAAGGATAGCTTGCGAGCTCTTTATTTTTCTATTCTTGTTCATAGAATCACTTTTGTAGCTCCCTTTAAATAAAAACAAGGGGGCAGCAACTAGAGGCGTCGGATGAAGAAGAGAGGCACCATCCAAGAAGCGTGGAGAGGAGGAAAACATTTTTTATATGAGGAACGCTCCATATGAGAGTGCTCCACTTCGAGGGAGCACCAGGGGTGCCTCCTGGCAATTTTTTTCTTTACTTGAACGGGTTTCAAATTCCTTTTGGTGCGGGCACCAAGATCAAACAGAGGTTATTGAGCTCATTATGGATTTCTGATTGATGTAGTTAGACTTTTAATTCCTATCTATTCATTTGAGTCCAGAGTCATTATGGATTTCTTACTTTATGTTGGTTTGACTTTAAGTCCTATAATCAAGTTTTGTCAGTATGAGTTCAATAATTTTATTTGAGTCAAACATGAGTCCAGTAATTTTATTTGAGTTAAGTCAAGATTTATTGAGTCAAAGTGTATAACGTTGAAGATCCAAGACCATGAAGGATCACATTCAGTGCACCACCTCAGCAGCCACATGGAATCCTAGTCAAAGTAGGCGCCATCTACTCAATTAGGGCATCCCAATATTTTCATAAAGTCATCTCAGCATAAAAGAAAGCAAAGAAGCCCCTATAAAAGATGACTTGCCGCCCATCCCTTATGGAAAGCAGAATATAGCCTCATTCCTTGATTTCTTTTCCTTGTTTTAAGATGCCGCCTATCTCCTTATTTGGAAAACTATCTTCTATTCTCTTTTCCTTATTTCAGGATGCTGCCTAACTTCTTATTTGAAAATAATATTGCATCCTTATTTTCTCTTTTTTTCATGTAATTCAAGGGTTAGGGTTTATTATAAAAACCCCTTCCTTCTTCTTGTAGAGAATAATTAATGATTAATGAAAAAGAGTCTTCTTCTATTTTTCTATGCTCCTGAGCATTGACACTCCATAAGGGAGATAGTGAGAGGCCCAATAAATACCATTCCAATACCTGTTGCAAGCATCCCAGCCCCAAGATGTCAAGGTGCTACGATCCTTAGATAAAGTCCTTTTTTGCCTTTGAAACCATATGAAGAAAAGCCAAAACATCCGTGGAAGCATAGCTTCTTCTTTCAGGTACCCATCTCAGGAGTTGTGGGATCCAATCTTTTAGGATGAAGGCCATCATTACCTGGTAATCAGGCCATCCCTTCTCATAAGTTCTGTTTTGTTGAAGAAAAAGCATGCTCTAAGTAGTTGTTTCTCAACTCTAAGATCCTGCTTTCTTTTTTACTTAGTGAATTGTGTTTTGCGAGTAGTTACTTTACTCGATCTTCGTATATTCATCCTTAGTTCATTCTTACTCGTTTTGGTAAATAAAGCATCTTAAAATCTGAATCATTTCTCTACGTTAATCTTTTGCATGGTACATTCTGCATTAGTTTGGTATCAGTGCAGGTTAGGACATATTCATGCATAGTGCTAAAATTTTCTAATTATCTAATTAATCTTCATTAAATCAGTAATTTTTTTCTTATTTTCATATCAACAATATAAAAAAATAATATAATAAAATATATACATATATATATATATCTGCATATTTTACTTTAAGTTTTTATATGTGTGTGCATGCATCATTGAATTCACTTAAGGATAATTTCTTTATCTTAGGTAAGGGAAGGATTTCATCATCTTTTCTTTGCCCAAAATAACCACCCTCATCTTGATCCCAAACCTAATTAAAATTGAGTAGAAACCTAAAGCAAACCTAGGGACACCCATGTGGTTGAGTTTCAAGTATTGTGATGACATTGGTGTACTAAATCCTTCAATTATTTCTTGAAAGTGGTGTCTAAAGCTAGGGGTCAAATGACAAACGCCTTAAGTGGACTTGTGGTTCTCTAATTAGGTCCTTGCGAGAACGGAGGGAGCCTCCCATAACCCCACCTCTTACCTGGCCAGTGGAAAGGATAATTGTTGAGTTGATTGTAATTTGAGTTGATTCATTCTACTTGAGCTTCTAAGTCTAGAACACCTAAAACGAATTTATGTGTTGAATGACCACCAGATCAGGAGCCCATTACCAACATCCCCAAATACAACCAAGTTACACCATGGATCCTAATCTTGAAACTTTAATGAGAACCATGACTGAATAATTTAGACAACTAAACAATAGGTTTGACCAAATGAAAGAGCGAATCATGACCCTTGAAGAGAACCGATTGAGCCACACTGAACCTGAATCACCTAGACCAACTCTTCTTGGTCCAAGAGCCCATCGTCATGATCTTACCCCTGAACATAATCCTAGATGCCCACACCAAGACTTTGTGGATTTGGAGGAAAGAGTCTTTAGGAATATACGACTCGATGCACCTACATTTGATGGTAGTCTTGACCCTAAGGTATACACTGATTAGAAAGAAGATATTGACTAGTACTTTGAGTGGTAAAAGAGAAGAAGTTTAAGTTTGCTAAACTTAGGTTAGTTCGCCAGGCTAGACTATACTTGAGGAATGTTTAAAGGATAACTAGGCAAAGGGAAGACATACCCATAGCTAACTAGAGAGCCATAAAACTTAAGCTTAGGAAAAAGTATCTTCCCATATCCTATCACCAGAGACTTTTAGATCAATGGCAGAGGCTAAGTCAAGGAAGCAAGACCATATTTGAATACATAGCCAAATTTGATGAATATGTCATGAGATGTAGCATAGATGAATCTGAAGCTGTGACCCTATCTAAATTTAGGGCTAGACTATGTGAGGACATTGAGAGAGAATTATTTTTAAGAGAAGTTCATGATCTTGAACATGCTTATTAGATAGCTAGAGACTACTCCTAGCACCCTATTGACTCGCAAGAAAGATAAGGGTAAGTCACCTAAAGTTTAAAAAAATTTTAATCCTAATGCTCCTTGTTTTAGATGTCATAAATTGAAACACTATGTTAGTCAATGTCCAACCAAATCCCTACACAAAGGAGAACTAGAGGAAGAAGATCTTGAACCTGCTGAAGAGCATGAAGGAGAAGTGTATGAAGCTATAATACACTTAGTGGATGAATATGAAGAAGATAAGAAAATCACTGAGTCATCTGATTTATTGGGAGTTGTTAGATGTATCTTGACTCAAACCAAAAAATAAGTGGATTGGCGTATGACCCATATCCTACAGCCATTTGTGAAGTTAGAAGAAAAGGTATGTAAGATCATCATAGATAGTAGAAGTTGTGTTAATGCTATTTCAACCAGTGTTGTCAAAACTCTAGGTTTATCTATGGTTTCTCATCTCAATCCCTATAAGGTATCCTGGATAGACTCAACTTTCATCCTCATTAAATTGAGATGCCAAGTCATAATCTAACTACAATCTTATCAAGAAAAAGTATGGTGTGATGTCCTTCCTATGGGAGTTAGCAGTATCATCTTAGGTCAACCTTGGTTATATGACCATGATGCTACCCTGTATGGTCGATCCAACTCCTGCTCCTTTAACCACCATGGATAGAAGCTTGTGATAAACCCAACTCTACCTAAGGATCATATTAAGAGGGAATCTATTAATCTGAAAGAGAAAAAAATAGGATTAAATTTTATCAGTGCTAAAGAATTAGATCGTGAGATCACTAAGGGTTCACCAGTTTGGATCTTAACTACTAGAAAAATTCATGATCAAACCCAAAAAGAATAGCCTCAGGAGGTAGTAAAATTTTTGAAAGAGTTCCAAGATGTATTTTCTGAAGAACTTTCTGATCAATTACCACCATTAAGGGACATACAGCATACTATAGATCTAGTTTCAGAAGCCACTTTGCCTAATCTTTCACATTATAGGATGAATCCAACTGAGCACTTAGAATTACAAAAATAGGTTGGAGAACTCCTCAAGAAGGAATTTATTAAGAAAAGTCTGAGTTCATGTGCAGTACCTACCCTTTTAACCCCAAGAAAGATGGCACTTGAAGGATATGCATTGATAGTGGAGCCATTAACAAAATAACAGTTAAGTATTATTTTTTCATTCCCCATTTTGATGACATGCTAGATATGATGGCTGGAGCAACTATTTTCTCTAAGATTGACCTTAGGAGTGGTTATCATCAAGTTAGGATCAGACCTAGGGATGAGTGGAAAATAGCTTTTAAGACTAAGGATGGTCTTTATGAGTGGATAGTGATACCTTTTGGATTGTCCAATGTTCCTAGTACTTTCATGAGGATCATGACCCAAGTTCTAAGAATATTCATTGAAAAATTTATTGTGATTTATTTTGATAATATTTTAATTTATAGTAGGACTAAAGAAGACCACCTAAGCCATGTCCGATAAGTCTGTCAAGCCCTTAGAAAAGATAGCCTCTATGCCAATTTGAATAAATGTGAGTTCTTGACCCATAGAGCGATCTTCCTAGGATTTATAGTGATCCCTGAAGGAGTATCAGCTGATCTGAAAAAGATTAAGTCCATAGTTGAGTGGCCAGTACCTACTATATTGACTATATATTGATTTTGATGATTACAAAGCAATTAAGTATCGTACTAATGTGTTTATTGTTAAGACAAAAATCATTACAGGACAATACAACGTACCCACGCGAAGAAAAAGACTTTTCAAAGTCTTGAATTGGGGAAGGAATTATTTCTTCTAGCCAACTGAAGCCTTTGACATCCATTTTGTAAATTCCCAATCGCCCGGAAGCTTTGGCTAAAGGCCTTTCTTATTCCTCAGCCGACAGGAATAAATTCCAGTCGATTGGAGGCTAAGGAAGAATGGAATAGGTAGCGCACAATTGCATTTCAGTCAACTGAGCCTTTCCTCAATCAACTGAAGTTAAAGCTCATTTGCATTTTAGTCGACTGAGCCTTTCCTCAGTCAACTGAAGATAAAGCTCATTTTCTAATCAGCCGACTAAGATCTCTTTTAGTCAACTGGGAAAAAGTTGTTCCTTCATTCAACAGAACACCTTTTCATTTTAGTCAATAGGAGGATGTTCCCAGTCGACTGGAGGCTCGCTCTTTTTCCTCTTGGCAGAACCATATTCAAAACCAGTCGATTGAAGGATGCTCCCAACCAACTGGATTTGGGAAAAAGACTTCAACGACTAGTTCTCTTCCTATTTCTCTTTCCTCTTCTATTCCATTTTGATTTCTAATGGCTAGATTTTTTGAAGTTCTTTAAATAGCCAAGGGTGAACAGTGAAAAGTTTATTGCTTACATCCAAGAATATTCAATAATAAAAAAAAGAGAAGCTATTGCATTGAATACGTGAGGGCTCTTAAAGATCATTGATTGCTTCATCCTTACTGTGTCAAGAAAGCTTCCAAGGTATTCAAAGCTTCACCTACATCTCCAAAAGAGGCTTCATTTATTGCTGACATTCATTCAAAAGAAGAAGCCTATTTGTGGAGTTGTCTTCAAAGTTATAAAGTATTTCTGAATATCTGCTCACTACAGGAGCTTTGTGTATTTATTTCTTACTCTTCCGAACTCGTGATTATAGTTTTATTTGTTTTGAAACTAGTAAAGGATTAGATTTAACCATTGTAATTTGTTGTAAGGCCGCCTTGTTCCGTATGACAAATTTCTAGCCGGGGAGGCTAGAGGTTGTAATCGTTTTGTGAAACGATTGGAGTAAAAATTTCTAAGGAATTCTTGGAGAGTGGACGCATGTGCTAGGTTGGCACTGAACCACTATAAAAATCATTGTGTTTGTGATTGCTTGCATATTCTCTTTGATTCTTCCACTCTCACTTTATTACACCACTACCAATCAAATTTTTATTTGTGAAAAGCATATACCTATGAATTAATTTTTTTAAGAACCCAATTCATCCTCCCTCTTGGATTGCTTCAACTGGGAAACAAATGGTATCAGAGACTAGTGCTCCTGATTTCTTTTGCTTTAACAAGATTGAAGCCAAAGATCATTAGCAATCCAAATTGGTTCAGTTTTAACTGAGGGATAGTCAACTAATAGACCACCTTTGTTCAATGGAATAAACTACACTTATTGAAAAGCACATATAAAAATTTTTATCCAAGACTAGATTATAATTTATGGGGAATCATAATCAATGGCCCACACACACCCACAATTCAAGATAAATTGTCTTGACATCCCAAAGCCGGAAATGAAATGGGATGAGATTGATAAAAAGATGGCTCAACTAAATGTTGAAGCCATGAATGTGCTTTATTGTTCACTTGACACCAATGAATTTAATCAAATTTTTACTTGCATTTATGCAAAGAAAATTTAGGATAAACTTAAAGTTACCCATGAGGGTACAAATCAAGTCAAAGAATCTAAGATAAACATGCTTGTTCATAAATATGAACTATTTAAAATGGATTCTGTAGAAAATATTACTGATATATTTACAAGATTTACCAATATTATTAATGGGCTGAAAAGCCTAGGAAAATCATATACTAACGGTGCTCTTGTTAGAAAAATTTTGAAATCCTTGCTTACATCTTGGGAGGCCAAAGTCACTGTAATTCAAGAAGCCAAGAACCTCAATACCTTATCTTTTGAAGAATTAATTAGTTCACTGATGACTCATGAGTTGCAGCAGCGACAACATGTTGATGAAGATGAGTCGAAGAAGAAAAGGACTATAGCACTAAAGAGTGCTACACAAAATGATGAAAGTGAGAAAAAAGTAGTGATAATGAGGAAGATGATGAGATGGCACTCATCATCCAAAAGTTTAAGAAATTTATGAGAAAGAAAAAATTTGGAGGACGAAGGAAACAATTCATGAAAGGGGAACATAGTAAATACAAAGAGAAAAATTAGCCCTTTATATGTTATGAATGTAAGAAGCCGGGACATATCAGATCAGAATGTCCCCAATTAAAGAAAGCTCCTAAAAGAATAAAGAAGAAAGCCATGGTAGCTACTTGGAGTGATAGCGACGCTACAAGCTCTGAAAAGGAAGATAAAAATGAAGTCGTCAACGTATGTTCCATGGCACATGATGATGAAGTAAGTCCTAGCATTCTAGATGACTTTACTTTTGATGAATTACATGGTGTATTTTATGAATTACTTGATGATTTTGCTAACTTAAGTTCAAAAAATAAAGAATTAAAAATCAAGTTAAGAATCTAAGTTTGAAAAAGAAAGATTTTTAAAAGAAAATGAATCCTTGCTTAAAGAAAATCAAGATTTGAAAAATAAAGTGGATAGATTAAAACCTATTATAAATAAATATACTTTAAGTTCAAATAAATTAAAAATGATTCTTAATAGTCAAAGAGCTATTTACAACAAAGCCGATCTTTGATATGATCCTTTAAAAAGATAAAGGTTTTTAAAAAATATTTATGTGCATACTAGTTAGTCTACTAAAATTACATGTTTTAAATATGGTAAGCTAGGACACAAAGCATATTTATGTCGCGCACACAATGTTAAAAAGATATGGGTTCTAAAAGGAATCATTTCAACTAATCCTAATGTACCCAATAAAGCTTGGGTACCTAAAAATAAGACTTAAATGTGTATGTAGGTGTGTCTTGCAATCCGAGCAACTAAAAAAAATGGTACTTGGATAGCGAGTGCTCAAAACACATGACGGGTGATGAATCACAATTCATCACTTTGGATGCAAAAATGGAGGTGTTGTTACTTTTGAAAATAATGGCTAAAGTAAAATTATTGGCATTGATAATATAGGTATCGCACCTCATGCTTACATTGATAATTTCTACTTGTAGATAGCCTAAAACATAATTTGCTTAGCATTAGTCAATTATGTGACAAGGGTTTTAGAGTTACAGTTGAATCATCCTTATGCGTTGTTGTAAATCCTGCTGATGAATGCTTGAAATTTGTTGGTCATAGGCATGGTAATGTATATATTGTTGATTTAAATGATCTGCATGACCAAATTATTGAATGCCTAGTTGCTATGAATGCTAAAATTGATAATAGTTGGCTATGGCATCGTAGATTAGCTCATGCAAGTATGGATTTATTATCTAAACTGATTAAAAAGATTTAATGAATGGTTTACCAAAATTAGTTTTTGAAAAAGATAAAATTTATGATGCATGACAGCTTGGAAAACAAACTCGAGTCTCTTTTAAATCGAAAAACTTGGTTTCTACCACTAAACCCTTGGAGCTCTTGTATATGGACTTGTTTGGTCCAACAAGAACTACTAGTCTAGGTGAAAAAAGATATGGTTTTGTTGTGATTGACGACTTTTCACGATTTACACGGGTTTTATCTTTAGCCACCAAAGATGAAGCTTTTTTTGCATTTCAAAAGTTATTTAAAAAGATTACAAATAAAAGAGGGTGATCATGGCAAAGAATTTGAAAATCAATCTTTTAAAAGTTTTTGCAATAAAAATGGCATTGAACATAATTTTTTTGCACCTAGGACACCCCAACAAAATGGGATAGTAAAAAGAAAGAATAGAACTTTGAAAGAAATGGCCTGTACCATGCTATGTGAGAGTAATCTCCTAAAATATTTTTGGATTGAAGCTATCAATACAACATGCTATGTTTTAAACCATGCTTTAATTAGACTTATTTTGAAAAAGACCCCATATGAACTTTAGAAAGGTAGAAACCAACATTGGTTATTTACTCGTTTTGGTTGCTGATGTTTTGTTTTGAATAATGAAAAATCGAGCTTAAATAAATTTGATGCTAAATCTGATGAAGAAATTTTTCTCGGTAATTCTTCTCATAGTAGAGCTCATAGAATATTCAATAAAAAGACTTTAATATTTGAATAGTCAATTCATGTTATATTTGATTAATCTAATGATTTTTCATTAAGGAAAAGAGATGTTTTAAATGATGCAGATGAAATTGAAGATCAAATCAAGGAGATCACCTTGAAAGATAAAGAAGACTCAACGATAGAAGAGATAGATGAAGAAGAAAATGACAAAATCCAACATGATGAACCTCAAGGTAATGCTGATTGGAAAGAAAATGGAGGTACATTCATAATCATCCTAAAGAATTAATTTTAGGTGATCCATCTCATGGTATTAGGACTAGATCATCATTTAGAGATACTTACAATAATTTAGCATTATATCTCAAATTGAACCTAAATGCTATGATGATGCTAAAGATGATATTAATTGGATTAATGCCATGCATGAGGATTTAAATCAATTTGAAAGAAATAACGTATGGACTCTTGTTGATAGACCTCATGATCATCCAATTATTGGGACTAAATGGGTATTTAGAAACAAATTGGATGAACATGGTAATATAGTAAGGAAAAAAGTAAGATTGATCGCTAAGGGATATAACCAAAAAGAATGTATTGATTTTGATGAAACATATGCCCTTGTAGCTAGATTAGAGGCTATTAGAGTACTTCTTGCATTTGCTTATTTTATGAATTTTAAATTGTATCAAATGGATGTTAAGTGCACTTTTCTAAATGGATATATTGTTGAACAAGACTTTGTGGAACAACCATCCGGTTTTAAAAATCACTTGTTTCTAAACCATGTATTTAAATTGAATAAGGCTTTATACCATTTGAAATAAGTTCCCCGAGCTTGGTATGATAGATTAAGTAAATTCTTGATCAACAATAAATTTGTTCGAGGAAATATGGATACAACCCTATTCATTAAAAGATAAAATGATGATATATTGATAATACAAATTTATGTGGATGATATTATTTTTGGTGTTACTAATGATTCTCTATGTGAGGACTTTGCAAAGCTTATATAGGGAGAGTTCGAGATGAGTATGATGGATGAACTAAATTATTTCCTTAGACTTCAAATTAAACAAAGCAAAGAGGGGTCTTCATAAGCCAATCCAAGTACATCAAAGAAATTTTGAAGAAATTTGGGATGGAGACCTCAAAGAGTATTGGTACACCTATGACCTCATCATGTAAATTATATTCTAATAGTACCGATAAGAGTATTGATTTGAAACTCTATAGAGGCATGATAGGATCATTGTTGTACTTAACTATAAGTAGACCTGACATACTTTTAGTGTTTGCATATAAGCTAGATTTCAAGTTAATCCTAAAGAGTCTCATTTGCTTGTGTTAAAAGAATCTTCAAATACTTAAGTGGCACTATAAATTTAGGACTTTGGTATGACAAGCAATCTAGTATTGACCTAATATGATACACAGACTCAAATTTTGTTGGATATAAATTAGACAGAAAATTAACTAGTGAAACTTGCCAGTTTCTAGGAGTTAACTTAACTCTGGTTTAGCAAGAAGCAAACTTCAGTAGCATTATCTACGGCCGAGACCAAATACATTGCAGCTAAAAGTTGTTGTGCTCAAATCTTATGGATTAAGCAGCAACTAGAAGATTATGGCATTAAACTAAAGGCATTCTAATAAAATGTGATAACACTAGTGCAATGAATTTAACTAAGAATCACATCTAGCATTCTAGGACTAAACATATAAAAATTAGACATCATTTTATTAGGGATCATGTAAACAATGATGACATTATAATTCGATTTGTGTGTACTAAAAAATAACTTACTGATATTTTTACAAAACCACTTGAAGAAGCTAAGTTTCGTGAAATTAGAAGGGAGCTTGGTATGATTGACCCTTCAATTTAGTAAGTTAGATTGTTTGATTGATTTATTTTTTGATTTTGTCATGATTGGTTGTCATTAGAAGCCTTCTTTTTACATTCTTCATGACCACAACATCGTCTTGCTCTTAGGAATTTGATTGAATTAATCTTTCCATATTCTAAAACTCCCTTGGCATCCTTTTCATAGAAGAATTATTTGTTCTAGTTGATTGGGCAGTCAACTAAACTTCTTTCCCTTTCTTCAGTTGATTGGGAGTCAACTGAACCATTTCTCCTTTCTTCAGTTGACTAGAGAGTCAACTGAGCCATTTTTTCTTTTCTTCAGTTGACTGGGGAGCCAACCGAATCATTTTTTCCTTTCTTCAGTTGACTAGGGAGTCAATTGAACTTCCTTTCTTTTTTTTTAGTTGACTGGGCAGTCAACTGAATCAACTTTTTCTCTCTTCAATTGACTGAGCAGTCAATTGAACCTCATTTTTCCTTTACCCTCAGTTGACTGGGGAGTCGACTGATATTTTGTGCTTCAGTCAACTAGCCAGTCAACTGAACTAAAAAGTTACTTGCATTTACTCTCCACCAGTCTCACTGAACACTCATTTACTCTTCCTGGTTGCAACTTCTCCCACCTAGCCGTCCTTCCCATTTTAGATCTAGCTCTACTGTTTTGAAGATCTTGCTCTCCCATTTCTCTCCTCTTCAAGAAAAGAAGTCATGGCTCCTAGGATGAAGCTTCCTCGTGCAAGGGAAGATGAATCACCCTCTAAACCTCGTAGGAAAGCTCCATCATCTTCTTTGCGAAGCTCCACCTCTTCTTCTTCTAACATTGCTTCGAGATCTCTTGCAAACGGAAGGTTAGTGGACTTCAAATTTCTTGATGATGAAGCTTTGAAATTAGTAGAATGTTAACTAACCAAGGTTGGTCTTCACTGTTAAAAACCAAAGTACCTATCTATCCAGATTTAGTTAGAGAGTTCTATGAAAATATTTGCTTTGGAGATGGCTTTATCACCTCTGTTGTCAAGAGAGTCAAAATTGAGTTTGATGGTGAACTATTAGGATCTATCCTAAAAGCTCCCACTAATGGAGTTTTGGAGGATTCTCCTAGTGGTAAAGCTAATAGGCTTGAGACTTTACTTGGTATGGAAGTTGAAGAAGTTGTAGAGTTTCTTGAAGCCAATACCTTGAATGCAGAAAATAGACTACTTCATAGCATCGTGGCTAGGATCTTTGCTCCACGTGCTGGCTCTTTTAATGTTGTCACTGATCATGATAATGTATCATGTTCCATATTATCAATGAAACCCCTTTAGATTTTCCTGATCTTATGATGACTGTAATGAAGGAAGCTATGGGTAAATCCAAGGCTGCTTTGCCTTGTGGGATGTTTCTTACCCACATTTTTAAGCATTTCAATGTCAAGTTGAAGGGTGAGAAAGAAGTTGAGTTGCACCCTACATATATTTTTAATGCCCACTCCCTTCACCGTATAGGTTTTACAAAAATTGATGGGCTTTGGACTAGAGTTAAAGATAGAGTTGTAGAAGCTCCTGCCCCTCCACCTCTAGAGCACCCACCTCAACCTCAACCATAATATCCCTCTCCTTTAATAGATTTCAACTTTGACTATCCCATGGATGGACCTCCTTTTGTACCTAATGCATCTGAGCCACCACCTAGTGCTGATAACCCACCTCCTCCATGCATCACAGCTCAGATTTGTGAGGAACAAATGCAGAGACTGCTCAAAGAGTTGTCCAATATACAGTCAAGCAAAAGTTTAGGGGATAGTGGATCTCCCACTAATGATCATACCTTGGTTCCCCATATTTCATCTGTATATGGAACTCTATCTCAAATGATGATGCGACAGGAGAGATTGGAGCATGACATGTGCATTCTTAGTGGGAGGGTTATTCAGCAAAATGAATCTATGGAGGTCCACATTCTTAATGAAATTAATCAGCTGAAGGCTAAGGTTAAGTGCTTTGAAGATAAAGCTGAATGAGTAACATTTCATATGTGCTCTAATGAAAGCCAAACCAGAGAAGCCTCAACTGAAGTTGATTTCTGGACAGCTTCCATTGTTAGGCTTACCAGCTTGTTAGAGCAACACTTGGCTTCTGCCCCTACCCAGCCAGCTCCTTAGTCTTTGAGATCAGATCATTCTTATCCTCATCTCATAATGCCTCCATAGCAGTCTCATCAATTCAGGCCTCCAGCTCCTCGTCGCCACAAAAGATCTTCATCCCATCCTTTTGTTATTTCCTCTTCTAATGAAGATTAAATCTTCGATGTATTTGTATGAGAACTTTGATGTATTTTAGTCATGAACCTTGTTGTATGCTTGAACTTGTATGATGTGGATGTTAATTTGCTTTGGTAATTAGTGTTTGGATCAAGCCCTTGACTTGGTGTTTTCTATTAATGTCTACTTATGTTTACAATGCATTGTGTGTTTTCCCTTGATGAATTTTTACCTGATGAATGATGTTTAGAATATTTAACTTGTGTAAAATTCCTGGAAGAGAGACATACAGAAAAATTTGTGCACATTCTTTCACCTCTCCATTAATTGATGACAAAAAGGGAGGAGAAGAATACGGCATATACATTTAGAAATATAGGGGGAGTCACTGGAGGGGGAGAAAGTGTTTGAATCTTTTAATAAACAAGCTTTCACTCTATATCTTCAAAAACAACAAGTGTTTCAAATTTTTCAAAAATCAATTGCCTCTCAATTCGAAATAAAGATTTTCTAACATGAAATGTCTTCATCTTCCAATAAATCAGGGATGTAATGCTTTACTTTGAAATGTTAATTTATTTTTAATACTTAATGGTTTTATCATCATCAAAAAAGGAGAGATTGTTGACTATATATTGATTTTAATAATTACACAGTAATTAAGTATGGTACTAATGTGTTTATTATCAAGACAAAAATCATTGCAGGATAATACAATGTACCCATTTGAAACAAAAGACTTTTCAAAGTCTTGGATTGGTGAAGGAATTTTTCCTTCTAGCCAACTGAAGCCTTTGACATCCATTTTGTAAATTCCCAACCGCTTGGAAGCTTTGGATAAAGGCCTTTCTTATTCCTCATTCAATTGGAATAAATTCCAGCCGACTGGAGGCTAAGGAAGAATGGAATAGGCATCGCACATTTGCATTTTAGTTGACTGAGCCTTTCCTCGGTCAACTAAAGATAAAGGTCATTTGCATTTCAGTCGACTGAGCATTTTCTCAGTCAAATGAAGTTAAAGCTCATTTGCATTTCAGTCCACTGAGCCTTTCCTCAATCAACTGAAGTTAAAGCTCATTTGCATTTCAGTTGACTGAGCCTTTCCTCAGTCAACTAAAGTTAAAGCTCATTTGCATTTCAGTCAACTGAGCCTTTCCTCAGTCAACTAAAGTTAAAGTTCATTTGCATTTCAGTCGACAAAGCCTTTCCTCAGTCAACTGAAGATAAAGCTCATTTGCATTTCAGTCGACTGAGCCTTTCCTCAGTCAACCAAAGATAAAGCTTATATGTCAATTAGCTGACTGAAATCTCTTTTAGTCAACTGGGAAAAAGCTATTCCTTCATCCAACAAAACACCTTTTCATTTTAGTCAACTGGAGGATGTTCTCAGTCAACTGGAAGCTTGCTTTTTTTCTCTTGGTAGAACCATATTCAAAGCCAGTCGACTAAAGGATGCTCCTAGCCGACTGAAGTTTGGGAAAAAGACTTCAACGGCTAGTTCTCTTCCTGTTTCTCTTTCCTCTTCTATTCTGTTTTGATTTCTAATGGCTAGATTTTTTGAAGTGCTTTAAATAGCCAAGGTGCTAACAAGTAGATGAGGTTAACGGTGAAAAGTTTATTACTTACATCCAAAAATATTTAGTGAGAAAGAAAGAGAAGCTATTGCATTGAATACATGAGGGCTCTTAAAGATCATTGATTGCTTCATCCTTGTTATATCAAGAAAACTTCCAAGGCATTCAAAGCTTTATCTACATCTCCAAAAGAGGCTTCATTTATTGCTGACATTCATTAAGCCCATTTGTGGAGTTGTCTTCAAAGTTGTAAAGTATTTCTGAATATCTACTTTCTTTGGCAAATATTCAACTTCAGAAAAATGTTCAAAGCAACATAGGGTTTAAATAAGAACTTATAAGACGATTGAATCTAGTTCAAGATAATGCAAATATAATTAAACTTAAAAGTTATTTTGTCAAGTGAACCATTCAAACATAAAACATATGAAAATCGTTCAGTAATCACAAAATTCAAGTTCATTGAAAAATAATTTAATCGCTACAAACATATTTATACATTACCTATAATACATTTCATTTTGAATCATAATTTATCTTAGGCTAAAGCAAGTGTATTCTTTCATGATGAGTAACCTGAAATAGATTAATCTTGATAGAGATGATATTAGTATAATACTTAATTATTTTATATTTCATCAAAATCAATATGAGATCAACAAATAGCTTTAAATTTTTTATCTGTATAGGATGTACTATGCTTGTTGAAAACTCTTCAACTCAATCACCTGATTCCCCTCCATTTCAAAAGGATGAGAAGAAAATACATGCAATTGAGGATGACACATCTACTCCTGGAACAACACTTAGAGACTCGACTGATGATACTCAAGAAATTGAGGATGTTAATATTCCATTGGACGATAATGAAGATGAATTTCAATCACAATCGGATACAACATCGGATGTTGAATCGATTATTGATGACACAAATGAAACTAACTCTGTATAAGGGTTAACAATTGCAAGATGTATTTATTTTTGCTTTCTTTTACACGTATATTCATTATCTATAATTAGGTTGCATGAATCTTTGTTATTTTCAGTATGAGATGCCGAAGGAGATCCATTGCTGATAGACGGGATGGACAGCACCATAGCATTGAGCCATCTGATCCAGCGACCTCATCAGTAGGGGAATTTAGATCTACACTCCCTACACAACCTTCATTATCTCCATATGCGATGTCACCTCAGCCTGATTCATCTCATGATGCTTCTTCTTCAGCAGCTCAGACGGTGAAGAGTTCTTCATCCTCAGGACACAATGTACTTGTGCTAGATGCACGTGGGTTGTAAGTATATAATTTCTTTTACAGTTATGATAATTTTAATGCTAATTATTTATAAACAAGCATTGTTTATCCTTTCTATTTTGGTAGCAGTTTTATTGAGCAGCATACGTATCGAGCCAGATCAGTGCCATATTTCAGAGGTGCGCTGATCCAACTGGCTACGATTGGTATCACGTGTCTTCGGGGATGAGGAAGTTCTATTTTTCTGAGTTTCAGGTAAACTATCTATTTTTAACCCTAAATCGATCATATGAAATTTTTGAGCTCTATTTTATCTATGCAAATAATCTTCTATTTTAATGCAGAAGAAGTTTATGTGGGACCATGCCATCCATGACGCCATTAGGTCAGCATGGGATGCCCCAGCTGCATGATGATACTTCGACATGCTTCATCATTGAAGAAGGTCCGGTCAGCGTTCTATGCATGCATCGAAGGGTATATTGCATGAGTGACAGCAGGTGTAGCAGTCAAAGGCCTGGCATAGGAGGTCCTCTGCAGCTAGCATGAACTGCTGATTTAAGAAAGATGGACCAGGCACGAGTCTCGCCTGCCACACCTCAGGTTCCATTTCTATTCAGGAGCATCGACGTCGTTTGGTAAGAAAACATAATTAACCGAGTTACTATTAATTTCATTGAAAATACTTACATTTGCAATCTATTTTCTATTTCTATAGGCTCTGTAGGAGGGCACAGAACCAGCTAGAAAGTATCGTCTGTTTAAGGCGATACATACAAAGAAGGACGGTTCCTGGGTTGATACACGGTCGCAACAAGTTGGAGTTAGGATTTGCTTCTAAAAACTTAATGAATATTTATAAATTGCATACTTCTTATATTGATTCTATAACCAATTTTTCTATTTCTCCAAGGCACGTATGGATGAGCTACTATCCCAGGCATCAAAGGCTGACTCTACTGATGGAGAGACGTCCGCTGAGCTTTCACCACAGAAGTCTCGATGGATATTCTTGAAAGCTGTTGGTACCCAGCCATACGACCGTAGAGTGTATGGTCTGGGTACCAAAGCTTTCAGATACTTTTCTGTTTCAGGCTCTTGTTCGCACTGTACCGGCGATATTCTAGCTGAGCACATCGATGAGATGAGGCAATCTATTATGGATCAGGTTCGGTAGGAGTTCGATGAGCACACCATCAAGCTTTGGCAGATGCTTGCGGACCTTAGAGCCCAGCAAGCCATGGACAGACAGATCGTGCGTGAGATGCAGGAGTTGGTTTGGATGATGTCGCAAAGCTTCCGATCTTTCGTTTTCGATACATCACTACATCCACCACATAATCCAGCGCCGGATTCTCGATATTATTTTTATTTTGGTGTTCTGTATACATATTTGTTATGTATATTTGATATCGATATATTATGATGAGATTTATCTTTTTTTAAATAATGAAAAACTTTCTGACTTGTTTTTATTGATTTTATGTATATTTATAATATCAGGGCATGCATGTCTTTTTCATTGTCATGTCTATTTTATTCATTTTATATTTTATATACAAGCTGGTTTAAATATTAATTTTAGGCAAATATATTTAAAAAAAGGGTTAATATTGCGATGTCATTGCGATGCTTCTTGCGCCGCTAAATAGCCAAGGTGCTCCCAGCCAACTGAAGTTTGGGAAAAAGACTTCGTTTCTCTTTCCTTTTCTATTCTATTTTGATTTCTAACGGCTAGATTTTTTGAAGTGCTTTAAATAGCCAAGGTCTAACCAGTAGATGAGGTGAACGGTGAAAAGTTTATTGCTTACATCCAAGAATATTTAGTGAGAAAGAAAGAGAAGCTATTGCATTGAATACGTGAGGGCTCTTAAAGATCATTGATTGCTTCATCCTTGTTATATCAAGGAAGCTTCCAAGGCATTCAAAGCTTCATCTACATCTCCAAAAGATGCTTCATTTATTGTTGACATTCATTCAAATGAAGAAGCCTGTTTGTGGAGTTGTCTTCAAAGTTGTAAAGTATTTCTGAATATCTACTTTCTTTGGCAAATATTCGACTTCAGAAAAATGTTCAAAGCAACATAGGGTTTAAATAGGAACTTGTAAGACGATTGAATCTAGTTCAAGATAATGCAAATATAATTAAACTTGAAAGTCATTTTGTCAAGTGAACCATCCAAACATAAAACATATGAAAATCATTCAGTAATCACAAAATTTAAGTTCATTGAAAAATAATTTAATCACTACAAGCATATTTATACATTACCTGTAATTCCTTTCATTTTGAATTATAATTTATCTTAGGCTAAAGCAAGTGTATTCTTTCATGATGAGTAACCTAAAATAGATTAATCTTGATAGAGATGATATTAGTATAATACTTAATTATTTTGTATTTCATCAAAATCAATATGAGATCAACAAATTGCTTTAAATTTTTTATCTGTATAAGATGTACTATGCTAGCCAACGGCAGATGTATCCCAACATTAGTGAAGCTGCCATCAGATAGAAGTTAGAAATGAAATTCACATATTGGTTTAATGAATTTGTGAGTATTATGATGCATTCAATTTGGTTAATGCCTTTTATTTCATGAATTGATTGTAAACTCCTTATTCATTTACAGGTTAATGGTCCACTGTTGACAATATTTTCATTAGTTGTCTAACACAATGGCCATTGAGGACCATAAATACCTACTCTAGGTATTTTGTGAATGATAATAAATTTCAGATTAAAGGATTAGGTTTTTCAAGATGCACGCAAAATTAGGGCGTGTGCGTCAAAGGAGAAAGCATTGGAGTAAATATGCTGGATTATTATGGGAAGTTAGTTGAGGTGGTCGAAGTTGAATATTCTGGTTGGCCTCTGCAATATGCTATCTTATTTCATTGCAAATGATTTAATCCAACAGGAAATATGGGGACTAAGGTTCACAATGAATATAATTTGGTTGAAATGAATCGTAAACGAAGATTGCATATATGAATAATTTATTATAGCATCACAAGCTCAATAAGTGTATTACTATGGATGTTCAAGCTTGCACAACGACAAGCGAGACTGATGGACTATTTAGAAAATCATGGCACAATCGACCATCGTGCTTGCTGAAAACTCTTCGACTCAATCTCCTGATTCCCCTCCATTTCAAAAGGATGAGATGAAAATACATGCAATTGAGGATGACACATCTGCTCCTGGAACAGCACTTAGAGACTCGATTGATGATATTCAAGAAATTAAGGATGTTAATATTCCATTGGATGACGATGAAGATGAATTTCAATCACAGTCGGATACAGCATCGGATGTTGAACCGATTATTAATGACAGAAATAAAACTAACTCTGTATAGAGGTTGATAATTGCAAGATGTATTTATTTGTGCTTTTTTTACACGTATATTCATTATCTATAATTAGGTTGCATGAATCTTTGTTATTTTTAGTATGAGGTGTCGGGGAAGATCCGTTGCTGATAAACGGGGTGGATAGCACCACAGCATTGACCCATCTAATCCAGCGACCTAATCAGTAGGAGAATTCAGCTCTACACTCCCTACATAACCTTCATTATCTCCACATGGGATGTCACCTCAGTCTGGTTCATCTCATGATGCTTCTTCTTCAGCAGCACAGATGGTGAAGAGTTCTTCATTCTCGGGCCACAATATACTTGTGCTAGATGCTCGTGGGCTATAAGTATATAATTTCTTTTATAATTATGGTAATTTTAATGCTAATTATTTATAAACAAGAATTATTTATCCTTTCTATTTTGGTAACAATTTTATTGAGCAGCATACCGTGTTGAGCCAGATCAGTGCTATATTTTAGAGGCGCACTGATCCAACTAGCTATGATTGGCATAACGTGTCTCCAAGGATGAAGGAGTTCTATTTAAGGCGATACACACAAAGAAGGATGGTTTCTAGGTTGATGCACAGTCGCAGCAAGTTGGTGTAAGGATTTGCTTCTAAAAACTTAATGAATATTTGTAAATTGCATACTTCTTATATTGATTCTATAACCAATTTTTCTATTTCTCCAAAGGCATATATGGATGAGCTACTATCCCAGGCATCACAGGCTGACTCTACTAATGGGGAGACGTCCACAGAGCTTTTACCACAGGAGTCTCGATGGGTATTTTTGGAAGCTGTTAGTATCCAGCCACACGGCCGTAGAGTGTATGATCTAGGCACAAAAGCTTTCAGATATTTTTCTGTTTCATGCTCTTATTCACACTGTACCGGATCCGACAATATTCTAGCTGAGCACATTGATGAGATGAGGCGATCTATTATGGATTAGGTTCGATAGGAGTTTCATGAGCACACCATCGAGCTTCGGCAGTAGCTTGCGGACCTTGGAGCCCAGCAAGCCATGGACAAACAGATCGTGCGTGAGATGCAGAGCTCCTGATCTTTCGTTTTCGATACATCACTATATCCACCACATAATCCAGCATCGGATTCTTGATATTATTTTTATTTTGGTGTTCTGTATACATATTTGTTATGTATATTTGATATCGATATATTGTGATGAGATTTATCTTTTTTAAAATAATGAAAAACTTTCTGACTTTTTTTATTGATTTTATGTATATTTATAATATCAGGGCATGAATGTCTTTTTGATTGTCATATCTATGTTATTCATTTTATATACAAGCATGTTTAAATATTAATTTTAGAAAAATATATTAAAAAAAGGTTAATATTGCGACGCTTCTTGCGTCGCTAAATAGCGATACAAAAAATGGCGTGGCAAAAAATGAAAAAGTTAGCAACACAATTTGTATGAAATAGCGACGCACAAATTGCGCCGCTATTTAGCAACGCAAGTTAGCGACGCACAATTTTGCATCGCTAATTAATGACGCCATTGCGATAAAAAATGGTTTACCGATCAACCGTTTAGTGACGAAAATTTTGTATCGCAATGGCGTCACTAAGCCTCTTTAACAATGCATATTCGTGTTTAGCGATGCATTTTTGGCGTCGTTAAAAATTTAATTTCTTATAGCGGGCATTTTAAGTTTTCTTTTTAACTCAATAATTTATGAAGTGTTTTGTTCGGTGCTTTATTTAAATAAAAAATAAAAAAATTAAGAGAAAAAAAAGAATACCATCTCTCAATCTTATTCATTTTTTTAATGAAAGGACAAAAAAATACTTGCGCATCTCACACATTATTCTTTTGATAAATTTCAATCAAATATAGGAAAAAAAAATGGGTAAGATGAGAATCCGTTCAAAATTTCGCCCTCGATCGGCGGCACTAGCTGGTCACTGGCACGGAGGGGGGTTCTGGGTCCCGGTGTACTGGGCCCGGACGTTAAGGCACGTGGCGAAGGTGCTGTTCTGGCCGGTGAACTTGAGGTCGATTTCATGGAGGCTAACATTCTCGCAAGGTATCCCTGCGCTGCACTTGAGGGTCACCGCAACCGGCGTCGCCGACGTCCCTCTAATGTTCTTGAAATGGATGTCGCTTATCTTCACCTTGGATGGCACCTGCATGAAATTGAAATGGATCATGTCACTCATCACTGCATGTCGACATTGATATTGCTGTTGGTTTTAATTAATTAGTAGGGCACCATTCGCATGCATTTCGCTAGCTCACCGAGGACGCGCAGCTGGCGTAGGGGCAATATGACTGGTCGATGATGATGGGGTTGGATACGTCGTTCATCATGATGTTCTCGAATGTCATGTTGACGCATGAGCTGGCTGAGGGAGAGTTGGACCATGTCTTGATCCGGATGCCATTATCCGTCCCAGTTATGTTGCAATCTTTGACGATCAGCCCCTGAACGTCTTTCTCATCCTTGTATCTTCCCAGGCTTCCAACGCTGTATCATATGTAAAGATAACGTACACAGCTGTTAGTTGGCTCATATCATATATGCGAAAAGGTGGCGGTGGGGGGAGACGTACGTGCATGGGTAGAGCTAGCGTGATACGTGCCTGATACCGTGGCCCGGTCCGCATTGGATGCCAGTGAGTGTGATATCGGAGTTCCCTTGTCCAACTGAGACGCAGTCATCACCGGTAGCTATCGCCGTGTCAAATAGTCTGACGCCGGAGCTCCGTTCGAGGTGAATGCCGTCGGTGTTGGGACTGTCCCCCGGGGCAGTGATCTTGATGCCACTTCCTTCGAAGTTCTGGCAGCCCAGCACTCCAACGTGGAAGAACTTGCTGTTCACGGAATTGATGCCTTTCACAACGGTGTTGTTCATGTTCACGAACATCACTGACTGTAAACATATTAATTAAGAGGTTCTCGTAAGAAATTAAAAAGCACATATATATAGTTTTTGAGGCATATATATCCATGCATGGTTTAAATTAATAATTAAAACCTTGCGTGCGTATATATATTTCCACTGTACGTGACGCAATGCAAGAAGGAAACTGGCTTCAAATCAATTTTCTTCTCTTATATATAAAACGATTTTGAAGAATTACGGTACTTACGGTCGGTGGGACTTTGCAATTTTTGTCCCTAGGACATGTGTTAAGCGGCCAGGTGACTTGCCCTTGACCATCGAAGGTTCCTCCTCCAGTCAAAGTCAAGTGGTCGACCCATCCGAATTCCACCCAGTCAGGACGATCTCCATAAGATTTCAAGTCAGTCGTGGCTTTCAACGTGCCCTGAATGCACACAACTATCAATGTTTAATTCCTCTACGTACTCTACCTTTCATCAAATGGTGGAGAAAATATATCAAAAATGTTTTCAAATAATGTATTCATCCCATGCAATTCTAAATAAAATATATTAAGGATATTGGATTATGGATTTAATGAAAGAAAATTTTCTTTCCAAAAGTGTCTGTCAAGGCTGCTGTTTTGGGATTTGAAATATTGTTTCTCCCAAAAGGCGCCAAAGAACATGGTAGAGAAATGATTTTTTTTTTTAAAAAAAAAAAGAAAAAATTTTACTTTAATATAAGTTCAAATAATTCTTTATATATAAAAAAGCTTGCCTTCATTTCCATCGTCAAGGACTGAACTTGCGTGCATGGTCCTTGAAATGTAATAGGGTTAAGAAAGTATGTGCCGCTCGGTATGAGAAGACTAACTGCACCAGTTGAATTGCATGCTGCCGCCCATGCTGCAAGGAATGCCTGCATTGTATTATAGAGTAAAGGAAGAAATAAGAAAGGTGATGAAAGAAAGAGAGAGAGAGATTAGGATTTCACTGCCTCTAATAAGAGAGATCAGAATGAGCTCATAATATCCCATTAATTCTGAATTTTCTCAAGCTACAACCAATTGTTTGCAAATTGATGGCCTTTTTAATTGCAATTAGCTAGCTTGCCCCTAAATGGAAAAACCCATAATTAAACGTGCTATTTAAGTTGAACTTTTGTGCTATTTAAGGTGAACTTTTTTAATTTATTAAGCTCATAGAGAATCTATGAAAGCCCAGTATGAGGGTAAAATAACAGCTTTAGAGAGAGAGAGAGAGAGAGAGAGAGAGAGAGAGAGTCCTGATTTCAACTCAGGCAGAACCTTGCAAGGCAGGATAGAAGCTTAATTAACAATAACATTCACATTATTTTCTCCTACGAGAGAAAAATCCCAGCCAGTCAGTTTAAAAAATATATAAAAAGATTTATCTTAAAAAAGATTTACACAACAACCAAGCAAAATTATGATTTTTTTGGAAAAAAAAAGAGAAAATTGAGTAAAAATTGCACTAGTAGTAGAGCTCAAAAATAACGAAGAATTGAGTCCTTCAAAATCTAACATAAAAACTTTGAAAAGATCAATTAAAAGGGAAGGTGGCAAAGGAGGTGCCGAACCTGGCTATCATCGGTCAACCCATCAGCCCGGGCACCAAAATTCATCACATCAAACTTTCCCGGGGCTGTCGACGCCGCACCATTGGCATTGCCAAAAACATAGCATAACAATGCCAGCAAGAACAAGAGCTTCATCTCCTTTCCCATCTCCATCTCCATCTCTTTTTTTATGTTTTTTCTCTTAAATAATCTTTTTTTTATTTAATCAAAATGGCTCCTTTGAGTGGAATATATATATGCGTGTGTTGACGTAAATTTAGAGATGAGCGTGTGGAGTTCCTTAATTATCGTAAACTACCTCCCCACTCACCTCTCCTCCTTCTAACCGTAACCACCTTCCCCTACTCCCATCACCGAAATAAAACACCAAAAACTTCATTCCGTGTTTAGAGCATGGATTAGAATTTAGTTAGAATCATCATCAAACATTTACCGTTGATACATTCAAATCTGAAAATTTTAATAGCTTCATCTTCCAATGATTAGCAAAGCCAAGTAAGACACGGTGTGCAAGCCCTTCAGTTGCTATTGAACAATCCAATTCTAAATCTTTATTCTATCTGATACGGTTGGCCGTTTTCTCTGGATGGCATTATCTTTTGTACGATTTTTGAAAGCAATGATGTGACAGCAAAACCCCTTTCGCGGGGCTTTCAGTGTCGGCCTTCAGCGTCGGCCATCAGCAACAGCCCAGCGCTGAGACTTCGGCTCCGGCCTCCAACGTCGGCCTTCAGTGACGGCCACCAGCGTCGGCCCCAGCGCTGAGACTGGCTCTGGCCCTCCAGCGTCGGCCTTCAGTGCCGGCCACCAGCGTCGGCCCCAGCGCTGAGACTGGCTCTGGCCCTCCAGCGTCAGCCTCTAGCGTCGGCCTTCAGTGCCGGCCACCAGCGTCGGCCCCAGCGCTGACTGGCTCTGGCCCTCCAGCGTCAGCCTCTAGCGACGGCCATCCAGCGTCAGCCTCCAGTGCCGGCCTCCAGCCCCGACTCCCAGCGTCGGCCTTCAGCACTTTCCACGTGCACAAAGACCAGTTTCACACAATGGATCCCGTGATCTAAGGTCCACTGCCGAGCCCCTCGCCCACCAAAATCACGGGCGAGTGTTAGCTTGATCGGCGGTTACCGCTATAAGTGGCCCCTATCCAGCAACAGCCCAACAACTTGCCGTTCGATGAAACATCGCAACAGGAAAGATTCGACGGTTCCAACAGAACGAGGTAAACGGGACCCCAACAGGTATAAAAAGAGGATCCGAGCTCCATGCGAGGGGACTCTCTCTTTGGCTTCCTCTCTAAGAATTCAACAAAAATTATATTCCTGTTCTACGACTCCCTGACTTGGGCATCGGAGGGTCCCCACCGGAACCACCGGTTCGGGATTTTTTGCAGGCTCTAGGAGGAAGACGGCGACCTCTCTGCGCATGCAGCAATCCTAGCCTACCCGACGTTCATCGCACGTGATTTGGCAGCAACAGATTGGCGCCAGGAAGGGGGACAGACCGGGTCGAAATTTCTCCCTGGAACCCCTTCCATTTTGCAAAGGAAACTATGGTGACTACGCGAGCACAGGAGGCTTCCTCCAGTCAGGTAGTCGGGCGCATTCCACGAGCTGAGCATTCGGAGGCCAATCTCCATGCTCCGCCCCCTGCACTGACAAACCAACCCGACCGGCTTGAAGTTCTAGCCCACCAGGTCCAGGATCTGACGACGATGGTCCGGGGGCTGCAAGAACATTATTTGGCTGCTGTAACTCAACCCCCTACGCTGGACGAAGGGGTGCGGGGAACAGTTCAGTCTCACCAAGGAGGGACCCTGCCTGAGGTCTCCCACCGCTCACCCCCCGAACCTCGTCACCAAGGGACCTCGAAGCGGCGGCGGTCTCCCTCTCGCCGCTTCGGTCGTTCCCACCATCGGCTGGGGAAAAGAGAGTCCAGGCGGGCGCGTTCTTTGCGCCAGAGGTCTTCTTCACCTCCTTCCTTTGATTCGTCCCAAGATGGTACTCTCCGGAAAACCACCCGCCGGGCCGAGCAAAGGCTCGACGAGTATAACCGACGGCTGGACGAGCTCAGCCGCCGGATCACCGACCCTTATGGGACGGCTTACGAAAGTCGTCCCCCGCTTTCCCGTCATATCATGGAGGAGCCGGTCCTGCCTCGATTCTGTCTCCCCCAACTGGATCCATACGATGGGACGACAGATCCCCTTGACCACCTGGAGAGCTACAAGGTCCTTATGCAAGTCCAAGGAGCGACGGACTCCCTTTTATGCGTCACCTTTCCGGCCACTCTCCAGAAAGCGGCGCGCGCGTGGTACTCCCGCTTGCCCCCGCGCAGCATCAACTCATTTCGGCAGCTCGAGCGATCTTTCCTGGCTCACTTTGATGCCTGTCGAAAGATCCCGCGAGTGGTAGATAGCCTCTTTGCTGTTCAGCAAAAGAGTGGCGAGACCTTGAAGGATTTCGTCGCTCGATTTAAGGAGGCGGCGTTGGAGGTGTACAACCTGGAAGATTCCGTAGCCACTTTGGCCCTGAAAAGAGGACTTCGCCCGTCCAGGTTCGCGTATTCCCTGGATAAGAAGCCTCCGAGTTCTTATGCTGAGCTTCTGAGCCGAGCCCAAAAGTACATCCGCGCCGACGAGGCGGATTCTTCCAGGAGGGAAGTTGACAAGAGCACCAGTAACAAACCACCGCCCACTGATCATGCCGGCACGACCTCGAAAGCCCGAGCCTCCACGCCGCTCAGATCGCCGGTCACAGACACTGGTACCCAAGGAGCAATTCACCCCCCTCATGGCTCCCATCTCTCACATCCTGCTGGAGATCGAGGAGGAACCTTATTTCAAGCGTTCGGCTCCCTTGAAGTCTGGGGCCCCCCGCAACAAGGAGTTTTACTGCCGGTACCACCGAGACTACGGTCACGACACCGAGGACTGTCGCCATCTAAAAAAGGCCATTGAGGAGCTGGTTCAGCAAGGTCACCTGGAAAATTCATTCGACGGGGAAATCTCCCCGCATCGGGTCCCCCGGTGCCTCCAAGTCGCCCGGCTGGCGTGGATAATACCCCAACTGAAAAGACTATAGTTATGATTTCCTGGGGAGCAGATGGTGGATCGAAGAGGCCACGAGAGGGAATAGACTCTGTAATTCCTTTCTTCGGAAAGGATCTAGATGGGGTAGTTAATAAACATGACGACAGCGTCGTGGTGTCCATGACTATAGCCAAACACCCTGTAAAAAGAATTTTAATTGATAGTGGGAGCTCTGTGGATGTCTTGAGTTATGAGGCTTTTGTTCGGATGAACTTATCAAGGTCTTTGCTCCGACCCGTTGCCACACCGCTAATGGGCTTCACGGGAGATTCAGTGAGTGTTGAGGGGGAAATTGCCCTCCCGGTCATGGCTGGAACCCCTCTGTGTCAGAGCACCGTGGTTATAAACTTTTTGGTGGTCCGGGTCCCGCTGGCTTATAATGCCATCTTGGGAAGACCAGGGTTGAATCTGCTGGATGCCGCAATCTCCACTAAGAGGTTGCTGGTAAGGTTCCCCACCAATGAAGGGGTCGGAGAAATGAAGGGGGAGCAAAGCCCACTTCCGCCTTGCTACCATTTGTCTCCCAGCCCGCTGAATACGGCGTCAGCAACAGCCTCTGAGTCACTCGACCCTAGGGAGTTGGGAAGAAGGGGAGAGCCGGCAGAGCACCTTCTAACCCTCCCCTTGGGTGATGACCCGGCAAGAACTGTTCAGGTGGGGGCATCGCTCCCAGAGGAAGCATGCCATCAACTTCTTACTTTCCTGCGTGCCAACACTGACGTCTTCGCATGGTCGTCCTCAGACATGCCGGGCGTCCCTGAAGAAGTAATCACCCATCGACTTAATCTCAAGCCAGGGTGTCGGCCGGTCCGACAGAAAAAGAGAAACTTTGCTCCAGACAGACAGAAAGCTATCGACGAGGAGATCCGCAAGTTAATGGCTGCGGACCATATTCGGGAGGTCCACTACCCCGAATGGTTGGCTAATGTGGTGCTAGTCCGCAAGACCAACGGAAGCTGGAGAATGTGCGTAGATTTCACCGACCTCAACAAGGCATGCCCTAAAGACAGCTTTCCCCTACCTCGGATCGATCAACTGGTGGACGCTACATCCGGCCATGAGGTCCTTAGCTTCATGGATGCTTTCTCTGGATACAACCAGATCCGGATGAATCCGGCGGATGAAGAAGCTACCTCCTTCATAACTGAAAAGGGGCTATATTGCTACAAGGTAATGCCTTTTGGGTTAAAGAATGCGGGAGCCACTTACCAGAGGCTGATGAACAAGGTCTTTGAAGGTCAGATAGGACGGAACATGGAAGTGTACGTGACGACATGTTGACAAAAAGTGTCCATGCCGTCGACCACATCGCGGACCTAGCGGAAACTTTTGACAGCCTTCGTCGGTACCAGATGAAGCTAAACCCTCGCAAGTGTGCATTTGGGGTAACAGCTGGGAAGTTCTTGGGTTTCATGGTGACCCGGAGGGGGATCGAAGCGAACCCGGACAAAGTCCAAGCCATCTTGGACATGAGGCCTCCTGCCAATAAGAAGGAGATACAGCGCCTGACGGGGAGAGTAGCCGCCCTAAGCCGCTTCCTATCCAAGTCCGCTGAAAGGTGTTTACCTTTCTTCAAGGCGCTTCGCAAAGTCAACGAGTTCGAATGGACGAAAGAATGCCAGGAGGCGTTTGAAGGGTTAAAGGAATTCTTATCTACCCCGCCACTGCTAGCCAAGCCGACGGGTGGAGAAGAACTCCTTCTGTACCTCGCGGCCTCTCTGAAGCTGTTAGCTCTGTGCTAGTCCGTGTGGACACTGATGGCACACAAAGGCCGGTATACTATACGAGTAAGGTGCTTCATGATGCAGAGACCCGATATTCAAACATGGAAAAAATCATCTTTGCATTGATCGTGTCTGCCCAGCGTCTGCGGCCGTACTTCCAAGCCCACCCGATCGCGGTGATCACAGACCAGCCTCTGAAGATAGTTCTAGCTCGCCCAGATACTTCCGGCCGGCTGGCAAGGTGGGCCCTCAAGCTGGGGGAGTTTGATCTATCTTTCCGCCCCGTTCGGCCATGAAGTCTCAAGTCTGGCAGATTTTTTGGTTGAATGTACCTGGGGAACGGAACCACCTAAAGAACCTCCTACGGACACTCAGCCCCTCGGAACCAGTGATGATGAGTGGGTCCTTCATGTGGATGGGGCATCGAACTCTCAAGGGAGCGGAGCAGGCCTCATCTTGGCCAACTCGGATGGGGTTGTGACCGAATGTGCACTTCGCTTCCTCTTTCCAGCCACTAATAATCAGGCGGAATATGAAGCTTTGCTATCCGGCGTAAGGTTGGCTCGAGAGCTTGGGGTGAAACGCCTTAGGGCATTCACCGACTCCCAACTGGTTGCCGGCCAGATTACAAAGGAATACGAGGCAAGGGATCCCATCATGGCCCGCTACTTAGAAATGGTGCACTCGCTGATTTCCCCCTTCACTCACTTCAGCGTCAGCTACATTCCTCGACAGGAGAATGCTAGAGCCGACGCCTTATCCCGTCTTGCCGCCTCAGCTGATGGGATGTTGGGAAAGGCTTATGTGGAGCACTTAGAAGCCCCGAGTATTGATGTACCAAGAGAAACTTTACCAGTGGAGCAGGAGCCCTCCTGGATGGACGCCTATGTCCGGTACTTTACTGAGGGCACCCTCCCAGAAGACCCTGCCGAAGCTAGGAAACTTAAAAGACGGGCCCCAAAGTTCTTCATTATGGAGGGAAAGCTCTACCGAAGGTCGTTCTCATACCCTATCCTCAGGTGTGTCGGCCCCACCGACGCCAATTATATTCTGCGGGAGATACACGAAGGGATATGCGGAAACCACCTGGGGGGCAGGGCTCTTGCATATAAAGCTTTACGTCAGGGGTATTATTGGCTGACAATGAAGGAGGATGCCTCCGAACTCGTTAAGAGATGTGACAGCTGCCAGCGTCATGCCAATGTCCAACATCAACCGGCGTCTCAGCTGACCCCTCTAGCTGCACCATGGCCCTTCGCACAGTGGGGCATGGACATCCTGGGACCGTTCCCTCCTGCCTCCGGACAACGTAAGTTCCTAGTGGTGGCCGTCGACCATTTTACTAAGTGGATCGAGGCGGAAGCTCTTGCTAAGATCACGGAAGCCAAAGTAAGGTCTTTCTTCTGGAAATCTGTGGTGTGCCGGTTCGGGCTACCGCACACCCTCGTTACAGACAACGGCCGACAGTTTGATAATACAGCCTTCCGGGAATTTTGTGATGGCCTGGGCATCCATCATCGATTCACCTCAGTAGGGCATCCCCAAACCAACGGCGCAGCCGAGGTGACCAATCGCATCATCCTCCAAGGACTCAGGGCTCGGCTAGATAGCTGCAAAGGACGCTGGGTGGAAGAACTTTCCAGTGTGCTGTGGGCCTACCACACGACGCCGCGAGCACCTACTGGGGAAACCCCTTTCAGCTTGGTCTTTGGGACCGAGGCGGTCATCCCAGTGGAAATAGGAGCTCCTAGTCCCCGGACGGAATTATACCGCGAAGAAAGCAACTCAAACCAGCTGAGGGCTGATCTGGATTTGGTGGAAGAATTGCGAGATCAAGCACAGCTTCGCATGGCAGCGTTCCGTCAGCGAGTGGCCAAGCACTACAACTCTCGGGTGCGACCCAAGACATTCCGTCCGGGAGACCTCGTTCTGCGAAGAGCTGAAGTATCAAAGCCGACAGAGGGGGGCAAGCTGGCACCAAAATGGGAAGGACCATACCGTGTCAAGGAGACACTCCACCATGGGGCGTACAAAGTCGAAGAGCTAGACGGGAAACCGCTCCCTCGCACTTGGAACGCCGACAACTTACGCCGGTACTATCAATAGAACTCTATCGTCATTAATTTGAAACTGTTTGATACATGAATGATCAACATGTTCTTATTTTCAAATGAGTATGCTTAACTCCAAAGACCGGCGCCCAGCGTCGGCACCAAAGACCAACTCCGCGTTGGCAAAAGACCAACTCCGCGTCGGCAACAAAGATCGGCAACAAAGACCGGCCCCCAGCGTCGGCAACAAAGACCAACTCCGCGTTGGCAACAAAGACCGGCGTCCAGCATCGGCACACTAAAGACCGGCGCCCAGCGTCGGCACCAAAGACCAACTCCGCGTTGGCAACAAAGACCGGCGCCCAACGTCGGCACGAAAGACCAACTCCGCGTTGGCAAAAGACCAACTCCGCGTTGGCAACAAAGACGGCGTCCAGCGTCGGCACAAAGACGGCGCCCAGCGTCGGCACCAAAGACCAACTCCGCGTTGGCAAAGACCGGCGCCCAACGTCAGCACCAAAGACCAACTCCGCGTTGGCAAAAGACCAACTCCGCGTTGGCACCAAACCAACTCCGCGTTGGCACCAAAGAAAAGACCGCGTTGGCAACAAAGACCGAAGCGGCAGACTGGCGCCCAGCGTCGGCACCAAAGACCAACTCCGCGTTGGCAACAAAGACCGGCGCCCAACGTCGGCACCAAAGACCAACTCCGGGCATTCTAAAGACCGGCAACGACCGTTATTCCGCGTTGGCAAAAGACCAACTCCGCGTTGGCACCAAAGACCAACTCCGCGTTGGCAAAAGACCAACTCCGCGTTGGCAGACCCAGCGTCGGCACACAAAGACCGCCCAGCGTTCCGCGGCAACAAAGACCAACGGCACCAAAGACCAACTCCGCGTTGGCAAAAGACCAACTCCGCGTTGGCAGACCGGCGTCCAGCGTCGGCACACAAAGACCAGCGTCGGCACCAAAGACCAACTCCGCGTTGGCAACAAAGACCGGCGCCCAACGTCGGCACCAAAGACCAACTCCGCGTTGGCAAAAGACCAACTCCGCGTTGGCACCAAAGACCAACTCCGCGTTGGCAAAAGACAACTCCGCGTTGGCAACAAAGACCGGCGTCCAGCGTCGGCACACAAAGACCGTCGGCACCAAAGACCAACTCCGCGTTGGCAACAAAGACCGGCGCCCAACGTCGGCACCAAAGACCAACTCCGCGTTGGCAAAAGACCAACTCCGCGTTGGCAACAAAGACCGGCGTCCAGCGTCGGCACTAAAGACCGGCGCCCAGCGTCGGCACCAAAGACCAACTCCGCGTTGGCAACAAAGACCGGCGCCCAACGTCGGCACCAAAGACCAACTCCGCGTTGGCAAAAGACCAACTCCGCGTTGGCACCAAAGACCAACTCCGCGTTGGCAAAAGACCAACTCCGCGTTGGCAACAAAGACCGGCGTCCAGCGTCGGACGGCGCCCAGCGTCGGCACAAAGACCAACTCCGCGTTGGCAACAAAGACCGGCGCCCAGTGTCGGCAACAAAGACCAACTCCGCGTTGGCAACAAAGACCAAGACAGCGTCGGCACCCAACTCCGCGTTGGCACCAAAGACCGGCGCCCAGCGTCGGCACCAAAGACCAAACCAAAGACCAACTCCGCGTTGGCAAAAGACAACTCCGCGTTGGCAACAAAGACCCGCCCAGCGTCGGCAACAAAGACCAACTCCGCGTTGGCACCAAAGACCGGCGCCCAGCGTCGGCACCAAAGACCAACTCCGCGTTGGCAAAAGACCAACTCCGCGTTGGCAACAAAGACCGGCATCCAGCGTCGGCACACTAAAGACCGGCGCCCAGCGTCGGCACCAAAGACCAACTCCGCGTTGGCACCAAAGACCGGCGCCCAGCATCGGCACAAAGACCAACTCCGCGTTGGCACAAAGACCGGCGCCCAGCGTCGGCACACTAAAGACCGTTGGCACCAAAGACCAACTCCGCGTTGGCAACAAAGACCGGCGCCCAGCATCGGCAACAAAGACCAACTCCGCGCTGGCAAAAGACCGGCGTCTAGCGTCGGCACCAAATGTTAGCCTTGTGTTAGCACTGGGACAATGTTGCGGTTCATGGTCCCCTTTCGCGTAACCTACTTTACATAGCCCTATTGTTGGTGATTCACGACAGCTCACACACTAAAGCTAATCATAACCAAAGGCGTGAAATAGGGATTAAAGCATTCATTGATTGCTAAAAAGTTACAAAATTGCCGAACTGAGTCGGACTTAGAGCGGTACAAAAAGAAAAACCAAAGCTATTAATGGTCATCCGAAGCCGGGACATCATCCTCAGGAACGTCATCAGGCTTCAGTCCCTCAATATCCTCCAGGTCGTAGAGCTCCTGGATTTATCTTTGCAGTCTTGAAAGCCGGCGTCATAAGCAAGCGCCGCTGACTCGGCCACCTCCTTGTCGAAGGCTTTGGACTTTTTAAAATCTTCTACGGCCTCGGCACCCCTTTTTTCAGCCTCAATGGCCCCCCTCTGGGCCTCTGTCACTGCCGCCTCCAGATCTGCAATTTTGGTTATGTACTGGCGGGTGGCTTCTTTGGCTGCATTTGTCTCAACGGAGGCAGAACTTAATTGGGTCTTCAAAACGCACACCTCCAATTCTGCCACCTTCAGCTTCTCTTCGGCTGCCCTTTGGTTCTCCTCGGCCGCTTTCTATTTTTCCTCGGCCACCTGAGCATTATCTAGCTCATTGGCTGCGCGGCGCTGAGCAACCTCTAGCGCATACTCAGCCTTTTCGGCTCTAGCCGGGTGACATCGATTTCACCCTTCAGGGTGGCCCGAGTGTCCTCCAGAGCCATTGCCGACTTCTCCGCCTTGACTTGGAGGGACAACATCTCCTCCCGTGCTTGTTCGATAGCGGTATCGCTCAAGGTCCAGAGGTTCTTCAGGGCGACTAGAGAATTCAATGCCTGGAGGAAATGTCAAGATATAAAAAAAAGAGAAAAGAAAGGGAGGAAGAAAAGAGATGATAAAGGAGAAAAATATCACCCAAAGATGCGCCACCGATGCTTCGCGGAAGAAGGTGACTCTCCCCTGACCCCGGAGAAACTCTTGCAACTCACCCACCGTGGCTTCCTCCAGGGTCCGTTCAGCCCAGCGGCTGTGATTTGCCAACAGCGATTGGAAGGAAGGATCGACGCCCCTCTCTTCCCTTGGCGTTGGGCCTACAGAGGCAGATTCCGCCTCTGAACTTGCCGCCTCCGACCCCTTAGCTGGTGGAGGCGCTTCAGCTGTCGCCCCCATGGGAGGCAGAACAGCTGCTGGGATCGTCGCTACTCCCGCAGGAGTTTGTTCCGTCTCTACGGCCTTAGGCGAGGGCGACGGCGCCCTTGCAATCCTCTCAGGAGAAGGGTCGAGCAGAATAACCGGAGGAGTTGAAGCTGCGAATCTTCCCTCCAGATGGCTTGGTTCCACCTCCTTGCCGGTCTCGGCCCTAACTTCTGTCACGGCGGGTTCGTCGCCTTGGGCCTTGGCCGCCTCGCATGTATGCGAGGGTTCCGCAGTTCTGGCCCCCTTGGCCTCGACCTCACCAGCGTCGGCCTTTTTAGGGCCGCCCTTTTTCAAAACCTTTGCACGAAGGGGCTTCACGACTTTAGCCCCTCCAGTGTCGGCCCTCTCTGCATCGACCCTTCCAGCGTCGGCCCTCCTCGGGACTTTAGCAATAGCTCTTCTTTGGGCAGGGGGCACGTCCCCTGCAACTTTCCTCTTCCTGGAGGCCGCTTGCTTGAGCTCATGAAGCGACGGCGCCATCCCTACACAGGCGGAGGATAGTTAAAAAAAGAAAGAAAAAAGAAAAAGAAGAAAAGCAAAGGGAGGAGAAGAGAGGCGAGTGATCCAGTGCTCACCCCTCGCGGGAATTAAACCGGCAAGACGAAGGTTCTCCTCGGCTAAAAGCATATTACACCGAGGGATGTCGGCAGTCAGAAGCTGCCCAAACGCCATCCGATCTCGTGGAAGGATGGAGGGATCCCTATTAGCGTCAATGTTGGGTATCCCCCAGCTTCCACGAACCCCACTGATGTCGGCAAAGAAGAACTTATCCTTCCACCCTTTGACGGAAGTAGGAAGGCACAATTTGAGAATCCTATTAGACCTAGGGGTGAAGGACCACCAACCCGATTGCTTGCGAAGGGTGTAAAAGCTGCGGAATAAAGAGATACTGGCCTCAATGCCTTGCAAGTGGCAGAGTACCAAAAAACCGACGATGGTTCGAATTGAGTTGGGAACTAACTGGGAGGGAGTCAAGGAGTATCGGTCTAGAGATTAAGAATAAAAGGGTGGATAGGCAACCGAAGCCCAGCCTTAAAAAAGGCTCCGTACAAAGCAACCCTCCCGGAACGGGAAGAAGTTACCCTGTCATTGGGGGTAGGGAAGAACAAATGAAGGTCCGATGGGAAGCTATACCTGGCTTTTAGGTTTACTATGTCTTGAGCAGACATAGCGGATGCAGTCCCTTCGGGGGACTCCTTGGCGACCCTGGAAGGACCGGCAGCCATCGACTGGCTCCGGACGGAAATCCGTCCGCCGGCCGAACGACTCCCGGTTAGGGGACGACTGACTGGTCGCTGCTCCGGTGAAGAATGGTTAGAAGAAGGGGTGGACCATTGGCTTAACAAGGAATCAGAAGTCTGAGAAGGGTTGTGGGAACCCCCTAGGAACCAGAGATGGAGCAAGAAGGTGAGGAAACCATAGGAACTAACCTGGAAAACTCGAGCCAAAAACAGAGCACGGGGAGAGGATGAACACGGGAAACAGAGGAACACTGGCGACTCGAAAGGGGGCAGCAGCGAAAATGGGAGGATGGGAAGATAAGGGCTATTTGTCCTCATAACGCCATCTCAGGACACCCCGCAATCGTCCGATCCGGCCACGCGTCCATCTTCAATTGGGAGGCGTTTCGACGGCCTGCCAACGCGGAAAACTCGAAAAGACCACCGATAAAAAGGGAGGCATTAACCTTATCGCAATGATACCGCTCGCCTTTTCGTAACGCTGCCCGAGGGAAATCCTCTCTAATCCCAACAAAGGCAAAATAATGACGCGAAACCGGCCAGAGGATATTAACACCCCTTTCGCGGGTAAGTGAACGCTCACCCATCTCAGGGGCGGGGGGCATCTGATACGGCTGGCCGTTTCCTCTGGGTGGTATTATCTTTTGCACGGTTTTTGAAAGCAATGATGTGACAGCAAAACCCCTTTCGCGGGGCTTTCAGTGTCGGCCTTCAGCGTCGGCCATCAGCAACAGCCCAGCGCTGAGACTTCGGCTCCGGCCTCCAGTCGGCCTCCGGCCACCAGCGTCGGCCCCAGCGCTGAGACTGGCTCTGGCCTCCAGCGTCGGCCTTCAGTGCCGGCCACCAGCGTCGGCCCCAGCGCTGAGACTGGCTCTGGCCCTCTAGCGGCGTCGGCCTTCAGTGCCGGCCACCAGCGTCGGCCCCAGCGCTGACTGGCTCTGGCCCTCCAGCGTCAGCCTCTAGCGATGGCCATCCAGCGTCAGCCTCTAGCGTCGGCCTCCAGCCCCGACTCCCAGCGTCGGCCTTCAGCACTTTCCACGTGCACAATACCAGTTCACACAACGGATCCCGTGATCTAAGGTCCACTGCCGAGCACCTCGCCCACCAAAATCACGGGCAGTGTTAGCTTGATCGACGGTTACCGCTATAAGCGGCCCTTATCCAGCAACAGCCCAACAACTTGCCGTTCGATGAAACATCACAACAGAAAAGATTCGACGGTTCCAACAGAACGAGGTAAACGGGATCCCCAACAGGTATAAAAAGAGGACCCGAGCTCCATGCGAGGGGACTCTCTCTGGCTTCCTCTTTAAGAATTCAACAAAAATTATATTCCTGTTCTACGACTCCCTGACTTGGGCGTCGGAGGGTCCCCACCGGAACCACCGGTCCGGGACTTTTTGCAGGCTCTAGAGGAAGACGGCGACCTCTCTGCGCATGCAGCAATCCTAGCCTACCCGACGTTCATCGCACGTGATTTGGCAACAACACTAACCAAGTTTTCAAACATTACCTACGCTTTAGTCCCCAAGAATTGAGAATCCCTCGCAATATAAATTTTCTATGTTATACGTACGTACGTATGCATGTCTATCTACGCCAGGATTGCTGATGTACATATACATATCATATACGCTCGACGTCGGCGTTGCGACGCGTGCGAGTCTTCGAGCTCTCGGACAGTCGGACTCGCGTCCGGATTGAGGGGCTCCGTTGACTGGATCCAAATCTTATGGGCCCCGAAGCGACAGTCATTTTAAAGCCCTTCGCTTCGATATTCTGCCCCTCTTTCGCGCTTCCGAGGCGGCGCGGCGATCTCCCTTCTCTTCGTCCGCGGAGGCCGAATTAGGGGGGCGGCGAGCTGCTTTTATTCATCTGGTGGCGATTTGCTTCGTTGCTATAGATCTCAGACTTCCACGTAATCCAATCTGCTCGCCAATTTTTCCCTCTTAAAAGCTTTAATTCGATTCATAGTATCTTCTGTTTATCATTGCAAGCTACCTGAAAAACCTCACTTTTTCTTGTCTTAAATTTGATTTTTTTTCCCCTAAGACTCGGGAATATTGGGATTTTTTTTTTCTTGTGGGCATAGTTATAGTATTTTGTGGGTTTTTTCTTGGAAGAATCCTTGCTGCTAAACCTCTACGTAAAAAAAACAGCGAAGACTGAAGAGACTCCAGCGAATTCGGGGGAGAGAATATGGGGGTGGAATTGATGAGCAGCAACGGCATGGCCATTCACGAGATGGAGGATGGCTATCTCAGTGATACAGAGGCCTTTTCCTCTGTTATACAAGTCCTCGACGGTGTTCGGATGGTAAGGGGCTTAAAGGTTCTTCAAAGCTGCGAACTTGATCGCCTGTCATGCCTTCATTTGTTTTAATAATCTCACAATGTCCTTTTATACACATTGATTCTCCACCGAGTATATTGTATGAGAACTTTCTTTGATTTGTATGGAGAATAAGTGATATCATTCGTAGAGAGTACAGTAAAGGAAAAGTAACACGTCTCTCCACCTCATAAGGTGGTAATTTGATGGCATCGAAGAGGGTCAAAGTATCAGTTCTGTTCCTTTATAAAAGAAGATGCTGAATATCCTACATTGTGAACAATTCACTTTTGGGAACGAATTTCTGCCTATATTGCAAATAGGAACATATTTAAGCCTGGATGTGTATAAAGGATTTTGTTTTCTAGTTTCAAGCGATCATTTGTTTTCCAATTTGTTTTCCTGTTAAAGGACATCCTTATAGCAAGCAGATGCAGCAAATGCATGCCTGATTCATGTAGTTTCAGAGAATCATTGACTTATTTATGTCTTTTTCTAATAATGATTCATCTGAATATATTGTTTACTTATAGAACTGATTGACCTAGTTGTGAATCCACATCATTTATATCATAGCATGCCATACCAGTGCATTCTGCTCCTTGCCAAACATATCATTTAACATATCAGTACGAAACCGAAAGTCGATATCAGTACATATCAAGTTTCGGTACGTTGAACCAAGCTGGGTACCGAGCATATTGGTACTGTACTAATATGGTACCAATTGTCTGGTACCAGATATCATCAATCAATCATTTTATAGAAGTAGATTAGCTCGTGTTTGGATAGCAGCTTTATAATGGTTGAACTGCATCTATAAAGCACTGAAATAACTGCACATGGATTCTTTTCCCCTCAAGCCTCCAAATTTGATAGCTGAAAGTGACAAAGATCAGTATGCCAACCTGCTTAGCATTGTTGATCCAGGCAAGAAAATGGGTCCCGATGAGGAAGCTTTGCTAGTGGTAGGTCATTTATTTCTGATAATTCTTTTTCAAGATTCATCTGAAGTTTCTTTCCTTCTTTCTTTTTTTGGTACCTGACTTTCTTCCATGGTGATTTTCCCTTTCCTTCTTTCTTTTTTGGGTACCTGACTTTCTTCCATGGTTATTTTCCAGACAGCTTTGAAGGCACTTTCAGGATCTGTGTCCAAGATAGATACCATGTTCCATGGCTTTCTATTGAATAATGTATGTTTCGAGGAGTACAAATGCAGATCCTGTTTTTTTCACCCATTGATATGATCCTCTAAACTTATAGAAGTCATTTTCCAGATTTTCTCCATGTGCATATGGAACTATGGCTTGGATGCTAGAAATGCACTGTTAGAATTAATCACTACCTTGGTATGCACCTTGATGACAGAGATTATTTTCTATTAGTCTGATTGGATGTTCATTATTTAAGTTTTTTTTTTTTTTTGGTTAATACCAGGCTGCTGTGCCTGACAAGTTTCTCGATGGTTGTTTGCACATGCTTGTGAGCAATTTTTTGCCACCTCGAAGGCTGCGAGAATCAATTAGCCAGTCAAGGTGGCTCACAAGAAAGAAAGAAGTTCATAGTCAGCTGCATATGGCATTGCATTACGTTGCTGATTTGGTGCCCCTTGCTCCAATGAAGCTGAAAGATGTCATCGATAAAAGAATGCCAAGATATACTGATCCCAAAGATGTAAGTTATAAAACTGTTGGAACTTCAACTTTTGCTCTTACCATGCCTTGGTTGATATATTTAAGATTAAGGAAATATTTTTTTTGGCATGATTTTATCAAGTTAAACTAAAGTGCTAAAGGTAAGATTGAGTTGGTCAAACTTAAAGCAAGTTAGAGACTTGTGAACTTGTGATAACATTAGCTGTTGGTGTGGATATTAGAAAGTTTGTAAATGTCTTGGTAAGGGAATAAGTTTGAAGTTATAGTTGTTGGGGTTTAGTCCTTACTGAACAGTAATAGGATCAACCTCACTGGAGAAGTATCCTGGGCTTTCACCTTTTGTTATCGATAATTAGATTAGCGCAGCGGTAATGTGCTTGCCTTCAAACCCCTTAAATCCCGGTTTGAATCCTACAGCAGCCCCTTTCCTTAAGGAATTTTTAATCCCTTTTTTTCTTTCGTCCGCTAGAGCGCTCCCTTTTTCCGTGAAGAGAGACTTCACGTCTTCACGCCCCTCCTCCTTTTCGGCTTCACATCTTCACCTTAGAATCCCACAATGCTTGACTTTCTTGGCTCTCCACTCCACGTGCTTCTTGGAAGCTGTGAGGAAATCCATCGTGCACTCATGTCATGGAAGCCGCGAGAAATCCCTCTCACGTTTTCCTTCCCGTTCCTTCCTCACACACGAAGCCATACAAACATAGGGGCGTTCTTCTTCCCGTGCGTTCCTGCGAATCACCACCGAGGGCCTGGGATATCTCTCAGCCGATGGCTTTTCCTACACGAACCTCGTCTGTGGATCACGCTACACGATCTTGAGAGTAGCACCACTCCCCTCATGCGAACGTCCATAAACCCGGCGGCAAGAGGGGAGAAGATGGAGGTTTTGATGAGAGAGAAATTTTGGAAGAAAAGAATCTGTTCTATTTCATTCATACCCTAGAGACTAGGATTTAAGTACATTCACCAAGTGGGCTAGGCTCAGACTCAACAAAAACTCCCATGGACTAACCCAATGAGATTAAACTAATCCTCAAGCCCATGTATACTCATGACTTGATTTAATATCAACCTTTGAACCCACACCCAGTCCAATACAATGTTGCGCCTGGTGTGGTGCTATCAAGGCCCAGGGGGGCTAACTTGTATTGGGCTAGGTTTGAGTCCAAGGGTTGAGATTAAATCAAGTCACGGGTGTACACGGGCTTGGGGATTAGTTTAATCTCATTGGGTTAGTCTATGGGAGTTTTTGTTGAGTCTGGGCCTGGCTCACTTCGTAGATGTATTTAAACTCTAGTTCTAGGGTTTGAAGAAATAGAGAACATATTTTTTTCTTCAAAGAATTTCTTGTATCTTCTCTTCCCTATCTCCTCCCTCCTTCCCGGGATAGCTGCATGGTGATCTTGGCCGCTATTGCTTCGTGGTCCAGCCGTGGGATCTCGTGGAGTAGCCAGGAGCGAGTCTTCGGTGGATCCTCCTCTCTAGCGTTTGGGTATGTGATGGAGAAGAAAACGTGCCAAGAGGAGAACGCACAGGATCCTTGGTGCGTGGGGTTTCGAGGTACACGTGAAGAGATGCCACGGAGAAGGAGAGCGTGGAGGTCCAGCAACTTTCCTCAGGAACGTGAAAGGGAGCTCGTAAAGGTCCACAGCATCATTGAAAATCCAAGAGAAATCAAGGAAAGGGGACTCACGTGGCTTTGGTCAACGAGTCAACACTTGAAGCAAGGTAGAGGAGGGAGAGAGCTTCAGCCAAGAAAATCAACAAAAGGAATTAAAAATTCTTTGGGAAGTAGAAAGGGTTGTGGTGATTTGAACTCCGATTCAAAGGATTCAAGGACGGTAACGAGTCTGATCATTGGTAATAGAATAGAAATCCTTGGTTCTTGTTCAATAAAGAATCCACTGCTGTTCATCAAGGATTAAACCCTAACAATTGGTATCAGAGCCTGGTTGGTTCAGGAACAAAAAGAAGTTATTTGGAGATCTTAAAGGGTTGAAACAATTTCAACAAGGTCCATCAAGGTACTTCTTAATTTTTTAGAATTTATTTTTTGTGCTATTTTTGTTTTGGTTGAGATCTCGCCATGGGTAGTAGCATAAAAATAGATTTTGAAAAGTTTGATGGGAAGGGAAGTTTCTCTATATGGAAAGTCCGGGTAGAGGACCTTCTTGTGCAGCAGGGTTTAGATCTGGCTTTGGAGGAAAGACCAGATGGGATGATAGATACGTAGTGAATGTCGTTGGAGAAAAAGGCATGTTCAATGATCAGGGGATGTCTGACAGATTCAGTCCTTTATTCAGTGCTGGAGGAGAAGACCCCGAAGGAACTCTGGTCGAAGTTGCAAGCCCTCAACATGGAGAAGAATATGTGCAACAAGTTGATATTGAAGAAGCGCCTCTATAGCCTTCGGATGTCAGAAGGTGGAGATGTGTTGGGCCATATCCAGGTGTTCGACTAGGTGAGCAATGAATTGCTGAATGTTGGGGTCAAGATGGAGGAAGATAAGGCATTTTTGCTATTATGTTCGCTGCCCACATCATATGACTCATTGGTCACGATACTGCTCTACGGGAAGGAGACATTATTCTATGAAGATATTATCTCAGTACTTCGGACGAATGAGCAGAGGGAGAAGATGACCAAGAAAGCTGTTCCCCAGGAAGGTCTATCAGTTAGGGAAAGGTCAGGCAGAGGCGGGAACAGGAGCAAGCCTAGGGGACGGTTACAGTCCAAGAAGGCTAAGTGCTACAAGTGTGGTGAGATAGGGCATTTTAAAAGGGACTGTCCTAAGTTGAAAAAGGGAGAAAAGGAAGGATCTGAATCTATTAGTACAGTTGCAGGACAGGAGATGGAGGATGATCTCTTAGTGGTATCAGATGGTCACAAACACAGCACAGAGATGTGGACTTTGGATTCAGCATGTTCTCATCATTACACTTCCAATCGATCGTGGTTCAGTACTTATACAGAGGTTGATGAAGGGTGTGTGACTCTTGGAGATGATCACACTTGCAAGGTGGCAGGAATTGGCACAGTGAGGGTGAGGATGTTTGATGGCATGATGCGCACTCTTACCAGCATAAAGCATGTCCCAGAACTAAAGAAAAATCTTGTCATTGGGGTACCTGGAGCAGACAGGATACAGCTTCAGCAGTCATGCCAGGAGTAGAGCTCTGAACATCTCCAATGGAGCTATGGTAATGATGAGAGGGAGAAGGCTAGAGAACAACCTATACAGGTTGGAGAGCTCTGTGGTGACAAAAAAATCTGAGGCAGCAGCTGTGGAACAGGATCCTCGGAATGTGTACAGGATGTAGCATTACCGCCTAGGCCATATGGAAGACGGGATGAAAGAACTGAGCAAGAGAAAATTACTTCCGGACCTAAGTGGTGAAGTCATGAAGATCTGTGAGCCATGTCAGATGGGGAAGCATAAGTGTGCAGTTCTTGGTCAGCACATCCAGGAGTGCAGAACCCCTGGAGTTAGTACACATGGATGTCTGAGGACCAACCCCGGTTTCTGCAAGGAATGGGGCCAGATATTTTTTTACCTTGATAGATGATTTCTCAGGAAAACAGTGGATCTACTTCATGAAGGAGAAATCAGAGGTCTTCACCAAGTTCAGAATCTGAAAGGCTAAGGTGGAGAGGAAGCAAGGTAGGAGTGTGAAGTGTCCGAGGTCAAACAGTGACGAGGAATATACCAACAGGGAGTTTTAGAGATTTTGTGAGGAGCGGGGCATCAAAAGGCACTTCTCGGTAATGGAAACTTCTCAACAGAAAGGGGTGGCTGAGAGAATGAACAGAACACTGTTGGAAAAAGCAAGGTGCTTGAGGCTACAAGCAGGGCTTCCAAAGATGTTCTGGGTTGACGCAGTAGATGCAACTAGCTATTTGGTCAATCGGTCACCGCACATCAGGCTGGATGAAGGCATTCCAGAGGAGATATGGTTTGGAGGGAAGATAAGCTTGAATCATCTGAGGGTATTTGGATGCATGGCATATGTGCATGTTGGTGCTGGGGAGTGGAGTAGTTGGACGCCAGGTCTAAAAAGATGGTGTTTCTGGGCTACCCGCATGGAATCAAGGGATATTGATTGTGGGATCCCTTGGAGAAGAAGGTTGCCATCAGCAGGGATGTGACCTTCGATGAGAGCTCGATTCTCTAGAGCAGAGATGGTACAGATGCATAGCAGGGACTACAGAAAGTGAAACACAGTAACATTAGTCAGATGACCTCCTACACAGTCGTGCCATTTGCTAGTGGACTAGGATGATTTGAGATTCAGGTGAAGAGGACTGAGAGGGGTCAAAAGCCAGGAAGTTCAGCAGGATGCAGCTGAGCAGAGGACTCAGGAGGATGCAGCTGGATAGGGGACTGATATTGGGATCGCACTGCACAGGCTCAGGAGAAACGTGCGACCACCAGTTCGATACGGCTTCGAGGATTCGGTGTCATGTGCCCTGGTGACATTGAATGGAGACCCTTACACCTATAAGAAGGCTGTGGAGAGCTAGAACAATCAGGATAGAGATAGGTGGGTCCAGGTTATGGCAGAGAAGATGTAGTCTCTTTATAGGACTGGCACATGGCAGGTGGTCCAATTGCCATAGGGAAAGAAAGTCATTGATTGCAAATGGGTTTATCAGCGCAAGAAAGGGCCTTCAGAGCAAGGAGGTATCAAATACAAGGCAGGACTAGTAGCCAGAGGATACTTTTGGAAGGAGGGCTTCGACTACAGAGAGCTGGTGGAAGAAGGTGGAGTGGAGCTGATGAAGGTACATACCAAGGAGAACCCAGCAATGCATTAACCAAGGTTCTTTCATGGGACAGCTTTCATAGAAATTGCAGCTGATGGACACGGCGGACGTGTTGAGGCCTTGAAAGCACCAAGGTGGAGATTGTTGGGCCTGGTGTGGTGCTATCAAGGCCCAGGGGGGCTAACTTGTATTGGGCTAGGTTTGAGTCCAAGGGTTAAGATTAAATCAAGTCACGGGTGTACGGGCTTGGGGATTAGTTTAATCTCATTGGGTTAGTCCATGGGAGTTTTTGTTGAGTCTGGGCCTGGCTCACTTTGTGGATGTATTTAAACTCTAGTTCTAGGGTTTGAAGGAATAGAGAATAGATTCTTTTCTTCAAAGAATTTCTTGTATCTTCTCTTCCCTATCTCCTCCCTTCTCCCCGGAATAGCTGCGTGGTGATCTTGGCTGCTATTGCTTTGTGGTCCAGCCATGGGATCGCGTGGAGTGGCCAGGAGCGAGTCTTCGTGGATCCTCCTCTCTGGCATTTGGGTACGTGACGGAGAAGAAAATGCGCCAAGAGGAGAACGCACAGGATCCTTGGCGCGTGGGGTTTCGAGGTACACGTGAAGAGACGCCACGGAGAAGGAGAGCATGGAGGTCCAGCAACTTTCCTCAGGAACATGAAAGGGAGCTCGTGAAGGTCCACAGCATCGTTGAAAATCCAAGAGAAACCAAGGGAAGGGGACTCACGTGGCTTCGGTCAACGAGTCAACCCTTGAAGCAAGGTGGAGGAGGGAGAGAGCTTCAGCCAAGAAAATCAACAAAAGGAATTAAAAATTCTTTGGGAAGTAAAAAGGGTTGTGGTGATTTGAACTCCGGTTCAAAGGATTCAAGGACGGTAACGAGTCTGATCGTTGGTAATAGGATAGAAATCCTTGGTTCTTATTCAACGAGGAATCCCACTACTGTTCATCAAGGATTAAATCCCAACATACAAGTTAGCCCCTCTGGACCTTGATAGCACCACATCAGGCCCAACAATGGTGGCACTCTAATAAGAATGTTCTTACTGCTAAGACTTGTACTAATGACAGCGTTGTATCTTGCGAGAGGAATGAAAGTTGCGTGAGACATGCATCAGAAACCACATGTTGTCTGTGGAGTATGGCCTAATAAAAAATGTACTTGCATTCACAGTGTTCAGTCTCATTTGTCTAGATGAGGTAAGTCAATACAATCCTATCAAGCACACCTATCTGTCCACCTTTTTAGGATGCCGTTAAATCTTTCATTCACAAGTCAATGCTCATTACAGGGCATGATATGCCCCAATTTGAGCGGATGGATGCTGCTATAACAGGGTTATCAAGGTGGCTAGGTTGTAGGTATCCTTGACATCTAGTGGAATGCTTTATTTCTGAGGTGGGCACCTCCTACCAAGCTGCCTAGATTGCTTGCATTTAGGTGCTTCTTGATCCTCATTGTTTATGTCTGGTTACCTTGGCCGCATTGCATGGACTGTTGTTGTCTTTGCTATCTTTGGTGCACTTAAGTCTGTTTAATGAAGATGTAATATTTACTCATTTAACTGTTGAAGCTTGTCCATCTCAACATGAGTTTTATCAGAAGTTTTACCTATCTATCATTACCTGCTGACTGTTTTAGGATCAACATTAAAATTTATTCATATAATGGTGCAACCAATTTGCTACAGGTCAATATTTTTGGTAATTTTTGGTTAAAAAAGCTCCTGAGATTGCAAGACACTGCCTGCAGGTGATTGTAGTGTTTGTAGAATGCATGCTGAGACTGGAGAATGATGAAATTGGAGAATTCCTTGGACATATATTGCTCGCCAAGGTGGTGGATCTGCTTACGGACATAGATGTAAGTTATGATCTCACCTGGTACTTAACATTAAAATGATTGTCTTGCAATAAGTTAATGTTCTTTCAAATTTATCGTCAAGTGTTGCAGGTAAATATAAGCTGGGAAGACATGCTTCAGGAAGACCATAACAAAGGCATATTTGACATGGAACTTGAAGAGTTGGAGGAGAATACAGATAGCATGGGGAAAGATGGCACAAAGGTCCGCATTATCATAATATAGCTTGCTGAATGTAGTCTACTCTCTTTTTTTTTTTGGAAGGAAAATGCAATCTGCTAGTTGAGATATGTTTATCTTTTCTCTGAACTTTAAATGCTTTCTGAGTTAACATAGCCCATTTTCAGCCCCTGGAAGAAGTTAATAGGGTTCTCAGTGGCAATGTATGTGCTGAGAAAATGGATGGTTTGATGGTGATTGTGTGTGAGCATCTCAAATCATGTGCAGATGGTGGCCATTTGATGAAGGTGAGTTCACTGGGAATATTTCATTATTCTTCAAGACATTGCTACAGTCTATTAAGTAAAAGGACGATCAAGGTATGCAGAAAAATGTGTTTGTGTGTGTGTGTGTGTGTGTGTGTGTGTGTGTGTGTGTTCATGCATGACTTCTAAATAGGATATATGGTTATCAGAGGTTTCAAGCAGAGAAGGTCAAAGATTTGGGCCTTGTTTAAATGATATTCAAAAAGGCTTACATTAATTATTGCCTAAGGTTGGGAAGAGGGAAAAAGACTTTTGATTAGACAAGCTTATTTCCATCAATAGAATTAAGTGGATAAGTTCATGTCAATATGGTGCGACAAGTCTGAATAAAACTAGTCAACAGTTTTGGTCAGACAGTGTGAGTTTGAATAAAACTATTCATCCATGTGGGATGTTGGATCAAGATATGCAGAATTGGCTGTCTGGATGAATAAATCTAGACTAGTCGAATAAGTTCAGCTCAAAATGGAGTGATAAGCATGAACAACACTAGTCAAGCATTGCAGTCAAACATTATGAATCTAAATAAAACTACTCGACCATTTGGATTATTATGTCCAGAGGAATAAGTGAGTAAAAAGTAGCCTATAAGTTTTTCTGAGCGCATGTTTCCATAAACCTGCTTTATTCTAAATGTCGAATTGGTCGTCCAGACAAATAAATGTAGATAAGTGACTTTTGTTCTGGTTTTGTTCCAGCTTGCTTGTGTGAAACAGGGTCTAACTTGCGAAGCAGCAATGGCATTGCCTGAATTTGGTCGTATTACTTAACCAAACACAATCCAACTTTAAATCAGATGCTCTATTTGAACTTTGATTCGAACTTGACCCATGTTAGGATGACTATGACCCATAGACCGCAGGACTGGGTCAGGCCAGATTAGGTCGTCTAGGTGGGATAAAAAGTGCCACCCTTGGAAAAGGTTTTGTTACTGTCTGTTTATAGCTCAGGCAGCCCTGTTACTGTGTTGACATGAATTTCCATGTATTTCCACACTTTGGTTGCCTTAAAAATAAAGAAAAAAAAATGAATGGTACTGTCATAAAAATACGAAGCTGTTGCAAATTGGTTGTGGTCAATGATTAGCATGTGCATTGCCCACTCTTAATACCACAAACTGGTAATCCAGATTATATTAGCATTTGTAGAGATGTTTTACAGAGTCTTACAGTAGTTTAGCCTACTTCGAGAGTTCTGTTCTGCTGAATACATGCCTTTGTTTCTTTCTGGCAATTATTCTTCTAGCAAAGCCAGCACTTATCAGCAAGAAGATAGACTAATTTTTGTTTTGCGTGCAACATGAAGTGGCAGCAGTCAAGCTGCCCTCCATCTCTTTGTTGTATATTCAAAAGAAATTATGCTCAAGCAGTTTTGATGGTAGAAGTCCAACAATATTCCACTCATGCAATAGTGCTTGAAATCTTGTTTGCATAGGCATAACCAACTTTTTCTTTTTTTGTATTCAAGTTGCTTTCTTGAAAAGGTGACCGACCGGTGACCTGCTTGCTGGCTTCAGCGTGATGTGCTAAAGCAAATTATTCTTATTCTCTTTTTTAATACCATATATCCTTCAACCTAATTTTTCTTTGGTGAAATAGGTGTTTGACATGCTTATGGAGATCTTTCAAAGAACTGTAATGAATGCTCACAAGTCAAAATTTGTTCAGGTTATCCTGATTTTACTGTTTCTTTTTGTAGATTATAATACCTGTAAGCCTGTTACTTTGTTGTTTCTACTACAATTATGAGTTCTCACTTTTGCCACGACACAATCACTGGCTAGCCATCTGTTATTTCTATGTGATAGCACATATGGTTATTTCTCCTTTGACTTGGTGGTTTCATGCAGTTTGTGGTGTTCTATGCCTGTTCATTGGATCCTGAAATCTGTGGTCTGAAGTTTGCTGTTCTGCTGACAGATATTTTTCTTTCAAAGACAGAGTCTCCAATTTCCAGGTGATCAAGAATAATTGTAAGAGTGAATTTTTCTTTGAGCTGTGAGAATTGATTTTATGTCCTCCCTCTTAAATAAGTTGAATCACCTTCTTCTGTTGTCTACAGCTAATTTGATGGTAGAGGTTGACGTTAATTACTGACCCATTGAAATGGCATAAACTAGAGCTTTGGTTTACGTTCTTTAGGAGCTAAAATGAAATATATATATATATATATATATATATATATATATAGACTTATATTCAACTCCGCCAAGGCCAGTTCCAAGTCTGGGTAAAGAAGGAGGGTTACGTTAGGTAACTGACAGCCAGCATAAAACTTCATTAGATTTTTTAAAACATGAATCTACTAAATCAAACTATGCGAAGGGTTAGGAATAATTTGAGTATCGATTTAGTCCTAAATAAAACAAAGTGGAGGAAGTAGATTCATGTAGCCAACCCCTTATAGTTGGGAAAAGGCTTAGATGAGTTGAGTTAAGTTGAGACTTTGTTACATTCGAATGTAGCCAAGTTCAGGATCTAGTCTTCTTGCCTTACCTTTGAATTCACATGGATCTAGAAGCCACTCCATCTTTTTTATATTTTTTATCTTTGAAATCTTGAACTGTGTGAATCCAAGCGTGGAGAAGGTGACTGAATCTAGACTTCATTACATTCGAATGTAGCCAAATATATATATATATACTTCTATTTGTTTATGCTTCTGTGATAGAGTTGGCCCCTTTAAGCTTTAACACTTAGTTTTGTTGGTTTATGTTACCAAACATGTGAGAAACTAGAGCAAGGTTTGAAGGATTTCTCTCAACATAATCACTTGTATCCTGCAGATTACTTTAAGGTTGCATTTGGTGCATGGCCAGGTAATCCTGAACAGTAATGTGGATTAGCTATAAGATAGATTACCACTTGATAGATTACCAATAATATTGATTATTGTGTTTGTTATACACAGGTAATGCTATAATAATTTGATTACTGTGTTTGATATGACAAACAGATTACTAGTCATATAACATCAAATTCCCAAAATACTCTTAAATTAAATTTATTAAAAATTTATATATTATTATATATTTGATTTTAAAAAAATTATATTTATAAATGATAATGCTTAAAAATATATATATTTATAAATGATATTTGAAGCGGCCGGTGAGGATACGGGGCCATCAATAGTTTCACGGCGTCTGAAGACGGCCGTAGAGCTGCTGGGCGGCAGAGATCCTAACTCCGCGTGGAAGAGGGTGTAGTTCGGGACCTTCACACGGAGGTTCCAACAAAGTCGGTACAAGAGGATGCGAGTAGAGAGCGATCAAAGGAAGAAAGGGCAATCTTGTCAAAAAATAATTTATGAGATTGCCATATATGATAATATGGATAACCATTCCTTCTATAGTAATCTGGATTATCTCATCAGAGGTAATCCAAATTACTACTACAAGATAGATTGTCATTCAAAATACGTACCAAACACAGTTATCTGGTGGGCTCCTTTTAATTTACCGGTAATCTGGATAAATTACCTGCTACCAAACACCCCCTAAGAAGTTTTAAGGTGTAATGAGCCTCTTCACATTACAATCAGATTCCATAAAACCTATGGATGGATTGTCAGTTCTTGATATGTTTATGATTTCATTGCCTAAGGCCATGTAAGCAATGGTTTTGCTCTCCAAGGTGCCATTGCTTATTTGGACTTCACAAGCATGTTTTGCTTGTTACCGTCTATTCATTCCTTGACCTAATTTGACATGTGTTCTATTATTTCAATCATCTTGCTGTGCTTTTAATTGTCTCCTTGTTGAATGACTGACAATATAATGCTATTTCATGATCTTCTCATACAAATATATGCAGACTAATATTTTTTTTTTTGAATTTATGTTTGCTTGCTGGATGACATTTGGCATTGCATAGATTGTTAGGTTACTGATGTTACATGGATCTCTCTCTCAGCTTGCCCTACCAGTGTCAGACATGCATCAGCTATCAGAACCAGACCCTTTCAGAACTAATCAAAATTTTCCCTCAACTACATATCTATCAGCTTCTTCCAGCTGCTTTTTCTGTGCATGTCAGTATATGCCTGTCCGACAAAGCAAGGAGTAAGACATTTAGAGTATCCTATCAACACATATTTCTGCAAGTGCAACATGCATCAGTATATTCCTAAGCCAATTGGCTGGAATGGACACCAAAGTTTTGTTAGATCAGGCAGTCTTGGTGATGTGTGTAACATCAAATATATGAGCATCAGATAATTGGATATTGCAGTAAATGTATTTGCTTAGTTTTTTCTTACTCCTTTTTGCATTCAGGAATTGAGTTGCATGCACTTCTCACATTCTTTGATAAGTGCAAATATCAATGCATCTTAAAATCGTCACTGAGACATTTGGGTTCATTTTTCACTTCTATTATTATCCCTATACCCAAAAAAGCACTGTGATTATTTTTTGGGTCTGTTAATGCAGATGAGTGCTGTTTCATATCTTGCAAGTTATCTGTCCCGAGCTAAGTTTATTTCATCTTCCCTGGTTGCAAGTATACTTAAAAGGTTGGTAGGTATATTATTGGTCCCCTTTTTGCATCTTTTTCTGTCTGTTCAGTTTTCATTTTTATCTGACTCATAATACCATGTCTTCTAATCTTGATCAGATTAGTGGACTTGTGCTTTGAATATTGCCAACTGCACAGCATTAAGGAGAAAATAATAAAGCCTGAAGCTCATCGGATCTTTTATTCTGGATGTCAGGTAAATCACACGTCTCGTTAGATATTATTTGTAAATATACAGCACTTTAAATGAGCTCAGGATGTGTACTTGGCTTGGAATTCATCTCATCACTGCACCAAAAACAAATCGTGAGATCTCATTATTGATGCCCTTGACATTTTGGGTTTGTAGGATGCCTGGCTGTGATATCTGATGAAACCCCCTATTTAGATGGGAGTGATAGCTGGTAACTGTGCTGTTTAATATTCTAGTATTTGAGTCGGTGTTACTTTCCAACTATATCCATGTCTGGAATAACACAATCCTTCAAAAAGGTGGCATGCAGTTTTTTGAAGAATATTGGATTCTGTCCTCCGTGCCCTTTAAATCTGTTCAATTTCTCCCACGTTAATTACCATTAAAAGGTGTTGTGTTATATTTTCCACCTTGTGTGACATATCATAGAGATTATCATATTGATTCAAACAGCCCCCTCTCCCACATATTGTGTTATAGCTCGAGGGACCTTGTGTGATCTCTTTAAGGGCATAGTAGCAGTTGAGGGTTCAACTTCTATGAATTTTAATTGAACAAGACCTCTCGTTGTCAAAGGTCAAAGATTTCTTACTATATCTTATGGAATAACTTGATTAAGGGCAGAGCCAGGGTTTAGATAGTGGCTGCAATTTTTCTATTGGCCATTGTAATAGTTGTGGGGCAACTCCATTACACCATTAAAATTCATAAAACCATCTCAGCAACATTATACATGCATGATGACCATTATCATGCAATTATACGAGAACCATGATGGGCATTGTTTGAAGTGTTTGCTGTTTCTAGAATTTAATATTAATTTTTGTACTAAATAACTTTGTTACCAAAATACAAAAGTAATTTTGAATAAATACAATAGTAATTTCATAGTAATTTTGCTATATGTATATAGATTATCTTATTGTCTTTACTTCTGTAAATATGCTGGTAGCCTTATGGATCTGGTTTCATTGTTTGCCAATATGTTCAAGTGCTTCCTAGTCCTAAAATGTTTTTCCTGTTTGTTTTGCCTACTGTAGGCTGTGATGTATGTCCTCTGCTTTCGCATGAGATCGATAATGGATGTTCCCCATCTCAAATCACTGCTTTTTCATATGCCTCTAAGTTCAATCTTATGTCATCCCTTGGATCCTCTAAAGGTGAGTGAAAGTTTGGATCCATTGACTTGCTATTTAAGTTATCATTACATTATTTGCACTGTCTCGTTAAGACATCAAAAGTATTTGCTAGGAATGAGATATGGAATTGAAATATGTAAGCTCTGTGAATGCTCGAGGAAGATAAAAGTAGGTTGTAACTTATTATGATAGTCTGATGACATTTATAAGATCACATAAATATTTTCTGGACCTGCGGCAGGGTTCAGAAAGTCTCTACCACTTTTGTCAACAAAAAAAAGCTGCAATCCAGCAAAATTTCCTGTATCAACAACATAATTGTACTACTTGTCAATCTGGAGGTTGCTCTGAATCCTTTGCCTCTGTTCTGGTACAGGTATGCTTACCTTTGATAGTGCAGGAGTTCCTGCGCCAGGCAAAGGCTGCTAGATTGTTCAACATGTCAGTGCCTTCGCTCTATGACAACTTGCTTGAGTCTGAATTCTCGAAGTCTTTTGGGGGAATTGAGAGATTGGACATGTTCTTCCCATTTGACCCATATTTGCTGAAAGAATCTGACAGGTTTGTTCTCTCATCCTCCCAATTATTAGACAATGTGCAAATATCATTGCAAAACACAGTGGTTCATCTTCCCAATGGTTTTGGCAGAAATGATCCTAATTACCTTGCAAAAAGTGTGCATGTTTTAAAAATTGTGATTGATTATTTTGCCCCTTTTCTGCTGAAATTTAATGAGATTGAAGGTCCATATCTGCTTTTGATTAATTGTTTCATGGGACTGAAATTATTTTGAATATCTTAAAAGAGTTTGTGAGCTCCGTTGTTTGAATGGCTTCTTTCCATGTTTCTCACATTGAAATTTTTCATTAAATAAATTTTTGATCAGTGATTACTTATTAGTAATACAAGGTTTACAAAGTATTCTCCTTTTGTTGTCCGTCAAAAACTACCTTTTGTATGTTTCTTCGACATAATATGTTGAATCAACATTTACCCTCTCTTTTGAAGGTTTATGCGGCCAAATTTTGAGTTCTGGTCCATGGTGAATACATCATATAGTAACTGCAATAGTGAAGACGAGGATGAATGTGAGGATCTTGGTGCCCCAGATTTTGCAGACAATGTGGGGAGCTTTGAAGAGCATGATATCAACCTTGACAGCGAGGATGGTATTGAGTACTCGATAAACAAGATGTCAATAACGCCCAAGCCTGCCTTCCAATATCCCATAGCTGCCAACCTCCGTATACCCTCTCAAATGCCTGCTAGAATAAGACCATCTGTGAGCCCTACCTGGTAGATCCATTCAATATTTTGTCTGATTTATTACTCCTCAAGTCAGAGAAGAGACGCCAAATGCTGGGAAACAGGAAGTAGATGGTGCAGGGGGTTTAGCTGGTAGCAGATTGCAGAGCTTGTATGTACCCCTAATTTTGATGCCGTAAACCAGTCCAATTATTCTGCAACGTTGTTGTAGTCAATTAGTTTCTTGGCTCATGTATGCTAGGAAGATAAAAGCGATGTTGATACAATATACATTCTTCTGAAATGTATACGAGGTTACATTTTATGTATCTGTAACCCCTTTGGATCTGGGAACCGTGCAGATTAAAATGCTTGCAGATTTAGTGGAACTTCATTTAGTCAGTGATTTGGGGTATCGCCTACCTCTTAGAAAGAAGTTTTTCACCAAGGCTTATATAAGAAGAGAATGATCAACTCTAAAAATGTAGGTCAAAAAACCACCTTTCATGTACTCAAGTGGGGTCCTGTATTGGCACTATCGAGTGGTGCCATATAACAAAGCAATGTGAATGGTGGAAAACAGTTGACTGACTTTTTGGAGTGGCTATTGCTGGAGCAGCCAACTAAGCTCTTAAATCTTAATAATCACCATATGCAAAGATTTTCAGGGAAGGTTCTTTCCCCAAAAAAAAAAAAAAAAAAAAAAGAAAAAAAGGAGGCTACTATTTTCAATTAGTGAATGAAATAAACAAAACAAAGACGATCCTTTTTGTGATAAACAAAACAAAGAAGCCACCATCGATTGCTGGGTCTTGGCTTGTGCGTAAGTTTATTCAAACAATAGACGAAGGAGAACAAAAAGGTAGTACAAAGCAGAGGAAAACAGAGAAGCCCGGGCCAATGCCAAGGCTCTTTTCCCCGCCTGTACCTCTTTACCCGGCCCTCTCAAAAGCAGAGCCCAAACGCAAATACGCGATGGTCACCCCAGCAGAGGTGTTCATTCGGACGGAGACTTTTTTTTGAGTTTTATATACTCGTCGCATTCCAAGCAAAGAAGACCATTCCGAGGTTCAATGTATTTTTTTAGGGGGTTTATTCCTATGCTGCAACTCTTATCCCCGGCCTATCCCTCTTTCCCTGGTCCTCAAAAGTAGCGCCCAAGCGAGGGAGGAAACGCAATATATGATGCTATTGCTATCAAGCCTAGCTGAGATGTTCCTCGAAACCAGGGCAATTTTTTTGAGTTTTATATTCATGTCACAATTCTAAGCAAAAAGAAGTTAGACAATATGTCCAGTTCCACTATTTTTTTATTAAAAAAAAGTTTTATATTCATGTCACAATTCTAAGCAAAAGAAGTTAGACAATATGTCCAGTTCCACTATTTTTTTATTAAAAAAAGGCAGGCACCATTCTCTCTTGACCATTTATTTTTTTCTTCTATTCCCTTCCAGCAGCACGGCGATTCACGAGTTTGCTCGGGCTCACGCCCAACGTAGCCTAGTCTTTATGATCCTCGCGTCCACAACCGGACCAAAGAACTCTCGTGCCTAACCTGCCATGGTCCGTGAACGAGAGAAATGAGTTCTAAAGACCGGAGAGAGAGAGAGAGAGATTGTTTTTCATAAAATATATTTATTCACTTTGACAAATCATGAAATCTAAAAATAAATCTTATCTTTTTTTTTATTATAAAATTTAGTAAACCTCAGCGGTAATTTGGATTCTGAAAGGAATCATTTTGATTCATCACAATCCCCATAAAAAAGAGCCCCCACTGTTTCATTTAATCCTTTCCACTCCCCCCCTCCAAGCTCGGCCTTCCAAAAAAGCTTCTTGGTGAAAAGAAGCGCCTGAAGACATTCTAGCCCACCTCTTGCCCAGACCAACTCGATGGCTCTTGTTCTCCACATGAGTCTCTTCTTGTTCTTCTTCCTCTTCCTCTTTATATCAGCAGCAGCAGCAGCAGCAGGCATCATCACTACAGGAGAAGAATGGATATCCGCCACAGCAACCTACAGCAAAGAAACGCAAAGCCCCACTGTCACTGGTATATTTCCCTTCCATAAGTCCCAATGCTTTTGGTCTCAGAGATAGGCAAACTATTTTTCCCTTTCAATCCCATATGCCTTGGCATCTTCTATCACCATGCTTTGCTCTCACCACAATAAAAGCAACCAACTCCTAGTGATGTGATATGCTTTCATTGCTTGAAGGTGGCGCTTGTGGATTTGGGGACCTGGATGAAGCGGGCTATGGGAGTTACAGCGCTGGGCTGAGCAGCGCGTTGTTTGAAGAGGGGAGTACCTGCGGGGCCTGCTTCGAACTGAGGTGCGTCGACCACATCCTCTGGTGCCTCCAGGGGAGCCCTTCGGTTGTTGTCACTGCCACGGATTTCTGCGCTCCGAACTATGGACTCCCAGGGGACTACGGGGGGTGGTGCAATTACCCAAGAGAGCACTTTGAGATGTCGGAGGCTGCATTCGTCCAGATTGCAAAGAGAAAGGCTGATATCATACCTGTTCAGTATAGAAGGTAAAGGGATCATGACACAGGGTGCTCGAGAATGTGAATGTTTATAAAACCTGTCAAGATTTTGCCATCAGTTTATGTTCTCTTCTTCATTGGTCGATTTGGCTGAGCATTCAGGTCTCTTTCATTTAGGCTGCCATTTGGATTGATTCCATATTGAGATGGCATTTCCTTGCATCACTTTATTGATTGACTTCTTATAATTTCAAAGGCAAATTTTTTTTTTTTCTCAAAGATGTTTCTGTATGTATGTGTGATTGATTGATTGAAACAGCTAACAAAAAAGATTTTTCAAACTACTAATCAGTGTTTAGTTTAAACTTAAAGTTTAAATCTGATGATTGACTATGCTGCCCAACCTGTAAAACCATAAATCACTATTCTTTCTTCTTCTTTCTTTTTTTCACTAGCAAAGGAAGGCAAATCATCATGACATCTCGGTACTAAACTTGCATATCTTAGTTTTCAGGAATTCACCAAATTAGCAGATGAATAGTCAATTAGGCAGGAAATTGTCATCTACTGCAAACTTGGTAGCCGTGCAATTGAATCTTTTTTTTTTTTTCCTTTTTCCTCTTTTCCTTTTTAGAGAGAGAGAGAGAGAGAGAGAGAGAGAGAGAGAGAGAGTAAATACAATTGAATCATATTGGTTTAGCTCTTCAAATTATTAATAGACTGGTTTTGTGGATATGAATTCTTGGTGCAGAGTAATCTGTGACAGATATGGAGGGATGAGGTTCACAGTTACTGGGAGCTCCTACTTCCATCAAGTCCTGATCACCAATGTGGGTTCAGATGGCGAGGTGGTAGCAGTTAAAGTCAAAGGGTCAAGAACAGGATGGATACCAATGGCAAGAAACTGGGGCCAGAATTGGCAGTGCAACGCAGACCTGCGCGGCCAGCCTTTGTCTTTTGAAGTGACCAACGGTGGTGGAAGAACAGTAACATCATACTATGTTGCTTCCCCATACTGGAGCTTTGGTCAGACATTTGAAGGAAAACAGTTCCCCAATTAGATTGAAAGAGTTTAATGTCTTATCATTTTCTTGGCATGGATGGGAACACTGAAAGATAAAGAACTCTGTATTGACATATCTGAATCATGAGCTATCATCTTGTCTTGGGATCAAAGGAAGTTCCATACTGGACCATGTGGAAATAGTTTTACTATATCAAAAAGAACATGACAGAGTTCATCCCACCTGTCTAAAATAAAGGTGGGGGGATGCTGAAGTTAACAATTGAAAATGGCTCAAATTCTGATGAGATATTATTTTGTTGGGTGCATATAATGTCATGATGTAACCATGTGGAAGAAAACTGTCATTCCATCAGGGCCTTCTTTGCTTCTATATTGCTTTGTAATCATTCTCCATGCTCTCTGTGGAAACCATTCCTGCAGCCACCACTTTTCTAAAGACACTTTCTTGTTGATGATGCATTTAAATGAAAAATGATCCAAAGACATGCACAGATTTACGTTTGAATGTATGTATGTATGTATGAATGAATGAATGAATGAACAAACAAACCAAATATGAATTTTTATAAAGCATAAGTTAAGTGATACCAGATATCCGGCTACATGGGTCTCAGAATTGTTGTATAAATGCTGTTAAAAGGTCATCTAGGAGATCTTTAGTCTTGATTGCATGCTTCAACTTAAACCAAGTTTTCCCAAAATTATCATATAACATAAAGATATGGATTGAGATTTTATGTCAACTCAACTCAGAAACTGAGCTGAGTGAATTTCTCTGATACCTTGTTCTAGCATTTTTGGGATCCATTCTTCAAATGTCAATGATATCATGTCTTCTACCATTCATCAAAATATGATCGAGATTCAGTTGTGTTTTTAAGTCAATTTAAGTATCAAATGTTTAATGTGGTTAGGATCACGGTGAAAAACTCAATTTTGACTTTGATTTTGTTTGGTCCTATTGTTTTTTTATTTTGGTGGTTTTGGCAGTTCTTTTTTGAATGATTTCCTGTCCCAAAAAAAAAAAAAAAAGTAATCAAGAAAATAATAAGAAGTATTTCAAGTCAAAAATGGAAAAATGCATAAATTGAGAGTATCTGTCATTGTTTTGAATTTTTTGATGCATGGTCTCTGTTTGTTCAAGTTGAAATTCTAAGACTTACAGAAAGTTGTAGTACCTAGCGACAACACAGAATCATGCTAATATCAATTTAAGTTTAATACATCTTCGAATTATTTTGTGTTGACTTATAAGCTAAAACAAAAGATCTTATATATTGAATAAAAGTAAAATTTATAAACAGAAAACTGCATATAAATATAGGTTTGACATGATGGTAATAATAACTAGCATCATATCAAGTACACATGCAAAATCATTACATGAATTGTAACATTTGAAGTAGAAGCAAAGTAGGTAAGGTTATTCTTTGGAAAATGATTCAGTGCAAGTGTGTAATTCCTTAACCTCTCAAGCCATGTAAAGATTGAAATATATATATATATTCTCATCTTCTTCCTCTAGGAAGATATCTCAATTTCAAACCGAAACAGTGAATAACTTCTATCTCTACGAATTAAAAACTTTCATATTTATAATAGGACTATATTCGAAAGTTTTGCATTGACTTGTCAACAAAAATTATGGCTGGATTTTCATGACTATGGAATGTGATCTATTTGTATTTTATACTGAATCTTCAGCAAAATTTTCCATTTAGTTGCATAATTCTGAATTTCTAATAATAATTGTTGATGCTTGATCACCAGAAAGATAGAAAGATTTTCTTTGTGCAAGATCTCCAGCCAAGGAAGAATGAAAAGATCCCCTTTCTCTCTGAATTTCAGCCCCTTTTATACTTCTTGAATTTCGAAGAAAATATTGCTCCCTGGCTTTCGTCATCATGCCACTAGCTTCAAGTCATATTTCCCTTTCTTTTTCTTTTTCTTATCGAATGATATTAATGTGTAAGATTAGTGTATAAGATTAGTGGTCAGCCACAGCGAGGGCTTGCACGTGATAGTTTACTGTTAATCAACGCCAGAGGCATTAAGGAACTTGCCCTGGAAGTCAAGGATCGCCATGATGGGTTTCGATCTTCCCTAGGGAATGTCAGAGTTAGTGGAAAGTTCTGACTCTAAAATAGGTGCTCAGTATCTTCTTTATTTAAGCTTTTCGATGAATGGTGACGTTCTAGCATTTGTCTTATTCAAGCCATTTAAAGGGCTATGATGTTTGATAATTCTTGGGCTCTGTTCCAGACACGACAGCTTGTAGCCCAAAGCAGGGGACGTCCAGGACCGGGAGGTCGCTCAAGACCTGGGGGGCCATCTTTGACGGGAGGCCGCCCAGATCCTGGAGGATGCCCGGAGCTCAGGGACGTCCAGGGCTTGGGGGCCGTCCAGGATCTAGGGTCCGCCCAGACCCTGGGGGCCGTCCAGGACCCGGAGGACGCCCAGGACCTGGGGGCTACCCAGGACCGGAAGGCCGCCCAGACCCTGGAGGCCACCCAGAAGTCGGGGACCGTCCAGACCTCAGGGGCCATCCAAGACTAGGGGCTGCCCATACCCTGGATGCCACCCAGGACCTAGGGGCCACCCAGGACCGGAAGGCCGCCCAGAACCTGGAGGCTGCCCAGAAGTCGGGGACCGCCAGACCTCGGGGGTCGTCCAGGACTTAGGGGCCGTCCAGACCCTGGAGGCCGCCCAGGATCGGGAGGCTGCCCAGACCATGGAGGCCCCAGAGCTCAGGGACTGCCCAGAGCTTGGGGCCGTCCAGGACTTGGGGGCCGCCCAGGACCTAGGGGCCGCCCAGACCCTGGGGGCCATCCAGGACCGGGGGCCGCCCAGGACCGGAAGGCCGCCCAGAAGTCGAGGACGCCTAGAGCTTAGGGGCCGCCCAGACCCTGGGGGCCATCCAGGACCTGGAGGCCGCCCAGAGCTTGGGGGCCACCCTTGACCAGGGTCTTGTGTCGAGGGTTCCAACGTATTCCCCGCGGACCGACTGTGTCTCGACCCGTATTTTTTCTCGACCATATCATATGCCCCCTCGCCCCTGTCCCTTGTGCTCAGCCGCATCGCACGTGCAGAAGGGAGAGGGGCGGAAAACCAAATTTGAATTTGTAAATACCACAGATTGATGTTTCGAAAAAGAAAAACGAAGGCGTGTATCCCTAAGAGGATAGCGCCTTTTCGTCTGTCCGGCCCCACTCAAGGGTCGCCGCGTGGTTTTGTGGCGCTCGAGGGGTTATGTTCAAAAATATATAAAAAGGGGTCTGTCCTCCTACCTCCTCGCCTCTTATTCTTGTCACGTCTCCTGTATCTTCATTCTTTCAAGCCCAGGTTAGTCGACCTTTCTTTCTCCTTTTTCTTCTTCATGGATCCTCGTCGAGACGGGAAAGGCAAGAGCCCTCTGATCGAGCCCTCCCGCGAGGAGATTATCCAGGCACGCCGCCAAGCTCTCGGAGGCGTGACCATTCAAGGGGATCAACCAGCCCGCGGCTAGCGTCTAGGGCATTACCCCAATCCCCTAGGGTTTCCTCTTCGTCCACCAGCCATGAGGTAGGTCTTTCGGTAGCCATCCCTAAGTCCGCCGGTCCAACGGAGATTGCTTCAATCACGTCCCCTCAGGATCTTAGGAATCTTAGGGCCCGATTTGAGATCCCTAGCAATATTCGCCTTTCCGTTCCCCTCCCCGAGGATAGGGTCACTCTTATGCAACCGGGGAAGGTCGCGCTGTATGAAGAGTTTTTCAAATGTGGCCTTCGACTGCCTTTGCATCCCTTCTTCATAAATTTGTTAAATAGATACCATCTCATCCCGGCACAGCTTACCCCTAACTCCATCCGCATCGTCTTTTCATTTTTAGTGCTTTGTCACTTCCATGGGGCTCCCGCCCGGCTCTCCCTATTTAGGGCTTTGTATAGGATTCGGAATCCCATAAGGGACGGGTGGTGGAGTTTTGCGTCTAGGCCCAGGAGAGTCCTAGGGCTCAACCTCCTTCCAAAATCAAGGGGTGGAAGTCGCGGTTTTTTTACGCTCATCTAGAGGGGGTGGATGTGAACTGGGCGTTCCTGATACCAGCTCTAATCAGAACTCGACTATCGAGGAGAGAGATCAGGAGTTGTTTAATATTCTGGTATCCACCGTCGTGCCCCCTAGTAAGGAACTATTATCAAAATAACCTTCGGGAGATTGCGTCTATGCCGGTGTCACTGCCTATAGCGCCCGGTGAGCTTCGAAGAGTTTTGTTTTTGTTATCACTATCTTCTTCTTTTTTTTTTTTTTTTTTTTTTTTGGTATTTGTATTCGAGTACGTGTATGAGAATGGATTTTAGCACGCACCTTTTACTTATGTGTGGCATCTCTAGGCACTTTTTTGATTAACTTTGGATTCTCGATTTTGCAGCAATGAAGTTCTCTCAGGATGCAATAATATCAGGCCTTCGAAAGAGGAAAGGAAATGCCCGTGATGCGACTAGGGCCGGGCTGAAAAGGCCTTGTCAAAGGGAGCCGGGACACTCGACCCAGCCTCCGCAACTCTCCCCGAGGCGATATTAGTGGAGGAGGATGAGGGAGAGGAGAACTCCCCGCCGGGATACCTATTAGGGTCTCCCTGTGGAGGGCCCATCGGGGGCCGCCTCCCCTCCGCCAGAGATATTGGGGAGCCCTCCGGGAGCAAAGGGTTGGCCGAGACCTGCCGCCAGACCCGCAGTCGCCAGAAGGAGCAGATGTTTCCGCTCCCTCGGACATCTCGAAGGATCCGATCCAACCCTCAAGATGCCCAGTCAGGGCATGGCGTATAAGAGCCGTTTATCAGAAACGGTTCTTAAACTCTCGGTTTTGCCCCGGTTTCAAGCCAAAATGAGGGGCTTGCCCCTGGAGGAATCTTTCGATACGATGTTTACAGCCGCGCTCCAGGTAAAATCATGGTCTCCCTCCTTTCTTTCCTTGATTACAGAATTCCCGCACTCATCAACTACTTTTTAACGTAGATGTCCAACGGCCTTTTCGTACTCCGTGAGGATCTAGTCAACGCCAAGTCCAACAACGAGGGCCTGAAGAAAGAATTATCGGAAGTAAAGGCCCGAGAATTGAAGGCGTCGCTTGACCTTCAGGCCGTTCGGGAGGACAACCGCGCGTGAGAGAGGCCGAGAGGGAGCTGCAGACCCTGGACGCGAAACTATCCGAAACCAGGGCGAAGCTGCTACCGACTGAGGAAAAATTAAAGGAAGCCATTCTCAAATTAGAATACACCGAAAACCGGGCCGACAACGCGGAGGCGGCGGCCCTTGATGCTGCAGAGAAGTGGCCCTGGCCGAGAAGGAAACGAAGGAAGCCCTGGATAAGATGGCTATAACGGAGACAAAGGCTCAAGAGAGGGTGCCGCGGCCGAGGCTCGGGTTCGGGAGGCCATCGAGGAATACAAAAGTTCCCCGATTTCGCCTCGGAATTTCGCGAGGCTGTTATGGACGCCTTTGTCCAAGGCTTCGAGAGGTGCAAAAGGAGGTTGTCCCGACATTTCAAACTAGAAGACCTCGATCGTTTCCAGCCTGCAGACGATGAAGAAAATTCCGATGCTGAGGTTGAAGACACCGCCGATGAAGCAGTGATAGCGGAAGAATCTGCTGCCCAAGCGACTGTAGTTGAAGAGTCGAATACTGAGCCGACAATGGGTGAGCGTTCCAGGAATCAATAGGAACGCGGCTATGTCGGACTGTATCTCTTCTCCTTCCTCTCTCTCTTTCTTTTTTTTTTTTGTGTCCTCGACGGACTCTTTTTGGTAAGCCGGCCAATGCCAGCTTGTAAGTTTTTAATAGTTTGACTTTTAAATGAATGAATGTCAATTCTTCGTTCCTGTTTGTTTGTTACTGCAGTCGATTGGCTTATGATATTTAACCATCATACATATAAGAAGTAAAGGGACTCATCTCCCCCCGGCCCTTCGAGGTTTAATCCATAGATCAGCGTTAGCACGTCCCTAGGATCGTGGAGCCACCGAGTTCTTTTCCAAGAACCATCTCGGGGTAGTCGGATACTAGCCCGAGAGTTCGACTCGAGGCCGCCTAGGCCTTGGACTTGAACCTCCTCAGGGGTGGAACCCGGCCTGGGGTGTCCTTAGGACCGTGGGGCCGTCGAGTTCCTTTTGAAGAATTTCTCGGGGGTAGTCGGATACTAGCCCGAGAGTTCGACTCGAGGCCGCCTAGGCCTTGGACTTGAACCTCCTCAGGGGTGTGCAACACCGGCCTGGGGGTGTCCTTAGGACCGTGGGGCCGTCGAGTTCCTTTTGAAGAATTGTCTCGGGGGTAGTCGGATACCAGCCCGAGAGTTCGACTCGAGGCCGCCTAGGCCTTGGACTTGAACCTCCTCAGGGGTGTGCAACACCGGCCTGGGGGTGTCCTTAGGACCGTGGGGCCGTCGAGTTCCTTTTGAAGAATTGTCTCGGGGGTAGTCGGATACTAGCCCGAGAGTTCGACTCGAGGCCGCCTAGGCCTTGGACTTGAACCTCCTCAGGGGTGTGCAACACCGGCCTGGGGGTGTCCTTAGGACCGTGGGGCCATCGAGTTCCTTTTGAGGAATTGTCTCGGGGTAGTCGGATACCAGCCCGAGAGTTCGACTCGAGGCCGCCTAGGCCTTGGACTTGAACCTCCTCAGGGGTGTGCAACACCGGCCTGGGGGTGTCCTTAGGACCGTGGGGCCGTCGAGTTCCTTTTGAAGAATTGTCTCGGGGGTAGTCGGATACCAGCCCGAGAGTTCGACTCGAGGCCGCCTAGGCCTTGGACTTGAACCTCCTCAGGGGTGTGCAACACCGGCCTGGGGGTGTCCTTAGGACCGTGGGGCCGTCGAGTTCCTTTTGAGGAATTGTCTCGGGGTAGTCGGATACCAGCCCGAGAGTTCGACTCGAGGCCGCCTAGGCCTTGGACTTGAACCTCCTCAGGGGTGTGCAACACCGGCCTGGGGGTGTCCTTAGGACCGTGGGGCCGTCGAGTTCCTTTTGAAGAATTATCTACAAGAAATCTTTGGAAGTGTACATTTATTGACTCCTTAGGTAAATACACCTATTACATTATTGATGGTATTGCCGGAGATTGCCCGCGTTCCACGTTCGAGGGATTAGTTGTCCACTTAAATCTTCGAGTCGGTATGCTCCACGATGAAGGACTTCAGCGACTCGGTAGGGCCCTTCCCAATTCGGGGACAACTTGCCCCCTTCCGCGGTTTAGATATTTCAGCTCTTCTAAGGACCAAGTCTCCCTGGCGAAACTTTTCGGGCGGACGCGAGCATTATAATATCTCGCTACCCGTTGTTGGTAGGCCGCCATCCTGACTTGAGCTCGGTCCCTTACTTCGTCAATGAGATCGAGACTGGCTCTTAAATTGGAGAGATTGTCAGCTTCATCATACGACTCCACCCGAATACTAGGCAGGCCAATCTCGACCGGGATAACAGCTCGGAGCCGAAAACCAGGTTGAAAGGCTTTTCTCCTGTTGGCGTCCTGGGAGTCGTGTGATAGGCCCAGAGCACGCTCGGGAGTTCTTCCACCCATCTTCCCTTAGATGTGTCCAGTCTGGTTCTCAGCCCTCGTAGTATCATACGATTCGTGACCTCGGCTTCTCCATTGGACTGCGGATAGCCGACAGAGGTGAATCGATGAGTGATGCCGAAGTCAGCACAGAAGGCTTTAAAGGCAGTATTATCGAACTGCCGGCCGTTGTCAGTGACAAGAGTATGAGGTATGCCGAATCGACAGACGATAGATTTCCAGAGAAAAGCTTTGACCTTGGCTTCAGTGATCCGGGCGAGCGCCTCAACCTCACCCACTTAGTGAAATAATCAATAGCCACAAGCAGGAATTTCCGCTGCCCTGACGCCGGTGGGAAAGGGCCGAGGATGTCCATGCCCCATTGGGCAAAAGGCCATGGGGCGAAGAGAGGACTCAACAAGGAAGCCGGCTGCCGCTGAATACAAGCGTACCGCTGACATTGGTCACATCTCTTCACTAGCTCAGTAGCATCCTCCTGCATGGTTAGCCAATAATATCCTTGTCGGAGAGCTTTACGTGCCAGGATCTGCCCCCTGATTTCCGCATATGCCTTCATGAATCTCCTAAGAATATAATCCGCGTCTGCTGGGCCGACGCATTTGAGAAAAGGCTGGGAAAAGGATCTCTTGTAGAGTTGGCCGTCCAGCAATATAAATTTGGAAGCTCTCCGTTTAAGCAGCTTGGCTTCTCCATGATCAGGGAGGACGCCGTCTTTCAAGTATTGGATATAGGCGTCCATCCATGTTTCCTCCTGTGTAACTGGCAGAGCTTCTTCCATGGCTTCGATACTAGGCACCTCCAGGTACTCAACATAAGTTTTGCCCATGGCGTTATCCGCTGATGTGGCAGCCGAGCCAACATATCGGCTCTGGCATTCTCTCCTCTAGGGATGTAACTGATGGTGAAGCGATCCAGTAAGGGGATTAATAGATTCACCTTGCTTAGATACCGAGACATAATGGGATCTCGGGCCTCGTACTCCCCGGCCACTTGGGCAGAAATGAGTTGTGAGTCAGTAAAAGCTCGGAGACGCTTGATTCCCAGCCCATGCGCCAGTTTAATCCCGGCTAACAAGGCTTCATACTCAGCTTGATTGTTAGTGGCTTCAAAGAGGAAACGGAGAGCATACTCCAACACCACGCCCTCCGGGTTGGCAAGGATAAGGCCGGCTCCACTTCCCTGGGAGTTAGAGGCCCCATCGACGTGGAGGATCCACGCCTCATCATTCTCCTCGCCGGCATCTGAAGGAATTTGGGGGAATCTTCTTGATGTTTCTCAGACCAAGTACACTCCACCAAGAAATCGGCTAAGACTTGGGATTTCAGTGCGGCCCGGGGTTGGAAGGATAAGTCGAACTCCCCTAACTTGATGGCCCACTTAGCCAATCGGCCAGATGTGTCAGGACGGGACAAAATGGTTCTGAGGGGCTGATCAGTGAGTACAATTATAGGATGAGCCTGAAAATATGGCCTGAGCCGCCGGCGGAGATAACCAAAGCGAAAATAACCTTCTCCGTTTTGGAATACCTTTCTTCCGCGCCATGGAGTACTTTGCTAGTATAATATACAGGTCTCTGAATGGCTTGGTCGTCGATGCGCACCAAAACGGAGCTGACGGCCTCTGAGGAAGTCGCAAGATAAAGGAAGAGCTTCTCTCCTTCCTCAGGTTTAGACAACAGGGGCGGCGTAGATAAGAATTCCTTAAGCTCACCAAAAGCTCGCTGACAATCCTCCATTCAAAACCGTCTGCCCTGCGTAAAACTTTGAAGAAAGGCAGACACTTCTCCGCCGATCTTGACAAAAATCGGCTCAGCGCTGCCACCCTTCCGGTAAGCTGTTGTACCTCCTTCTTACAGGTTGGTGGCCTCATATCAAGAATGGCATGAATCTTCTCCGGGTTTGCCTCAATTCCCCGCCGGGTCACCAGAAAACCCAAGAATTTTCCTGCGGTAACTCCAAACGCGCATTTGCGCGGGTTAAGCTTGATTCTATGGAGCCGAGGTTATGGAAAGTCTCCTCCAGATCAGTGATATGATTGGCAGCACAAGTGCTCTTCGTCAGCATATCGTCCACATACACCTCCATATTACGGCCGAGCTGACCTTTGAAAACTTTATTCATCAGCCTTTGGTAGGTGGCTCCAGCATTTTTTAATCCAAAGGGCATTACTTTGTAACAATAAATGCCCTTCTCAGTAACAAAAGAGGTATGTTCTTCGTCCGAGGGGTTCATATTTATCTGATTATACCCCGAAAAGGCATCCATGAAACTAAGAAGTTCGTAGCCGGAAGTAGAATCCACCAACTGGTCGATCCGCGGCAATGGAAAACTGTCTTTAGGACAGGCTTTGTTAAGATCGGTATAGTCAATGCAGATTCTCCATCCCCCACTGGTCTTCCGGACCATGACCACATTAGCTAGCCAGTCAGGGTATTGTGCCTCTCGAATATGGCCGGCCATAAGCAATTTGTCTACTTCTTCATCTATAGTTCTCTGCCGCTCAGGAGCAAAACTCCTTTTTTTCTGACGGACCGGCCGGCATTCTGGGTTGATATTAAGCCGATGAGTGATCACCTCCGGGGGAATCCCAACCATGTCTGTCACTTTCCAAGCAAAGATATCCGCATTCGCCTGCAAGAAGGTTAGGAGCTGACTCCGGGCTTCAGGAGAGAGGAGTTCGCCGATTTGCACAATCTTGTCTGGGTCGCCCCTAAGGGGCAAGACACCAAATGCTCCGCCGGTTCCCCCCTCCGCTCGGTCTCCCTGGGGTCGAATGACTCGGCAGCCGGGGGAACTGCGCCGTCTGAGGACTGGGAGCCAGATGATAACAGGGTCTGACTGAGTCTATCTCCCCACGCATCTCGCCAATTCCTTGGTTGGTAGGGAATTGCACCAGTAGACGCTTAGTGGATATAACCGCATCTAGCATATTTAATCCAGGACGGCCAAGAATGGCATTATATGCCAGGGGCACCCGGGCTACCAAGAAGTCCAACATCACCGTGCTCTGACGCGGCGGCGACCCTGCCGTAGCGGGTAGGGTGATTTCGCCCTCCACCTGTATAGAATCTCCTGTAAAGCCAACCAGAGGAACAGCCACAGGTCGAAGAGAGTTGATAGATAAACCCATTCGAAGAAATGCATCATAAGTAAGCACGTTGGCGGAGCTCCCGCTATCTATTAAAATCCTTCTTACAGGATGCTTAGCGACCGTCATAGAGACGACGACGCTATCATCTTTTACAACACTTCCAGCAGTCATATCTCCCCTAGAAGGGGTTACATTTTCTAACTCTCCCTCTCCTCTCGGCCTCTTATGAAGTGATGTTCCTCCACGGGCAATCATTCCCACCATTCGCTCCGTAGGGGCATTATCGATGTTGGCCTGAGGCGGAGGAGGGCCCATCAAAGCTGGTACAGGCGGAATCTCCTTCTTCTGGATATACTGCCCCAGATATCCCCTTTGTATAAGCTCTTCAATGGCCTGCTTCAGATTGCGGCACTCCTCAGTGTCGTGGCCGTAATCTCTATGGAAACGGCAGTAGCGGCTTCTATCACACGCAGCACCTTTCTTCAAGGGAGGTGGGCACCGCAGATAAGGCTCATTTTCAATCTCCATGAGGATATGGGCCCGGGGTGCAAGGAGAGGTGTAAGATGATCTTCTCTGGGGGCCAAGCTCTTGCGGCGGTCAGCTGGTCGGCGCGAGGGTTCAGACTTCTTGGGAGAGGGCCCGCTCTTCCCAGTCCTTCCTTCGATGCCCCTTCTCGACGAATCGGCCTCGTCGCACGGATGTACTTCTGCGCATGACTCAAGAGGTCAGCATAAGAGCAGGGAGGCCTTTTGTCCAAAGAGTAGGTGAAACGGGAGGGACGGAGCCCCCGCTTCAGAGCCAGAGTAGCCACAGCATCGTCGAGGTGATAGACTTCCAGAGCCGCCACCTTGAATCGGGTTATAAAGTCTTTCAGAGATTCTCCATCTTGCTGCTGCACAGAGAACAAGCTGTCCGCCACTCGGGGAATCTTCCGACAAGCATCAAAATGAGCTAGGAAAGATCTTTCCAGTTGTCGGAAGGAGTCAACGCTGCGCGCAGGCAGACGAGAATACCAGGCACGAGCGGCCTTTCGGAGTGTGGCTGGAAAAGCAATACATAAGAGGGCATCAGTCGCCCCTTGAACCTGCATAATAGCTTTATAACTTTCAGATGATCCAGAGGGTCGGTGGTGCCATCATAAGGGTCAAGTTGAGGAAAACGGAACCTCCTAGGAATAGGTTCCTCCATAATTCGCCGGGTAAGAGGAGGACGGGTGTCGTAATCCGACCCTGGCTGATTGTTGATTCTTTGGCTAAGTTCTTCCAATCTCCGGTCTTGTTCATCGAGACGCCTCTCCATCTGATCAGCCATCTTTCCTCCAGCTGGCTCAGGGGAAGAAGATGAAGACCGGCGACACCACTGGCGGTGCTCCCTCTGTGGCTCCTTACCCCGTCGCCGCCTGCAGGTGGACTACCCGAGGAATGGGTAAGGGAGCGTGATCCACCCCGGAGCCTTGAGAATGAATGTCGCTGAGGCATAGGGGTGGAGAGGCCTTGTAGGAGGGGATCTTCCCCGGGTAGATTGCCGGCTAACAGGGGTGGCCGACCTAGAATGCAAAGGTGTCTCGAACCGCCGCTTGGCTCCTCTGGAATGTTGCTCCTGCAGTTGCTGGACCATCCCAACAAGGGTTTGAACTTGCTGTGTGAGGGTGGCCAACTGGTCTTGGGGAGTAGCTGATACCGATGGTGGTAAGGAAGCAGCAGGAGGGCTTGGCCGGACCAGCTCGGTCGGGTCAGGGGTTCCCTCAATCCGATCAGGAGATGAGAGATGCCCCCCAGACCCTGGGAAAGGTCTTCCTCCGGAGATCTCGTCTTCATGCTGGGAAGATCAGAGTTATCTGAAGGAGTCGAAGGTTCACCCCTTCCTGGCGCGCCAATCTGTTGATGCTTGATCACCATAAAGATAGAAAGATTTTCTTTGTGCAAGATCTCCAGCCAAAGGAAGAATGAAAAGATCCCCTTCCTCTCTGAATTCCAGCCCCTTTTATACTTCTTGAATTTCCAAAGAAAAGATCGCTCCCTGGCTTTCGTCATCATGCCACCAGCTTCAAGTCATATTTCCCTTTCTTTTTCTTTTTCATATCGAATGAGATTAATGTGTAAGATTAGTGTATAAGATTAGTGGTGAGCCACAGCGAGGGCTTGTCACGTGATAGTTTACTATTAATCAACGCCATAGGCATTAAGGAACTTGCCCTGGAAGTCAAGGATCGCCATGATGGGTTTCGATCTTCCCCAGGGAATGTCAGAGTTAGTGGAAAGTTCTGACTCTAAAATAGGTGCTCAGTATCTCCTTTATTTGAGCTTTTCGATGAATGGTGACGTTCTGGCATTTGTCTTATCCAAGCCATTTAAAGCGCTATGATGTTTGATAATTCTTGGGCTCTGTTCCAGACACGACAGCTTGTAGCCCAAAGCAGGGGGACATCCAGGACCGGGAGGTCGCTCAGGACCTGGGGGGCCATCTTTGACCGGAGGCCGCCCAGATCCTGGAGGATGCCCGGAGCTCAGGGACCGTCCAGGGCTTGGGGGCCGTCCAGGATCTAGGGGCCGCCCAGACCCTGGGGGCCATCCAGGACTTGGGGGTCATCTAGGATCTAGGGGCCGCCCAGACCCTGGGGGCCGCCCAGGACCTGGGGGCTACCCAAGACCGAAAGGCCGCCCAGACCCTGGAGGCCGCCCAGAAGTCGGGGACCGTCCAGACCTCGGGGGCCGTCTAGGACTAGGGGCTGCCCAGACCCTGGAGGCCGCCCAGGAGTCGTGGGACCGTCCAGACCTTAGGGGCCATCCAGGACCTAGGGGCCGCCCAGACCCTGGGGGCTGCCCAGGACCTAGGGGCCGCCCAAGACTGGAAGGCCGCCCAGAACCTAAAGGCCGCCCAGAAGTCGAGGACCGTCCAGACCTCGGGGGTCGTCCAGGACTTAGGGGCTGCCCAGACCCTGGAGGCCGTCCAGGACCGGGAGGCCGTCCAGACCCTGGAGGCTTCCCAGAGCTCGGGGACCGCCCAGAGCTCGGGGCCGTCCAGGACTTGGGGGCTGCCCAGGACCTAGGGGCCGCCCAAACCCTGGGGGCCGTCCAAGACCCGTGGGCCGTCCAGGACCTGGAGGCCGCCCAGAGCTTGGGGGCCACCCTTGATCAGGGTCCTGTGTCGAGGGTTCCAACGTATTCCTCGCGGATCAACTGTGTCTCGATCCGTATTTTATGTCTCGACTATATCAATAATCAACATCATACAATTGGCATTGCTATTTTGGTGGCCAAATTCATTAAGAGAGAATTAACATTATCATCATACCAATGGTATGCTTTTTCAAATAGGTGTGGAACTGGAAGACAAAATGTGTTCTGGCTAGCATCTACCATTGCTTTGGTGGTTGGATAAGAGCTAAGGGCATATTAGGTGTTGCTTTGCTTTCTAAAAATAAAAATAGAAGCCAAATGCTTCTTGTAAAAGCATTTTTCACATAATGTTAGCAAGCACTTTTTATAAGAAATTCCTTTTCATCTTCAAAAAATCATAAAATCACTTTTTTTAAAACAATACCAAACACACCCTCAAGTCTTGTTGCTGATCCATGGTCCAATTCTACGTATATTAAGATCCTGTTTGGCATTGCTTTTAAAGAGCTAAATGGTGCTTCTAGAAGGGTTAAAAGTTTTAAACTTTAAAGCATTTGATAAAAAATTTAAAACATTTTTTTAGCTTATTGAAAAGATCAAAAAAAATTTAATGCTTTGTTTGGCATTGCTTTAAAGAACCGGAAAAAGTACTTTTGAGAGGTCGGTGCATCCAGAATTATGTTGCGCAAGGAATTAGCATGTTGAAGGTGATTGTAACACGAGATTTTTTTTACCAGGCTACCTTACGTCGCCGTGCTGCAAACCATATCAGATGCTTAGATGATGATGATGGTTCGTATCTGAATGATCCTCAGGCGATTAGGGACCAGTTGCTTCATTTTTTTCAGTCGAGGTGGATTGAGATTTCTGGGAAGGGGATCCATATTTGTCATGTTCAGTCATCCTGTAAGGTCTCTGCTATCGAGAATGACTCTCTTACCATGCCTGTTTCTATGGAGGAGATCCGTCTAGCATTATGGGATCTTAGTCCGGATAAGGCCTCGGAGCCGGATGGGTACCAGCCCTTATTTTTTCACCATTACTGGGATATTGTTGGTCCAGACGTAGTCTTGGCGATCCAGTCTATTTTTCAGACTAATCATGTGCCTTTTGACTGGAAGCGGACTTTTATTACGCTGGTGCCCAAACGGCCTGACGCCTCCTCTCCCCAGCATTTCCAGCCTATCAGTCTATGCACCACTTTATATAAGGTATGTGCTCGTCTTTTAGCCTCCCGGATGTCTGCGATTATTCCTCGCCTTATTTCACTATAGCAGGGGGCTTTTCTCAGGGGTCATAGTATCACAGATAATGACTTATTGGCCCAGGAGTTTATGCATGACTTGCAGAAGGCTACTAGCTGTCAATGTCTTATGGCCATCAAGATTGACATGGAAAGAGCTTATGATAGACTGAGTTGGGAGTTTCTGAGCTGCTCTCTTTATGAGTTTGGGTTTCATGTGCGATTTATTGATTGGGTGATAGAGTGTATCCATAGGCCACCATTTTCTCTTCTTATTAATGGGAGTCATACGGATTACTTTCATTCTGAGGTTGGCTTAAGGCAGGGTTATCCTCTCTCTCCTTTCTTGTTCATCCTCTCCGCTGATGCTTTATCCCGGGCGCTGTCTTTGGCCCAGCAGAGGTCAGCTATTATTCCTTATTCTGCGGGGCCCCATGGTCCCTCGCTGTCCCACTTATTTTTTGCTGATGATTGTCTCCTCCTGGGGAAGGCTTCCACCGGCAATGCCTCCACCTTTGCCACTGTTCTTCAGTCCTATTGTCGTGCCTCGGGTTAAAGAGTTAATCTTAGCAAATCTATGATCTGCTTCAGCCCGAGGACTCCCCCATCTTTGAAGAGGTCTATTTCCAACATTATGGGTATACCTGCTCAGTCTGATCGATTATCCTATCTGGGGATTTTGATTTCTGGGAGACGGCCTCGGTGTTCGATTTCAGTGACCTTGTGAGGCGTATTTGCCATCGTTTGGATGGTTAGCAGGTTTCGGGGCTTTCTATGATGGCTAGGATTACTCTCATTCGTTCGGTTTTATCTTCTATGCCGAGTTATCTCTTAGCTAATACTGCTATTCCCTGAGCCTGCTTGAGGAAGATTGAGCGATATCTTCGAGATTTTCTATGGGGGTCTATGCAGGATGGTCACAGTTTTCATCTCTTGTCCTAGGATATTGTCTGCTTGCCAATTTCTGAGGGTGGGCTTGGCATCCAATCGCTTTCTGGCAGAAGAGAGGCGTTGACGGCTAGGCATGCATCTAGATTTTTGCTTGATCCACATTTTTTATAGAGCTCCTTCATGAGGGCCAAGTATAGTGACTGGAACCCTTTCTCTGTTTCTCAGTCTACCCGGAGATACTCTTTTTTTTGGAAAGAGGTTTATCAGCATGCTCCAGCCATTATGAACTGCACCTCTTGGATAATTGGAAATGAGACCTCGGTGGATATTACTCAGGATGCGTGGGTAGCGGACCTTCCCCTGTCTCGTTGGCCAACCTTCGTCAGCTCGGATATTCCACTTGTCATGCGGGTTAGTGATTTAGTTTCCATAAATCGCCCTGCTTGGTCCGTCTCGAGGGTGTCCAGTTTTTTCGGGGAGGAGATGTGCCATCGTATTCTCTTTATTCCTTTTTGTCCAAGAGCCACTTCTGATACTAGGGTGTGGAAGTGATCTTGTTTCTCTCGGGCTCCTCTTAGGGACCTCCTATCTATTTGATGTCCTCTTCCTCAGCAAGCCATGGATCTGGATTGGGTTTGGCGCTTTCCTGTGCACCCCAGAGTGAGGCTTGTTTATATGAAAGTTGGCATGGGATGTTCTTCCTACTTACTTTCTTCTCTCTAGGTGGATTGAGCATCCAGCCGATATGTCCGTTATGTGGCTTAGAGATGGAGACGTCTAACCATGCTATTTTCCATTGTGCTAGGGCTAGACAGATTTGGCAGATTTCTGGGGCTAGTCCTTGGGACTTTGGCACATATTTCTTTTTTGAGACTGATGAAGCAGGGCACTGGGAGGGGTAGCAATCAGTGGGGTCCTTTGTGGGCTTATATTGCGTATCAGATCTGGTTATCTCGGAACCGAATCCTATTTTCTGACATGGTGGTTCCCTTCGGTAAAGTTGTCAGGATGGCTGTCTCCCTTTCAGCTGAGTATGCTCTTCATCATGGTTCTCCTGATTCTGCGAACCCTGGCTTCTGGGTCTTCCCTGCTGCTTCGGCAGCGAACCGACGTATAGTTTTTATTTCCTGTGAGCCCCCTCCTCTAGGGTTTGTTAAAATCAACTTTGATGGGAGTGTCCACAGCAGATGTGTTAGTGCGGCTTTTGTCATTCATGGCGCAGATGGTAGGATGCTGGCAGTGGATGGGCTTGGCTTACTTGACTTATCTGTGCCTCTTGCCGAGCTGCATGCGGCTTAGATTAGTATTTCTTATGCTATTCGGTCCCTGGGAGCCCGAAGTATTATCATTGAAGGTGACTCTATTACGGTTGTTTAGTGGATCAAGCAGGAGCCTAGATCTCTCTTGCCTTCTATTCCCTTGTTGTATGACATCCGCTTTACAATCTCAGAAGCTCGTCATGTTCATATTCGCCGCATCTACCGCGAGGCCAATGCTGTTGCTAATTGGATTGTAGGCCGAGTGGCTTCTTACTCTGATGTTTGGAGCTGAAAGCAGGGTGATCCTTGTCCTAGTATCCTTACTCAATTATTGTATGGTGATATGTTGGGTGTAACCTATCATGGATGGTATAATCATCCATTTGTAAAAAAAAAAAAGTAATTAGCATGTTCAAATTGGAGAAAAATTATCAAGAGATCAATAGGCTTGATAAGATTAATTTCCAACATGGAGTGATTCTCTCACTGTTTACTTTTAGAAAGCGGTATTTATTTTAATGTTGCAGTGAATTAGGAACTAGAAATTGGATGAAAATTGGAGAAGGATTCTTAGGTCCTTGCTTTGCTTTGGCTGAGTTTTCTTCTGTTTTAAGTTCCAAGATGAAGCTAATAATGAGTTCGTTCTTAACTCCCTACAGAAGGGCCACTCTGATGGTTACCAAGGCTTCACTCGCTTCTTCTCCGACAAAATTCAGAGCTGGACAAGCTCGTTGGAGGGTTAGTTTATTGTACAAGTTCTATGAGGATCATTTGATGCATCTTCAGAACTAGACCTTCTCTCACTCGTATCTTATTTTGGCTGGCAGCAACGGTGACGATAATTTAGAAATTATGTTATGCTTTCACAACTCTTAACGTACTATTTCTTAATTTCCCTTCAAATGTCAACAACAAATTTTTGGTTTAATTATCTCCTGCACTAATTTTTTTTTTAAAAAAAGACAATTTTAACATTATTCTAGAACTAATAGCATTTTGACGACCAACTGCGTGAGCAACGCCAGACTCACCAACAGCCTGAATGGCGCTCAACAGCTGGCCAGTTTAGTCACAGCGGATATGATATACAAACATATATATTATTCTCTCTCTGACCTAATGCATTCCACAATCGTTACTTGAATCCTATCTGGCTTCTCCGTCCATACCATTTATGCAGCGCATTACCTTACATTTAGTTGCAACGAATTCAAGAGATAACCATGCAATTCTGATAATTTTTAGATTTCTTCTCTAAAGTGCCCAAACTTTGGAGAGTCTTACAGGAGATTGTTGAAACCTGATATCGGATGTTCAGATGCGGCGGAACGAAGAAAATGGACCAGAAAAAGATCAACTTCAGAGTGCTTGGTAAGCGCTGTGATGTTAGCGTGGATTGATTCCAGAGCTCAATTACCGGCCAATAACAGCTACAGTATCATCAGAGCAAACTGGCGCCACTGAACCACCAATAGCAATAAAAATATATATTACCTCGTAGGCTGGCAGATACCATGCCAAGGATACAATCCGGGGCTGTGACTGCATGACTAGAAATTGAATTGAATCACATGTTGTGGTTGATACTGCTCCACAGTCAAGTTACATTACCATCAAGCCTAAACTTCTCCAAATCATCATTTCCCTTGAACCTTAGCTGAGCATTGTGCTGAGAGATGGTTGACTGATCAGCAAATAGTAGATCCTTCATGTACCGCAGTTGCAGCCACTCTCTCTCCATCTGCAATTCAACCTCCTCAAAATGTACAATCTTATCCTGAATATCTTTCATCTGCAGACGTTTATATCGAACATTTTGATCATTTCCCATAAAAGAACAAATGAACAAACAAACAAACATAGGATTAAGATTTCAAAATAAACATGGGGATGGCGGATCAGAAAAATCACCTGAACTTCCACAATATCAGACAGGGATTGTTCCACGTCATGGCAATCCTTCTCAAGCTGTGAACGTGCCCCCGCAGCAGCCTCTTTAAGGGCTTCCTCAACAGGTTGACCATTTGTGCAAAAAGCCTCTGAACATGCAGAATACTAGCTTCAATACTATGTTCGAAATATTAATGAGATGCCCAGTTAAAACTGCAACGAAACAAGCCCACATAAAACCTTCAAGGTTTAGGTAGTGCTCCATATATGATTATTCATTGAGTTGCATTTCCATCAGACAAATAAGTTAAAACATGTCTGAAGAATTTCACATCTATAAAGCTTTTTCTCCTCTCTCAGCATTAACTTAATCAATACTAAAATAAGTACAAGTACTAAATCATGTCTACACAATCTGATCAATGAAAATGGAGAAGACTGTATATTATTAGCTTTTATCAGTTGTATCACACAGAATATAGGTACATCTTATAGAGGGTTAAGAAGATTAGTCGTAGGCTGATAAATATAAGCAAGAAATCTTTGTTTCAACACAATCCTTGTTAACACAGCTTTTACCTTTTCCATCTACTCCAATGTTTTTACCATTCACACTGCTGATGTTGGCCACATCCGCTTCACACAACGCTGAAATGGCAGCTTGAGCTGTGGCTTTGGCAACATCTGAACCAGCCATGGCAGATAAGAAAGAAACCTGAGAAAGCACAATTGTTGATGTCAACTCAGACAATCCATTACGTATGCAAGACTGCATGCTTATATGGGTTCTTAAGGATTAACAAGAGAGAGAGAATGCACTCACTGTAAACTGCCAACAAGTATGGAATCATGATTATATATCCCAGGGCTCATCCTAATCTTGTATAAAATACCAACAAGGGAGTGGACTTAGCAGTTCCAGGGGGTGGGGTAACCAGGTTGCTAGGGTGTGTTCAGTTTAGTAGGACATTTCACAAATCTAGCCCATATTCACCTTAGCAGGGTGCCACTCTTCCAAGCTGTGAAGGCCACAACACGTGCTGGATCCAAGACATGCAATCCATACCGATACTGTGGCACCATACAGAGATCTCATATTGGATGTGCGGTCAAAGCATTAATGACCATTAACACAGCTCAATTCCCCCCACCCCCCTTCCCCCAGACCATCTGGTGTTGAAAATCGAACAATGTGATAGCGATCTGAGAGACGGTTGTCGAAAATCAAACAATGTGATAGCGATCTGAGAGACAGTTGTCGAAAATCAAAACCATTGAGGGAGAAAGGAGGCTGCTTGATGAGTTCTTGATGGTGGACAGCTTTTTTTTATTTTATCTTTTTCAGATCACAAGGGAGAGACTGGGTGTGCATTAAGGATAGAAAGTTGACAGCACAAGCCTCACAAGGCACTGACATCATGATATCATATCGTCAATTACATGATGGATCATAAGGACTTGAACAAGTTCATTAGGCCTCTGAAGGGCCTTCTTTACAAATTTGAAGTTTCAGAAGACCTGAACCATTGACTAATTAAGCAACCTGTTACTTTAGCTTTAGCTACATTGATATAATTTCATCCAAATGAAGCAGAAGAATTACACAAGCAGGCCCACCTAAATGAGATATCTAGAACATTTAAAGCATATATACATATAAATGCATAAGTAAATAGATGAACACGTTTATATAGATGCCCTATCAAGGTGAAGTACTTAATATCGCTTTCCAAGAATGGGAGGATTCAAATGAGCTCTTTGAGTGGAAAAATAACTATATGCATGCAGCTCACCTAAAGGTAAACTGACTCCAAGCACAAAGTTCATGTGCAAACCTGAGCCATGATTGGGTTGCTTGCATCAGTTAATGGTGTGATATGCCTTTGCTTTGTAGGACATGACACTGCAATATTTGCCTCTCCACGTCCAGCACTCCCGTGAACATTTTTTTGGTACTGCTCACCATCTTCTCCAATTTCTGGAGGCCCCAAGAACTGCTCCCCAAAAGGCAACTTGACAAATCTAGCAACACAGTCTTTCTCACTTCTGCTACCAACATGTTCTGCCACCTTTTTCCAGTCTTCACCATAGTGCAAAATGGCCTCAAGCAGGTGAAGAGTCTCTTTGTCAGTCCAGTCAGTTTTTGTTTCTTCATTGATATCAACCCGCTTAAAATCCGTTGAACTCAGACCAGGCCTATAGTTGCCACGAACAAAACATCTTGCACACAGAATGATATCAGCCTGTGACCAAAAAAAGACAGAATCAGCTCTTATAAATTTCTTTCTTCAGTAAAATCAGTCAGTAAAAACCAACTCCGTAATTATAACTTAGAAACAAATGACTTGCCTACTCATGAGGCCTGACACTCCAGAAATTTACAACAAAAGTTCTTTTGTTGATTATGCTATATTATGCTTTCTTGTGGAAGGAGAGACATAGTTAGCAGAATGAACTTAAGCCAAGCTAGAGTGAGCATAGCTTATTCCCATAATTATTATTGACTATAGTTGTTTTTAATAGGAAAAAAAACCTCAGTAAACTCAATGATTTGAATTCATTTACAGTTTTTTTTCGATATATTTATGTGCATTGATTAAGTCTTTGTCAGCTTAAATTTTGGGTCATATATCAGCACGGAAAACTTGGTTTCTAAGTCATCCATTGTATGATATTAGGCTCAAGTAGACTTAATAGATTGTATAATTACATGAGCCAAATCTGACAGCCTACAAATGATCCAAAGAGCTGAATTGAGCCTTAGTTAATGAGGATTCAAAATAGCCAACCCACAGCTGGTCCATGCCCCTACCATTGGGTGAGGGATCACAAAATATAAACTTGCAACGTAGACCATTTAATAAAAGTAATATTATCAGTATAAGTATCGATGATGGCATTGTGCATGTGAGATTTCATGTGGGTGAGACTGCAAAAATGTCTTTTCTTCTATATCATAATTTGGAAAGCAATAGAGCTAAGCAAGATATGGATTTTACGCCAAGGAGGAAACTTGGCTAGTGCATGATAAGGGATTTTTGGTCATATATGGATACATCATGCAAAACTGCCTCTCTAGTCTATCACAAAAAATTGATACAAGTATGCATTTATGAAGTATTATAAATGAATACATTAAAATACATGTGCAATTCTAAAATGAAATATAAAAATTAAAAGTATATAGATATAAGAAACATCATTTTTAAAAAAATCAGCCGGATGGCCACTCTAGCGGTTTCAGACCAAAACTACTAAGTATCATAGAAATGTTACATGGTGCTTGAGCATGAAGCTCCAGATATATCAAGTGAAAACCTACATATGCAGCTGAACTACAAGATCAAAGTGGAATAGACTAGTTTCCAATTAGATGACTTGGATACCTCTAGTTATAATGCTCAAGGAGTAAACCTATTAGAAATGGCTGACGATGAACAACCGGTGAGATAGTCAATCATCAATTCGCCATTTGACTTTTGTTTCTAACTCTAGGAGAGTCTATTATGTATTGTTGATAACATTTTGTTCAGTAAATTATGTCATACAATTGTCAGCATCTTTCTTCCACGATTACTCTTATGTGATTATCATGTGAGTGATGTTATTACGTATGATGGACAATGATATTTATCATTAGATTGTGGACCTTTACGTTATACAGATGTTGCCATGATATCATGATATTAGGTGGATAATGTTTTGTAGCTTTGCTTTAGATTTTTTACTAATAAATTTTGGAATGAAGTTTATGTCAAATATTGATTTTTGATACTTAGTAATAGAAAAAATTGATATATTTTGGCACCTTCTTTGGGCATAGAGCACTTGTTATAGTGCCCACTATCCACTATCTATTTTGAAATCTCCCAGCAGCTATGCAACCACTACCTTCATTATAATTTATCGGTAATACATTGGATTAAAACATGGAGTCATATATGGTAATTCAAAATGGTGCTCATCTTAGATGAAAACTTTGAAACAAGTGTCTTATATACTCATAATAGGTTTTGAGGTGAGTTAGGAGAGGATGCAAAATTGGAGTTAATAAGGACAAATACACGAAGAACAATACAAAATGATATGGGTATATGCACTTAAAATTTGAGATAGCTTGATAAGTTGAGCAACTTAAATTGGTACTTAAGGGTCAACAAAGTGGAGGGTAGCAAAAGATGGAATCTGTTAAAAAAGGATGGCAGCAGCAAAGAGTGTTGCGCTGAATAGTACTCACTAAGGAAAGTGTCAATTAGCCAAGCGTTTATTGTCTAGAAGAACCTCTTTGGTGATAGCTATGGTTTACATATAGTGTTATCAAATATCAACATTTGAATTCTCAATTTACCATACTGTCTTGACCTAATATCAACATCGGATCACCTGTCTCGGCATGCAGGTATTATCTGATTTGACAAATGTGAGTAAACACATGGGGGCATACCACATCTCATACTGTACCAATACGTGACTGATACAAGACTATATATAATGAGATTTCAAACCTTCACATATGCAGCTAATGAGATCCATGGATCCATGGACAATGAGAGTAAAGATAATATGACAAGACATAAAAGGAAATGATATGAGCATCTAAGGAATGAGTTGCATCAAACTGTAGCACATTAAATTTTAGAATGGGGCATGGCATTAACAGCCAAAAAAAAAAAGATATACAGTTCAAATCAAAGGTAAAAGACTGTTAGGTACATAAGTAATTGCAAATTTTATATGCTTCCGGGAATGTTTTAGACATGCTTCGAAAAAGAGATATGACACAGGATAAAGGAGAGAAAATGGCCATTACGCTATATTAGCACCAAATAGACTATATATAAGTTACCCACCTATATGTAAAGTAAAGCTATAACAAAAACAGTATCCAATCACAAGAAATTTGGGATCGCAAAGGTTATGGCGTTTGAAGATTTATTAGCAACATCAAATTTAGACAAAGAACGTAAAGCATTTAAATTCTTATTGACTGATGTATAGTACTCAACAGTCGTTAATTTATATCCATGATCTCCACCAACAAATTCAGCTATTGGGAAGCATTACGTTGTAGTAAAAAATCCAACTGAAAATAACACTAAACTTCAAAAAGGAAACTACTCAACCTCCGAAATCAATCACCAACCTTATCGGTAGCAAAGCAAGCGAGGCTACAGACTGATTTGCAGTTGCTGCACAGCTTTTTTGGGCTATCCTTCTTCTCTAAAGCCTCCTCGGCCTCTCGCTTCTCCTTCAAGGTGGGCTTTGTCGATGGAGCATAGTTGATCAAACCCCACTCCTCGAGGAAATCAAACACCCTCCGGATCGACCCTATGTCCCCAATAAGCCCTCGTCGGGCCTCGGTGAAGGTGATCTTCCTCGAAGGGTTTGCCCTGAACCGTCTGATTATCGAGTCCCTGTAATACTTGTAAACCCTAGGGTTTCTTGAAACTGACTTCCCGTCGAAGAACTCCGGCAGGATCTTCCGCTCAGTCTCGTGGATCTCGCCGAAGGAAAACCACCCTAGATAAAGGAAAATAAAGAAGAAAAACTGCTGAAAAAGAGACAAAGCTAGGGCTTCGGAAGGGGAGAAGAAGGCTCCGAGGAGCAATTTAGAAATTTTATGGGAATTTGAGTTACCCGAGCAGCTGGGGATGGTAATGGTGTAGGAGGGGGCGGGGGAGGGTTCCGGCGTACGAGGGCTGGCGGCGGAGAGGAGCTCGCGGGGGTCGGCAGACGGAGTCTCAGATTTGACAGCGGAAGTGACCGGAAGAAGGGGAGTTTGCGGCGTCCGGGAAGAATTCGCCGGCGAGGGAGACGGGGTCTGGGCGGGCGGCGGTGGCGTCGCCATGGGGACGGAGAGGGAAAGGGGCTCGTTGGGGATTTTAAAGAGCCAACGGAAAGGCTAATTTGCCCCTCTTCCGGCACATGAAACCCGAATCTTGACCTGGCGGCGGCAGAATGGAAGCTGTACCTTTCCCACCTATATTCGGCACTGTGTTACCGACTTCGATGTATTTAATCAATCAAGAGCTTGAAAGTTGAAAGTACTTTTAATTTTCTTAAAATTACTTATGAAAAAATACTCGATAAATGAAAATAATTTTAAAAAAAATAACTCTAAAATGAAAGGGGATCGAAAATAATTAAACATATTTTTATTTTTTATCAAAAAAATAAAATGTAGAAAGCAACAATTGGAGAATTTAAAACATATGGGCTAATAATATTTCTTTAATCTTTTTACTTATTCTATAAAATATTATTTATAATAAAAATAAATAAAAATAATTTTTATTTTACTCATCAAATATGCTTTTAAAGATAAGAAAATAAAAAATAAAAAATATAAAAAATAAAACATTCTTAAAAATTGAATGTAGTTCTCAATTTTGACCCCTTTGTTACATTATACAAGCATGTAAGCTAAGTTCTACATCGAAGAATGAATGATAGCTAAGGGTTTTGATATTTTTAAGAACTATAGTAGTTATATAATGAAGAATCAATAAGGGTAACTAAGAGATCAATCTATCAAAACTTTCATCTCTATTAAAAGTATATGATGCTAAATTTTATAATATTTTGTACAATTCAAAAGTCTCTTAAATTTTGGATTGAATAAATTTGGCATCATGTATTTTTACACTTACACTATGAAACATCTTTTTCTTGGCAAAAAGTTGTATGATTGCAATTGGATTGGACTAACCCGCTTTCAACTTGGAATCAATTCAAAATTATTCTGATTTGATTCAAATTAAAGTTTTTTTTTATCCAGCTTGATTCAAAAATATAATAATATTTGAATATAGATTCAATTTGGCCTAATGAATTTTCAATTCAAATCTAAAACAAACCGATCCAATTTTATACTAATATTTGGTATATAATTGATCAATAATATGTAACTTGCACCCAAAATGCATCATGTAGACTCCTGATCCCTCACACTTTTTAAAGACCAAGAAGTATTTGAATGCCAAGTGCTCTCTTATTCCATATCCATTGGAACTTTTAAGGGTATGTTTGATAACAATATTAGATTAAAGTGGTCAACTTTCCAATTCCAAGCCTCCTTGAGTTTTGCAATTTAGACTTTAGGCATACCAAGCCGACACCAATATTTGATAGGCTCATGGTATACAACTCATTTTTCTTTTCTTTCAAAATGTTGTATTATATTTCGATCCAATCTGATCCAACAAAATTAATCAACTTCTAAATTATAATCAATTAAAAATTAATCTCATCAACTCGAATCAAAATATTTGATTTAGGCTTCACATAAAAAACATGATAAGCTTAGAATATGAATTATTGAATTGTTAACCAAACTTAAACTAAAAAGAATGGATAATATACTATATACCATAGCTCCCTCCTTGAATATAAAAATTAATTTTTTTATTTATTGTATAGTTCATTAACAATACAGGTTGCTAGTTATAACTACACATTGTTATCAACCAAATCTTATAAAATAGTTTTGATAATATCTATATATGCACATATATTTATGATATATTATAGTGAATTTATATATACTTATAATGGTTTATATTGATCATTCAAGTTGAGCTTAAAAATTATGATAAATTAATAAACTTTATTATATATAGTCTGATTCAATCGAATCCATTTATAGCCCAACAAGAGATGATGCAGTCTTTATTTATTTATTTATTATTTATTTCAAAATGAGAGAATTAGGCCATTGGATTTATAAATTAAAATAAGTAAAATTAAAATACAATTTTTTATTAATTTTCACACATAATTCAAGGGTGTTGATAGCGAAATGACAAAACCCAGGGTTGGATTTATAAATTCCCACCTGAAAGCACCGAAGCTCCCGTCTCGCATGTCGATTTTGAAAAAACCGTTGGCACTTCCCGAGCGCCCCGACGGGTTCGCAGCAGCAACACTCTTCTGACTTCTCTATCAAATCTTTTCTACCCTTTCCGAGACTTTCTTGCTGTGGGAGAGAGAGAGAGAATGGGCGAGAGAGCCATTGATCTCTACGAGAAGCTGGAGAAGGTGGGAGAAGGGACCTACGGGAAAGTGTACAAGGCCCGGGAGAAGGCGACGGGAAAGATCGTGGCCATCAAGAAGAGCCGTCTTCCCGAGGACGACGAAGGGGTTCCTCCCACCACTCTCCGCGAGGTCTCCCTCCTCCGCATGCTCTCCATCGATCCCCATGTCGTCAGGTCTCCTCTTCAACTTAAACCACCGTTCCTTAACCAATTAAATCACCAGTTTCGGCCTTCGAATTCACTGTAGATGGGTTTCGGTTCTTTCCGATTTTCTTGGTTTAAGATCGTTTGATGATCTCTGTTTGTTTACGAGATCCTTCATTTGATCTCCGTTCCTTATCAAGGGGCATTCATCTCAAGAACTACTTAAATCACCAGTTTCGGCCTCCGAACTCACTGTAGATGGGTTTCGGTTCTTTCCGATTTTCTTGCTTTAATTTGATCTTCGTTCCTTATCAAGAGGCATTCATCTCAAGAACTATTTAAATCGCCAGTTTCGGCCTCCGAACTCACTGTAGATGGGTTTCGGTTCTTTCCGATTTTCTTGGTTTAAGATCGTTTGATGATCTCTGCTTGTTTACGAGATCCTTCATTTGATCTTCGTTCCTTATCAAGAGGCATTCATCTCAAGAACTATTTAAATCGCCAGTTTCGGCCTCCGAAACTCACTGTAGATGGGTTTCGGTTCTTTCCAATTTTCTTGGTTTAAGATCGTTGATGATCTCTGCTTGTTTGCGAGATCCTTCATTGATCTTTGTTTCCATGATAGATGAAAGTGCCTCTTTTGGGGTTTTACAACTCGGGGCTACAACTGGAAGTGTTTTAGGTGTGGTTTTTGGTTTTCTATTAATTTAAGTAAATTTACTGGTATTTTTTTTTTTCGCATATGATGGACTTTCTTTTCTTCCGTTAGGATTTTCTTGAGTTCTTGAACTGAATTTTTTTTCAACTTTCTTTATATATGTATTAAAAAAAAGTTCATCTGGCATGCTTTTTTAGTTTTATAGGAGATAAGTGGGTTTTGATGATGCAAATTTAAATTCCTACACCTTTGTTTTATTTTTTTTCATTTATTTTGCGATTTTTTAAATATTTATGTTTCTCTCATAAACCAACTTATCTGTAGTTTTCTATGGTATTATTTGATCAGAGGCATACATTTCTAACCTGGTTTGTTCGCTGTATTCTTTCTCCATGGTTGGCTACGATAATATTTCAGACATGGGTTTTGTTTTAATTGGATAACTGGGTTATGTTGAATTGTGTCTTTATTTTATTGTTTGTCTTATGTTGATTTACTTTGATTATGCTGAAAGAATTCTAATTGACTACTCTCGACAAGTATGTGCTCCAGTGGAGATTTATCGTTTCTTTTAGGATGAGGTGATGCAAACTTTCTGTTGTCCTTGTTGCCATCTCACTTCAGGCTGCTGGATCTCAAGCAAGGCCAAAACAAAAAGGGGAAGTCAATATTGTATCTGATATTTGAGTACATGGACACCGATCTGAGAAAATACATCAAAAGCTTCCGTCAGTTGGGTGAGATGATTCCGCCAGAAATCGTGAAGGTAATTGTTTCGTGGATCTTGACATAGACTGTATCATCCATTCGAGAAGTAGTGGATCTTGACATACTATGTCATCCATTCTAGAAGTAATGAAAGTTATGTGACGTATATGAAATTTGCAACAATAGAAGGATATTATATATATATATATATATATATATATATATATATATATATATATATATATATATATATATATATATATATATATGTAAATATATATATAATTCAAATCCTCAATATAGTGGCCAGGATGTCGTTTATCCATGAACATGTCACATATTCTTCTCATCAAAGAACCAAGTTATTAATCTCAGAAAGGAATAAATTCTGCTTTATAAATATTATGATGATTTTATTAGTTCTATTGAGTTCTTAGAAGTTGATAATGTCAGTGCAGACTTTGATGTACCAACTCTGCAAAGGTGTTGCATTCTGCCATAGTCATGGCGTACTTCATAGGTGAGTCATATAAGTTGGCTTCAATTTTCCTTTAACCATAGCCATCCAAAACATGGCTCATTGGTTGCTGGTACTTCTTCAATCAACATAGGGACTTGAAACCTCACAATCTCCTAATGGATCACAAGAGGATGATGCTTAAGATAGCAGACCTTGGACTCAGTCGAGCGTTCACTGTTCCACTCAAGAAGTACACTCATGAGGTGTGGCTAATGAATGAACTTAGAAGCTTAATATATTTGTGTTTTTGAAAGTAATATTGCATTATCCACCTTGGGAGAGACCTCTTTCATTTCCAGTTCCATGTCTGTTATAATATTCTTTGATCATTATGAATTTGTTGTGTGATCCGTTGATCCAGATTCTGACACTCTGGTACAGAGCTCCAGAGTTACTTCTTGGGGCCAAACACTATTCCACACCAGTTGATATCTGGTCTGTTGGCTGCATATTTGGTAGGAAGTTTTGGTTTCTTAATATCCCAAATTTATCTTACAAAAAGTGTAACTTTCCTTTTTTTTCAAAAAAAAAGTATTTCTTTACATGGTAACCTTTAAAAATACCCAAAATTATGTTATACCCTCAAATTTTTTTGTTTACATATATAGGCCTTTATGTTTTTTTGCATGTATATCTTTACAAGTATCCTAAATTATGTGTATAACATCACAAATTTATCATTATATGTGCATCCTTATAAATTATTATTTTTCATGTCTTCCCTATTAAGAGAATACATATAAAAGAAATAATTTTATAAGGTTATAGATGCCAAGAAAATAATTTGCAAGTATATACATGTAAATACTAAATTGTTAGGATATATACAATTTTAAATCCTTATAAGGGTATATATGAAAAAAAATTATGAAAATATATGGACTAGCAAATTTATGAAGATATACACATAATTTCAGATATTTATAAAGGTATGCATGTAAAAAAAAAAAAATCCAAAAATGCATTTTAAACAGCACTACAGTGTATATGAGATGAGCTTTTTTATCTTGGGCCTTTTAAATTTTAGCTGAGCTACTTACAACTCAAGCTTTATTTGCTGGAGATTCAGAACTGCAGCAGCTACTTCACATTTTCAGGTTCAGTAGTTTATTAATCTTCTTCTTTCTGTTTTTTAATGTTAGCCATTTAATTGGCTTTATATGGTCCATCTTCTCCCTGCTACAGATTGTTGGGTACCCCAAGCGAAGAAGTGTGGCCAGGAGTTAGCAAATTAGCGAATTGGCATGAATATCCTCAATGGAGCCCAAAGAATCTGCCGTCTGTTGTCCCCAACCTAGATGCCACAGGGATTGATCTACTCACGGTGAGTTTTGGTTCTTTTGTGAGTTCTGATACACGCAGCCTACTACATCAAGTATCAAGCAACAAATATACTGGGGAGTCATGTCTATTTGTGCGTTATGTTCAACAAATACCTTTTGTTGGTTGCTTTTAGCCTTCTCTCTTTATTCTCCAAGTTGTCTGATTCATGCCTCGTGTTTTTCTTCCTTGCAGAAAATGTTGCAATATGATCCTTCTAAGCGAATTTCTGCCAAGAAAGCTTTGGAGCACCCATATTTTGATGATCTGGATAAAACACTTTTGTAAACCTGGTGCTGATAAATTTCTTAAAAACTGGAGAATTACTTTCTGGCAAATTGTGGTTGATGCCAGCTGTTGTTCTCTCTTTTTCGCTTGCTTTCCTCAAGCAACGCTTCTGTGATAACATTTGGATACAGGCAATGATAACCTGTGGCAGTAAAATGCTTGTCTGCAAAATTCAGTATGTGAATGCAATGTTAGGAAATGATTTTGCACACATCATTGTGGTCTTTATTTGACCAATGTAAGCTCAGAATAAATGCAATGCTTGTTTTTTCTCTACTACGGCTTCTACTGCGAGATGCTGCCATGCTCGTCTGGCGCACCTCTAAGATGAGTTTGGTTGTCAAGAAATCGCTTTCTAGGGTGGAGTGTAATGAAAATAAACTGTTAGACCGACAAAGTCAGTAGTCCTAAGCTTGTTTAGTTGCAGAAGGAACAAGCTGACAAACAGATAATATCCAGTTTTGAGGCAATCAAGCTCGTGATGGGTAATGGGTAATCTTCAAACTTCAAAGAGCACTGGGAAGCGCTAATAATTTTTATTAGGTTTTAGTTTTAGACAGAATTTAACTGGGGCATGACCCATCAGCCACACTAGATATTCACAGCACCAGCATATGTTCTATATAAGTTGACATTTTCTAAGACATGAATGATAAAGACAGCATTCCCTGATTAATTATAAGCCTTCCTCAATCATGATCATTTATCAGCATAAAACTTTTTTGGATCTTTTAGGTGAAACTTGTACTGAGCTTGGAGAGGTTGGACACAAAAAACAATATTATCTTAAAGGTCTAGATAATTTATACAGTGAGACCCTGCCCGGTTTTAGAGGGTTGTAGCATATGTATTCTAATTTCTAAGACCACAAACATGACACCCCCAAGATGAATCATGCAGAGATCAGATCACTCATCTACATTTTTCTGGCAAACTGTATAGAGTACATTTCTATGAATGCTTCCATTGAAACAAAGGTATCATGTGTTGAACATGATGCACAAAACTGCAATATGTAACCTAAGATAGGAAATTTGAATCTTTTCCCTTGCTAGCTGAGTACCCTTTGATTATTGTTAACATACAATCAACAACTTTTATGCCTTCAAGAATGTATCACAAACTTAGACTGTCCCACTAATCAAAAATAATTGAATGGTCACAATGCCTACAGGAATAGAAGTACTGGTTTAGTTACCCCAACACAATTCCCAAACAAAAAATGTCACGTAACCAGGTGCATTGGATCAAGCAATAGGAAAAACTTCTTTCTTATTCCTCTGAGTACATCATGGTTGTCTACTTTGATTCCAAGTTATCCCCTACTGCATCCTGTCATATCACTTCTGCAAATTGTACAAATGTCAACCTGTGGAATTCCCTGTTTAATACGTTGTATGGATATATGGTGCTTTGTTGTGATGAATTCTATGCCAAGGTTAAGAGAAGATCATCATGACGCAAGCCACAGGAAAAGTTTCAACCAGAGAGTGTGTGAGCCCCTGTTCTCTCACGGATCCTCACCATGTGAGGATCCGTCTGTTGGAAATTGTATCCTAAAGCCAATCATTTGATGATTGTGCTAATGTAAATTGTATATAAATTGATATATTAATAAAAGTTATTTGGCAGTTTATTCATTACAAGAACATCTTCTTAATACTCCTGATTGTAATGAAGCCCTCAGGATCTTCCTTCACGATAAAGGAGGATTTATCTTTGAAGGTCCTTAAAAAGGTTCGCGACCAAATGATATACTATGACAGGGCCATAGTACTATCAATTATAGGACGTTGTATATCATATTTGTTGGTTGTCCTCTTAACCAAGGAGTGTAGAGACACTAGTATGACATACAGGTGAAAGTGTAGGAGTACATTTCACCGAACGTGACTCATTTCCGGATACTCTACTGTCAAGAGTTAATCCGAGAAGATATAGGTATAAGTATCCTTCAGACCTGAAGATCACAACCAGTGGCTTACAAGCAACTCATTGTACTTAGGTGCCGGACCACCTGGATTTCTAATCCAGCTACGAAAGGTTACTGGGTGCAGTCAAGTACTTGTGGTAGTCAGTTGTGGATCAAGATGGAATTTGACCTATCCCGTTAAAAGGAGAAATGCTTGTGTTTCAATTTAGCAAGACCTTGGCCAAGGCACTTCATGTGAAAGTCACATGATCACTAAAATTGAAATCACTTTATGGATTTGCTATTTAGAGTTGACAGGCTCTTAAGCCATCCTTAGCATTTGTGGTCAAGAGGATGAATTATACGGTAACTGTTTCTTAGGGTTCTTGGAGTTTGCTCGGCAACTCTTCGACCTATCCGGACGTCGGGTTCCATTGCTAGATGGGCACATCGATTAGTATAGAAAGTTGTTTCTATGCTACCGGCTTAGGTTCGAACCTAGAGAGTCACACGCATAGAAGTTTCCTAGGATGATCTGTTTGCTGATCAACGATTGAGAATCGTATATGATTTAATTAATCAATTTGATTGATTGAATTATCTCAATTGGGTTAAGTACAAGTGAATAAGATTCAATTTGGTTTAAGTCTATTAGAAGGACTAGTCAATTTCAAATATTGATTTGAAATTAGACTTGATTTGGATTTAAATAGATTCAGGACTAGCCAAATTTGATTTGGGCTTGGACCATGATCTATGTGGGTTCAGTCAATAAATTCAGATCAGATTAAACCATCACCTGAACCCAAACCTCTCGCATAAGGATCTGATGAGATTAAATTCATCATGTAGAATTTAATGCCTAACATTAATTTTCTTAATTTAGTCCTCTTTGTTTAACCAAACACGACTCTTTGGTTTTCACCGAACGTCGGAATTAACCAAGCGCCGTTTGGCGTCTCTTTGCTTTTACCAAACGACGGAATTCTAAATGTCAGAATTCAATGGGCTGGCTAAATTGAGACTATAAATAGAGGGCATTCCCTCACCAGATTACATAGAAGAACAATACACGATATGTCGTGGATTGAATTCTAAAAATTAGAATAAAAATCCTGGTGATTCTGGTGTTAGCGGAAGCGTGGTGGATCTTAGAGGAAGATTCAAGTGGGAGGATTCAAGATCAGCAAAGTCATTTTTCCGCGAGCTAGCACTCCCGGAAATCCGATCATTCGGGGCTTCGCGTGGACGATACTAGAGGCCGGACGATTGAACGGCTGCAGAGCAAAAAGGATTTACCTACTGCCTTTAAGGTAAGCGATTTGATCCCTAGATCTTAAGGCAGGCTTCAAGATAAGTAGTATGACTTCTTCCTTGAAGATCAAGATATGATCTTGATATTTTATTTATATGCATATTTTGGATCAATCGATCCTATATACAAGGCAAAGATATGATCTTGATGCATGTTAGATAGATTAGTATGTAATCTTTAAAATTCCGCATTGATAATTGTTATCAAATTTTTAAAATATGCATGCCTCGGGATTGTTTCTCCTTCAAATGGTATCAGAGCGATGGTTTCGTATTGATCTAATTTATTGCATGTAAATTAATGCTCCTATTAATTGTGTAATCAAGGCTAAAACAAATCAAGGTCTATTCGGTCACAGATGGATTGAAAATCCAAATTACCCATTCAACGAGGTATTCTGTGACATATTGCCGTGATAATTTAAATTGATCTTGGCTTCAAAACACTGATTACACACTCTCAAAATATGTTTTATATTTGATACATATTGATGTTGTATAAAACATGATATTTGCATGTTTAGTATAAAACATAGATATGATATATGATGGCATGATGTCTATGTTATGAAACATACAAATATTTATGAGAGTCTAATTTGAATGTCAAATGTTAATTCATAATCTCTTTAGATATGATCTAAATATAGGAATTATGAGTAGTAACATAATACATATGATGCTTGATTGAAATATATGACATGTAAACATGAAATATATTTAATCCTTTGGGTTAGCTAAATCGGGTCCATAAAGGGTTAGACCCTAAGGTTTAAATCAACTGGACTATAAGAGTATTTGATCAAATCTAATTAGATTAGGTTAAGAATGCTCTAAATCAAACAATAGTTGTAGTTGATCATGTCCTTCTCTTTGATTAAACCAAATGGAAGTAGATTAGGCTCCGTGGTTGAGCATGAATCTCTTAGATGGTCAAATCAGAATTGGTTAACCATATGATGTCAAGGTGGTTGGCAAGTTGCTCTAGGATCAACGATCGAATGGTTTTTAATTGGGAGCTACTCGTATTGATGCGTCTTTAACGAGTTAATGGCATATCCCTCCCATCGATCTCACTCACCTGGTCAATGTGGTGAACCATTTATGATTCAGATCATTTACCTGATTCGGGTTGACCCATGCCTGTAAGGAAATCAGTCTGACTGATTTAGGTGCCACTTAACCTGACTTAATCTTGTTTCATTCTACCGATTTCATAGATTCAGTGGAAGAACTTGATTAGTCAATTTATCTTCAGATTATTAAATCCTCTAAAATTATTAGGTCCTTAAAATGAAATAGTTATATGATAACTAGATCATAGCCTCCCATTAAGGTGGGTGATAATGAGTCCGATGTCTTGATAATCATTGGAGGCACTCCATGCCTGGTGCTTGTCAACCATCGGAATTATCATTCATTATATGATAAGTCAGCGTAACTATTAATAACAGTCAGGTGAGCCGAGCTTCACTCGGGCTTGGTTGTCTATTGATAGGTTACACTGATTATATCATTTAATGGTTGGACCTAACCAGAACTTTCAGTGGAGGCACTTCATGCCTGCTGAAGAGGTATATGGGGCAAAACTGAACACTAAGAATTGTTTGGGGAAACAATTGGTTTTGAACCTACTCTTAGATGCATATGGGTTAGCCAAGCTTCACTTGGGCCTGTATGTAGTTTATGTAGATCTTAGTGCCCGCTAAAGAATTAAGAATAATTCTTCGAATTGGGGTGTAGAGGCTGCCAATTTGAACAAAATAGTGGAGAATCTTTAGACTAAAGTCCAAGTCTTTAGACTGAATCAATTTATATACTAATAAACTTTAGTTTTTCCTTATGCAGAAATGGCCACTAATTTATCATTAAGGTCCCTATTGGATAGTGACAAGTTGAATGGTTCCAATTTCAATAGCTGGTTCAGAAAACTTAAGATCGTCCTTGAGCATGAGAGGATTCTATATATTCTGAATAATCCTGCACCAAAGATACCTGATGCAAACACCCAAAGTTCTGAGAGAGACACTTATCAGAAGTGGCTCAATGATAGAACTAGCGTGCGTTGTATCATGCTAGCAGCAATGAACGATGAATTCGGTCGCCGGTTCAAGAATGCTCAGCCAGAAGAAATCATTCAAGCGTTGAATGAATCTTTCGGCACACCCGACGATGTTGAAAGGCACAAGACTAGTTGTGCTATTTTCAATGCTCGAATGAGGGATGGATCTCCTATCACTGATCATGTATTGTACATGATCGAGAAGATAGAACTCCTAAGCAAGCTCGGCTTTCCCTTACATGAGCAGTTGGGAAAAGATGCGATCCTGAATTCCTTGCCTCCATCCTTCCGACCTTTCCTTACTCATTTTCGAATGACAAAGCCTGCAGTCAACTACCACGGTTTGTTGGGGTTGTTACAGAACTTTGAGAAGGATAACCAGCTCTCTAAGGGTTTGGTTAATGTGGTTGAAGGATCTAAGGTAGGGCGTAAACCCTTTGGGAAAGGGAAGAAGAAAAAGAATAATAAAAGGTGCAACATGCTAGGACATCTATAAGGGGTCAGATGCAGAAGAAGAAAGTTGATAAAAGTCAAGCTGAATGCTTTCACTGCAAGATGCAAGGGCACTGGAAGAGGAACTGTCCTCTTTACATTGCCACACTTGATCAAAACAGGCCAAAGAAGAAAAAGGAGCAAGATGTTGCTCAACAAGGTATTTATATGATAACACATTGTAATTTTTCTGTATATGATAATCAGACCTGGGTATTGGATACCAGGAGTCCTTTTAACATTTGCAATTCATTGCAGGGACTACAGGTCACCAGAAGATTTGAGGACAATGAAAGATTCCTTAATGTCGGCGATGGAAGATTAGTTCCAGTTCTGGCATTAGGAGTTCTTGAAATAGTTTTCAATAGAAATATCATTATACTAAATGATTGTCATTTTTGCCCAACGTTCTTGTTGAACGTAATTTCTGTAGGCCTTCTGGCCAAAAGTTATTATGAAATTTCAATAAAGGATGTTACTTTGAATATCATTATGAATGGAGTCACTGTAATGACTGGGCATTTATCTAATGGCATTTATATATTATCACAGCCTGTGAATGTAGTGTACAATTCAAGTAAGCGCCCTAGAACAACTGATGTCACAGACATTTATCTTTGGCACCATCGGCTGGGTCATATCAATAAGAACAGATTAAACAGGTTAACTCAGGAGGGCATCCTTCGAGTTGATGATTGTGAATCATTAACTACCTGTGAATCCTGTCTTCTTGGTAAAATGACCAAGTCATCTTTTACTGAAAAAGGTGAAAGAGCCAAAGAGCTATTGAGTCTAGTACATACTGATGTATGTGGACCAATGAGCACTTGTGCCAAAGGTGGATATTACTACTTCATTACTTTTACATACGACCTTTCTAGGTTTGGTTATGTCTATCTTATGAGACATAAATCTGAGTCGTTTGAAATGTTCAAACTATATCATAAAGAAGTAGAAAAACAAATAGGAAAATGTATTAAGACCCTTCGATCAGATCGAGGAGGCGAATACCTTTCCAATGAATTTGTGACATATTTAAGAGAGAATGAGATTCTCTCCCAATGGACTCCTCCTGGAACACCGCAGCATAACGGTGTCGAAAAGAAGGAATCGAACTCTGTTAGACATGGTTCGGTCCATGATGGGTTTTGCGAGCTTGCCAATATCATTTTGGGGATACGCATTAGAATCAGCTTGTCATATTCTTAATAAGGTTCCAAGTAAGTCTGTTTCTAAAACTCCACATGAGATGTGGTATGGACATAAACCGGTTATTACCTATCTGAGAGTCTGGGGTGTCCGGCTTATGTGAAACGTGCAAAATCAGACAAACTTGAACCCAAATCTGACAAATATTTTTTTATCGGCTATCCGAAAGAGACCAAAGGATATTACTTCTACAATACTGAAGAACAAAAGTTGTTCATTAGTAATAGAGCAGTTTTTCTTGAAAAGGAGTTCCTTAGTGAAGGAACAAATAGCTCTAATGTTGAACTTGAGGAAGTTCATCAAGTAGAAGGAACAACACAAACCAGTGAACCCTTAGAATCTGAGTTGATTAGATCAAACTCAAAACCCATTTTAGATGCACCATTAAGGCGATCTGGTAGAGTACCACATCAACCGGACAGATACTTAGGTTTCTTGGTCCAGAATGATGATCCTGTTGAACTCGATGAGAACAACGAGGATCCGATCACCTATATGGATGCTATGCAAAGGACTGACTCTAATAAATGGCTTGAGGCCATGAAATCCGAACTTGACTCCATGAAGGACAATAATGTATGGACATTAGTTGACCCACCCGAAGGGATAAAACCCATAGGGTGTAAGTGGGTTTTCAAGAGGAAAAGAGGCGCAGACGGAAAGGTTGAGACCTATAAAGCACGTCTGGTTGCTAAGGGGTATCGTCAACGTTATGGTATTGACTATGACGAAACGTTTTCTCCTGTGGCAATGCTGAAATCCATTCGGATTATGCTAGCTATAGCAGCACACTTCGATTATGAGATTTGGCAGATGGATGTTAAAACCGCTTTTCTAAATGGTGATTTAGAAGAACAGGTGTATATGATACAGCCTGAAGGTTTTATATCTGAAGATGAGTCTAAAGTGTGCAGGCTACAGAAGTCTATTTATGGACTTAAGCAAGCATCTAGGAGTTGGAACATACGATTTGATAAAGTGATCAAATCTTATGGCTTTATTAAAAATAAAGAAGAACCTTGCATTTATAAATGGGCTAACGATTCCGTTATTGTATTTCTTGTATTATATGTGGATGATATTCTCTTAATCGGGAATGATATCCCTGCATTACAAGGAATAAAGACATGGTTATCATCACAATTCTCCATGAAAGATCTGGAAGAAGCATCATACATCCTAGGGATGAAGATCTATAGAGATAGATCTAAGAGGATGCTTGGTTTATCCCAATCTACGTACATTGACACAGTGCTAAAGAGGTTTAGCATGGAGAATTCCAAGAAAGGCTATCTTCTGATAGGCCATGGAATTCATCTTTCTAAGAAGGATTGTCCGACAACTCCTAATGAAAGAGAACATATGAGTCGAATTCCATATGCTTCGCAGTGGGATCGATTATGTACACCATGACATGTACAAGACCAGATGTGCATACTCACTAGGAGTAGTGAGTAGATACCAATCTGATCCAGGAGAAAAACACTGGCAAGTTGTTAAGACAATCCTTAAGTATTTGAGAAATACTAAGGACCAGTGGTTAGTCTATGGAGAGTCTGATTTGAAACTTGTTGGATATACTGATTCCAGTTTCCAATCAGATCATGATGATAGCAAAAGTGTATCGGGTTTCATGTTATCCTGAATGATGGAGCTGTTTGCTGGAAAAGTTCTAAGCAACATACAGTGGCAGATTCAGTGTGTGAGGCAGAGTACATCGCTGCATCAGATGCTGCGAAAGAAGCTGTGTGGCTGCGAAAGTTCATCTCCGAGCTTGGAGTGACACCTTCCATAGATGGACCAGTCCTGTTGTACAGTGACAGCACTGGTGCCATAGCTCAAGCAAAGGAACCATGAGCACATCAGCGCACCAAGCACATACTGTGCCGGTTTCATCTTATTCGAGAGATAGTAGACCGAGGTGACATAAATCTTCAGAAGATTGATGGAAAGGAAAACCTAGGTGACCCATTTACTAAAGCACTCAGCATCAAGGAGTTTGACAACTATAAGTTGAAGATGGGTATTAGATACTGTAATGAGTGGCTTTAGGCTAAGTGGGAGTTTGTTGGGAATTGTATCCTAAAGCCAATCATTTGATGATTGTGCTAATGTAAATTATATATAAATTGATATATTAATAAAAGTTATTTGGTAGTTTATTCATTACAAGAACATCTTCTTAATACTCCTGATTGTAATGAAGCCCTTAGGATCTTCCTTCACGATAAAGAAGGATTTATCTTTGAAGGTCCTCAAAAAGGTTCGCGACCATATGATATACTATGACAGGGCCATAGTACTATCAATTATAGGACGTTGTATATCATATTCGTTGGTTGTCCTCTTAACCAAGGAGTGTAGAGACACTGGTATGACATACAGGTGAAAGTGTAGGAGTACATTTCACCGAACGTGACTCATTTCGGATACTCTACTGTCAAGAGTTAATCCGAGAAGATATAGGTATAAGTATCCTTCAGACCTGAAGATCACAACCAGTGGCTTACAAGCAACTCATTGTACTTAGGTGCCGGACCACTTGGATTTCTAATCCAGCTACGAAAGGTTACTGGGTGCAGTCAAGTACTTGTGGTAGTCAGTTGTGGATCAAGATGGAATTTGACCTATCCCGTTAAAAGGAGAAATGCTTGTGTTTCAATTTAGCAAGACCTTGGCCAAGGCACTTCATGTGAAAGTCACATGATCACTAAAGTTGAAATCACTTTATGGATTTGCTATTTAGAGTTGACAGGCTCTTAAGCCATCCTTAGCATTTGTGGTCAAGAGGATGAATTATACGGTAACTGTTTCTTAGGGTTCTTGGAGTTTGCTCGGCAACTCTTCGACCTATCCGGACGTCGGGTTCCATTGCTAGATGGGCACATCGATTAGTATAGAAAGTTGTTTCTATGCTACCGGCTTAGGTTCGAACCTAGAGAGTCACACGCATAGAAGTTTCCTAGGATGATCTGTTTGCTGATCAACGATTGAGAATCGTATATGATTTAATTAATCAATTTGATTGATTGAATTATCTCAATTGGGTTAAGTACAATTGAATAAGATTCAATTTGGTTTAAGTCTATTAGAAGGACTAGTCAATTTCAAATATTGATTTGAAATTAGACTTGATTTGGATTTAAATAGATTCAGGACTAGCCAAATTTGATTTGGGCTAGGACCATGATCTATGTGGGTTCAGTCAATAAATTCAGATTAGCTTAAACCAAAAACTAAACCCAAACCTCTCGCATAAGTCTGAGAGATTAATTCACATATAGAATTTAATGTCTTGCATTAATCTTCTCCAAACAATTCCATTGGAATTCTAAAGTGTTAGAATAAATGTGCCTCTTTGTATTAACCAAGCGCTACGGTTCGACGACTCTTTGGTTTTACCGAACGTCGGAATTAACTAGCCTACAGTTTGTCTTTGGTTCTTTGGTTTTGCTACCGAACGGTTTTCGGAATTTAACCAAAAACGACTCTTTGGTTCGCGTCGGAATTAACCAAGTGCTACGGTTCGGCGTCTCTTGGTTTTACCAAGCGGTAGAATTCTAAATGTCAGAATTTAATGTTGGCTAAATTGAGACTATAAATAGAGGGCATTCCCTCACCAGATTACACAGAACAACAATACACGATATGTCGTGGATTGTTTTCTAAAGAATTAGAATAAAAATCCTGGTGATTCTGGTGTTAGCGGAAGTGGTGGATCTTAGAGGAAGATTCAAGTGGGAGGATTCAAGATCAGCAAAGCTATTTTTTTGAGCTAGCACTCCCGGGAAATCTGATCATTCGGGGCTTCACGTGGACGATACTAGAGGCCGGACGATTGAACGGCTGCAGAGCAATAAGGATTTACCTACTGTTCTTAAGGTAAGTGATTTGATCCCTAGATCTTAAGGCAGCTTCAAGATAAGTAGTATGACTAGTCATCTTGAAGATCAAGATATGATCTTGATATTTTATTTATATGCATATTTTGGATCAATCGATCCTATATACAAGGCAAAGATATGATCTTGATGCATGTTAGATAGATTAGTATGTAATCTTTAAATTTCTGCATTGATAATTGTTATCAATTTTTTAAAACATGCATGCCTCGGAGATTATTTCTCCCTTCACCGTCATCTTGGCCCGGAGGGAGGGAGGCGCCGCCCCTTCCTCCGCCATCGTTGACTGACATGGCAGGGGAGGCATCGCGGCCGTACCAGCACACAGACAGCACCCCTGCTCCACCAGTCAAAGAGGATGACCCCCCCTTCACACGAGCACAGGGGAGGGGATAACCTTCCCCTCGCCATGATTTAAGGAGGGGGAGCACCCCTCCTTCTCATTCTCTCCCCCCCCCAGTGCCGGCCACCAGGTAAGAGTGAGAATGAGAGAGAAACAGAGAGAGAATGAGAGAGAGAGAGGTGGGACCAAGCCGGTTCACGGCTTGGTTCGGGCCCGGCGGAGCATCCATCGCCTTGTCGGGACTAGGCGGTGGCCAGTGGACCTCATCAGTGGCGGGCGACCATCTGGTAAGGGTCTGACCGGCCATGGTGGCCGGCCGTGCTACTGACATAATTCCAAGCCGAGACAGGTTGAAAGAGAGAAGGAGAAAAATAGAGGGAGAAAGAGAGAGATTGGGAGACAGTCGCAGCAGCGGCCGTGAAAGGATCCCAAGCGAAGACCATGGCCTACACGGCCACGATGGGGAGGATAAGTTGCGAGATGCGGCCCCAGTGATAGGCGGCAGCGCTACCGTGTAGGGCGGCGGATGGCGGCGAGATCAAGTGTATTATGGAGATATCTTCAGATATTGATTTCTTGTGGGGAGTGATTGAATAAATCATATCTTCTAGATTTATGATGTTTCTCCTAAACTATAGAAGGTGATTGAATAAATCATATCTTCTAGATTTAGGATGTTTCTCCTAAACTCTAGAAGGTGATTGAATAAATCATATCTTCTAGATTTAGGATGTTTCTCCTAAACTCTAGAAGATTAGTTTCCCTTTCAGTTAAGTTGTTTTAGGCATGTATCGTCAAATCTCCTTGATTCTAGGAATTGTTTCGAATTGTTTCCTTAGAATCTTGAAGATTTGATCTAGATTTGATTTGATTGGGAAGATTAGTTTCCTTTTAGTTAAGTTGTTTTAGGCATGTATCATCAAATCTTCTTGATTCTAGGAATTGTTTCGAATTGTTTCCTTAGAATCTTGAAGATTTGATCTAGATTTGATTTGATTGGGTTGGTAGGATTTTGTAAGCTCCTGAGGATGCCTATATAAGCACTCCTCAGGAGCAATAGGAGGAAGGCATTGGAGGGGAGAGAGTTGTGTTTTGTAAGCCTAGAGAGCTTATGAATGTTGGCCAGGCATAGGCACGTTTATGCCAGTAAACTTGGGGGCTGATAACCTCTTATGTTTGGGCATGCTTGGGCTAATAACCCTTGTACGAGTGTTCTTGTGTTCTGGTGGTTCAAAGGACTAATAATCCTGAGACCACGTTCTTCGTAATAACAGTGAGGCATTCTTCATTTCTTGTGTGTTAGATCCTAATTACCACGCTCGTGTGTTACTGGAAATGGTTCGGAAGGATCGATTGTGGTGTTGGAGTGGATCGCGAGGAGGATTGGTGAATGTTTTGGAGTCCTTGACCGGGGACCCTAACAAATTGGTGCTTTCATTGAGAGTAGTTGCTTGAAGATCTCTACGCTTCAAGCGGGGTAATCACGAGCAAACCTCACTTTGATTCTCTTCATTGAGATTGTTATAGTTAGAAGTTGTTTGTTCTTTTTGTTCTTGTTGGAGTTATTATTTGAGGTGGGGGTTAGATTGTTATAGCTAGAAGTTGTTTGTTCTTGTTGGAGTTATTATTTGAGGTGGGGGTTCGATCTTCTTCTGGAGAGAACCCAAGGTCGGAAGTTGTCCGTGCAAAGTTCTTCGTGGGAGGGGGTTCGATCTTCATTTTGGAGAGAACCCAAGGTTGGACTTGTTGTTGCAGCCCATATTCCAATGGAGGCCGGATCAAGTACATTTCCATCCAACCGAGACCGCTTTGAAGCTTTGGAGTCATCCACTCTTTGGATGAAGGAGCAGATGGCGAGACTACCACCAACATGACTCATATGCAAGGAGCCATCACTTCTGTCACTAATGCTACGGAGGAGAACATGAAGGCGGTGAAGGCATGAGACGAGACTTGCAAGCAATATTGGCAAGACTTGGAGGAGGAGCGAATGGGGCCAACCGCGGACAAACCCCAAGGGTGGAAGAGGAGCAACTCGTTGATGGGAGGGAAACTCACATTTCTAAGTCCACAAGGGGAGAGCCTAGACCAAGGCAACCTCTTAGATTGGGCGGGCGTGTGGAGAATGAGCACGAGGTAGTGGAAAGGTGGCTGCGAGAGGAG